>OX465295.1:88305346-88905346 GCA_949987735.1 Leucophora obtusa
AAAATAAAAAATAATGTGTTACCAATAATGACTTATTTTTTATCATTATTTCAAACATAAAGTATTGTTCTAGGTTTTTTTGAAATCTATGTTTAGACTCAATATTTTTTCAACACATAGTTTTTGACTTTTTTATGTTGACGTGTAAGCTGACTTGTGCGCAGCAGGTCAATTATATTTTTATCTATCAAATATTACATGTCGAGATAGCTCATATATGGTAATGATTTTGTACACTGGGAAAAAGATTAAATTGAATTTATCAATCTCAAAGAGAGCTTACTCTTTATTTCTTCTTCCTCTATGAATTAAGTAAAAAATTTTTAAAAATGTTGAGCTTTATCTTGTTATTTTTGTTATTTATATTTTATGTGGTTGACGGATCAAATAAAATATGTTGGAAGAAAATAACAACAAAACGTCGGAATGAAAAAATGAAATAAATAGCCCTAAATTCATAAATGCTTTGTAAAGTTAAAGCAGGTTTACAAAACGTCATTTTCATACAAAATTTGTTCAATAAACCTCCTATAATTTTACAAAGCGATTATGAATTTAGGGGTTAGTATTTTATTTTATAGAATAACTTGACGTTGAAATGCTGATTTAGAACTAATTAATTGATGATTTCATTATTAGGGCAAGGAATTTCATACACTTAAAAATCGAAAACATGCTTCTAAAAGAAAAGAGATACCCATGCATTAAAAACAAAAAAAGTACATATGTACTAAAAACTATTATCCCGTGTAAAAAGGATTAGATCTGATAAGATATATTTACATCTAATTAGATATGATTTAATATATTTAGATCTGGTGCCAGATAAGGTCATATATGATCAGATATGGCATATGTGGAACACTCTTTGGCCAGATCTGGTACCAGATCTATTCATATCTAATGTGATCTGGAACATTCGGTGTATTTTGTGGACAGATATGAGCTGATCTTGCCAGATTTGGTACCTGATCTGGTAGCAGATATTCGCTATTTGAGCTGTCTCCAAGGGCATTAAAATAAAAATGTGTAAACTAATTTTGTTTAAAGAATTATCCGGTGAAGAGATGGTGTACAGGTTTTTTAATTCAAAGTTTTCGATTTATTTTCCTCTTTATGACTTTAACTTACTTTCCTTTTTCTATTTCGTTTCATTTTGAATTTGAATTTTGAAACTATAGAAAAAATATACATATGTATAAAAAATTAACAATTACGAAACAGAAAAACTTCAAAATAATTTGAATTAAAATAAATTAAGGAAATTTCAGACTTCCTCGTTTCCTCTAAAGCAATTACTGATAAGAGGTAAAAACGTCACAAAAATTGTGGTTCAATATACATGGAAATTAAATCAATTCTATTTTCAGCAATGTATGTTCAAATATCTAACTTCGAAGACGTTACAATACCTGAAAGAAGATTTCAACTTAATCCGGATTGAAGATGAGGATCGAAAGTGAATTCAGTTTTTCCTTCACTGAGGAAAACAAACTTTTGAATACTTATATCATTGGTGCTTAAACGAAAACAGCTACATACGTATGTATGTGTGAGGGTAAAGCAAGCAATTTTTTAAGAGTCCAAAATATGCCCTCCACCATAATTAAGGGACATTGATATTGTCAATCCTTTTCTGACACACCTTAATAAAATATTGCATGGTTACCCATAGGATATTTAATTATTCCTTTGGAATTTCCAATGATATCTAACTATGGCCATCTATTTGTCCGTCTCCATCAATACGTAAATTATAAAAGCATTTGCTCTTTTAAAAATTGTTTAAAAACATATATTGTAAATATGTAGCCTATTTACTTTAAATATCGACGAGTTAGACCTTAAATTGAAGGGGAAATATTAATTCCATGTTTTTTGGACTGAACTCGAATTTGGTTTGCATACATAAGGAAATAAGAATCGTCATGGTAATTTAATTTCTTGTTAACTGTATAATTTTTGTCACAACCTAACATCGATGGTTTTGACAAAAATTATTTTCTTTTGAATACATTTGATTGTAACAACTAAATTACTCTGTTGCCACAACGAATCCGGTTTCTTTGTATAGGCATTTCTAATCGATAAACACGATAAAGGTATTAAATTTTATATTGAAACAAATTCTTGCCAAGTGCGAATTTTAAATTGGAATACCGTTCCCGTCCTGTAGCATTTGTCATTTTTACAATATAAACAATGTTGCATTTATTTTTATGTATTTTTTATTTTATTTATATTTTAATAATAAATTTATTCGAGAAAACAAAATTGGTATAACTTTTTAGTAGAATCAGATATTAGATATACATACATCAAAAAATGGGAAAAATGCATATATGGTGCATCAGATCAATCTAGATTTGACCAGATCTAATTAGATCTCAAATTTGGCCCCAATTTTGAGATCAAATTAGATTTGGTACAATCAGATCTACTGAGATCTGGTCAGATTTGATCTTTATTACACGGGATGTTTGTATTTTGGCTTTAAAACATAAAAATATATGTAAGTTAGTTATTTTGTAAATAGAAATGGTAAATCAGGCTTTTAATAATATTTATTTTTAAAAGTAATGAAAAACAAAACAAAGATTTTGATTGAATTAAAATATGAAAATGTATCAACTTTTTATATTTTTTACAACATTAAAAAAATGTTACTAAAAATGAAAAATATGCACAAATATGCATTAAAAAGCACAACAAATGCATCAGAAAGGCACCAAATATGCATTTGAAACAGAATATGCAAAAATATGCATTTTAATCAAAATATGTAAAAAATATGCAGCTACAAATCGATGCCATTTTGTTCTAAATTTGATGGTTCCGATAAATATTTAGTCCTTATTAGTTTTGGACTATCGACCATGCATTTGCATGGAATTCCTTGCCCTATTAATTACCATTGCATTAATATAAATTGCAACGAAATTATTTTCATTACCATTTTTAAATTAATGTTAATGATTTAGGAATTTGATCTCATTGATTAATGACAATGGATTATCTAGCCAAGAGTGCATAGACAAATTAAATTCAACTTATGGTGATGAAGCTCCATCCTTTGCAACTGAGAAACGCTGGTCGCGCACGTCCTTCGCTCCAGTACGAATTTCGAGAAAGTCGTCCAAAATCAGTTATTGTGCCAGAAAACCTTGATACTGTGCAGAAACTGATAATGCAAGATCTTTATGTGACATACTCTGAGATTGAGGCTACCTTAGGCATAAGGTCCACCAGCATAAATAAAATATTGCATCAAAATTCAGCTGTAAAAACGATTAGTTCTGGTTGGATTTTTCATAACTTAACAACAGATGCTCGGGTCGATTGTTGCAAACAAATGCTCAAGAAATTCTTTAAAAGACGTGTATAAGACATACTTGGGAACAGTTAATTGAATGACCAATTAATTTCTGATTTCATTAGCATTACAATTGACCAATGCCAATGAAATTTTTTGGCATTACAATTGATCAATGCCAATGAAATTTTTTTCAATTGGCATTGTGCAATGCCTAAATGCCCAATTATAATTGATAAAAAGCATTTGTTTATATGTTTTAATAAAAGAACCAATCAAGAAAAAAATGAAAATTTCGCGTATTTCTTATTTTATATTCGCTATTTTGTCAAGTTTACATTAATTGAGGCTGATCCATCTAGACGAACCACTGTTAAAAGAAGAGTGAACAGCAGTACACTTGATAAAATAGCGAATATTTATAATGTTTATAGCTCTGAAATTCTATATTCTTGTCTCATTTTCGTTTTTTAGAAAACAATTTTTTTTGTACACTCATAGAAATAAATCCGTAAAAATAGCAGAAAAAGTTACTAAAAATTAGTTAAAAATGATGCTGCAGAAAAAACTGCTAAAATTAGCAGATTTTTTTACTAAATACTAGTAAAATGAGAACAGCAAAATTAAAACTGCTAAATTTACAGAATTTTAGTTATATTTAGGCTAACTTTTAGTTAATTGAAAATAGCTAATTGTACTGTAAAATCTGCAGAAAATTTTGCTAAATATTTGTAGACTAAAAATAGCAAAAATAAACTGTTAAATCTACAAAATTTTTGCTATTTTTAAGCTAAATTTAGTTGAATGCAAATAGCAGTCTATTCTGCTAAAATCAGCAGAAATATTTGCTAAAAAATTGTAAACTGCTGTTTTCAAAAGGCTCGATTTTTATTTGCATTTAAAAAAAAAATCGAAAAAAAAACTTCGAAAATTTTAAATTTTTTGGTGATTTTTTAGGCTACTAATTATTTAGCAAAATTTTTTGCTGATTTTAGCAGGTTAATTTGCTAATCTCCATTTACAAAAATTTAGCTCATATATAACTAAAATTCTGTATATTTAACAGTTTTAGTTTTGCTGTTCCTATATTACTAATATATAGCAAAAATAATCTGCTAATTTAGCAGTTTTTTTCTGCAGCATCATTTTTAACTAATTTTTAGTAGTTTTTACTAAATTTTCTACGGACTTTTTTCTATTAGTGTATACAATGCTTTTTTTTCAATTATACATTTCATTACCATTGTTTTAATCAATGTCAATTGAAAAAAATTTCATTGGCATTGAATGGTAATGAAATTTTTTGGCATTGGCATTGAGATCAAGTAGTGCCACTTAAATTTCAATGCCAATGAAAAATTTCCAAGTATAGTATAAGATCACTACCTGAAACTTTACTTCATGAACGAAATCCAACAAAAATGAACCGCTCTCGAAGCACTTCGAAGCAAATTTTCGCCTGTCTTTTTGGAAAAACTGGTCATGTGGCAGACAACAGTGCCTTTAGAATAACGTAGAAGTGTTAATTTTGAATGGTACATCACCATTTTTTTGACAGAAGTATTCGGAGAAATGAGAAAACCAACCCCCAAAAACGGATAGTTCTTCACCATGGCAAAGCGAGCGCTCACACATCGGCTCAAATAAGTAACTTCTTGAGCACTCAAAAGATCGAATTATGGGTCATCCACCGTACAGCCCTGACTGGGCACCCAATGTTTTTTCTTGTTATAGTACATCAAAGATAAACTACTCACAAAAAATTATGAGCTTACATCATCTAATTAAAGAATCGTTTAAAATAAAGTTGGTTTTAAACATATATTTAATTGAATCATTTAAATATTTGAATTGTTTCAATTAATCGTACACTATTTTTAGTGATTGATAGTATCATTTGCGTGATAGGTTCAGAATCAATTAAAATATAATTGATATTATCACTTTCGGAATTAAAACTCGTTTTTAAATTTTTTGTGTGTACATGGATAACGATTTTCGCCAGCAGAAGAAGCCCGTCTTTTCATTCCTGAAAGTGTAGAGATTTTTAAAAGCAAAAACTCTGTGAAGTATTTGTCAGGAGAATGTCCTGATGAAGAAAAATAGCAGTTTTAGGAAAAAAGTACTTATTATGTTAATTCATAATAAGGAAATTGGCCTCGAAAAAGAATTAAAAAATTTCTAATTTATCAATTAAAAAGGTCGAAAAACTATTTTTATTTTTAAATAAAAATTAGAAAACAACAATATACTTTTTAATTATGTAGGTTTGAGGTTACGAAGAAGAATAAACATTTTTTCAAAGTTATAAACACATTATTAATCTGCAAATCATACTAGATCTAGTTTCTGCCTTTTTCTTTTGGACAGGCGTCATCAGTGATTTTCCATTAAATTGTATTATTGTTTATATTTTATTGTCAGATTGTCTCTATATGATAATTTTTTCAACAACCTGTCGGCTGTAGGAATCGAACCCATGCATTCCCACATTACAAACGTAACTATACTAGAGTTCGACGTAAGGCCTACTTTTATTGTATAAAAAAAGTAACTGTAAAAAACAGAAGTTTTTACCAGTTTTGGCTGTTGTTTTAAAATTTTTATAGTAAAAATTTCTCAGTTAATTTAAAGGCATTGTTGGTTATTTTATGCATTTGTTATTTATTTTTCAACAGTTAAAAATAACTAAATTTTTAATTAGTTTAACTGCTTATTCCTTTGTGTCATTTTCAGTAGATTCTACCGGCAATCTTTTTTGAGTGTACTATTTAAGAAACTGTATTTAAATGTCCAAAATGTCAAAAAATTTTCCAGTCAATTTTTTACAGTATTTTAAACACTTACCTGTCATAGTAAATATTCCAACAAAAAGACCAATTGAACGACCTGCCAACATGACTTCCTCTTCAGAATCATTTCCCGCTTCCTTCTTGCGTCCAGCCCAAATGCCCACACCTAAGATGAGCAAATAAAAGAGCACAATGCTCACAATACCCGAGATTATCATGTTGTTTGTTTAACGGTAATAATTTATATATGACAAGATACAATTGGAACACACACACACTTAATCAATTATTTTTGTCGTTGTTGTATTTCTTAAGGAAAACCTTGAATGACGTTACTTTTAAATGTAGTAGTATATGAAGTGTGGGGGTGGACGGTTTTTTTCTTTTTGTAAACCTTCCTTGTCAAACAGTAATCTTCTTCTTTGTCTCTTGTTGTCTTTCTCAGTTTGAATTGTTGTTGTGTTAGTAATCCGTATAGTAGTTTTAATTTTATTTGATATTTTGTTTACTTTCTTAGGTCTACTCGTTTAGTTCATTTTTTTATTCAATAAATAAATAATTTGATATTTTTCTCTACCAAATAAAAGTAGTCGATTTTAGTTTTTCTTATTTTTTTTGCTTTTATATATTACTATTTTTAAGCTTTTTAATACTTTTGTTGTTACATTTATTTATTTTGTTAGTATGTAGATATTTTATTTAAGTTGTTATTTGTTTGTTATTATTATACAAATTATATTCTTCTTGGGGTTTTCTTTTCGAATTGTATCGTAGTTTATTTCGTTTTAATTAAATAAGAATATCTGTAAAGAAAATAAGCAAGTAAACAATAGTTAGAAGTACATTACATACTAAATACACTAAAAAAAAAAATTAGTTTAAAAATCTATAAAAAAGATCTCTGTTGGAAATTTACTTTTATGTTGATTCTACAGTTAGACTACTGTATTAGACCAAAATTTCGCCATTTTGCAGACGGAATGACAAACTGATGTATACCCTTCCATATAAATATTTAAAAAATCGGCAAAAGTGCACTTTATCGGACGTTCTTCACAAAAAAAAATATGAACCCCTCTGGTTCTACCCAAACAGATTTTAAATATATTTTTCGGATAAAAAATGGGGGCGGAGTCGGAAAATTGGACAAAAGTGCATTTTATCGGGCGATCCTAAAAAAAAATATGACTCTCTCTGGAATTAAAAATGAAAAGTTTTCTATCTTGAGTTAAGGGGGCTGAGTGCTCTGAGGCCCTCCAGACCCTAAAAACTGGTACATCTAGTAACATATACAAGGGGTACTATTTATATTTCGGGAACTGGTAACACTATGTCAATAGCTAAAATCTGGCAACAGCATAAAATAAAATTTGACATTTTTTAGCATAAATGTACTCGCAAGGTTTTGATGTACAAGTGCTATATGTTTTGTTTACAGTGAGTTAAAAAAATCAATTTTGCCAAAAAATGGAAATTTCAAGAGAAGGTTTTCGAGGAATATTTTTCACAATTTTCGACGTGGATTATCTCAACAAGAATGTGTCGATGAACTCAGTCCTTTGTATGGCGATAAAGCAGCATCAAAAACTACAGTATATCGCTGGTATATTGAATTCAATCGTGGTCGTAGTTCGGTCGCCGACGAATTCCGTGAAGGTCGTCCAAAATCGGTTGTTGTGCCACAAAACATCGATGCAGTGCGTGAACTGATAATGCAAGATCGTCATGTGACATATCGTGAGATAAAGGCATCCTTGCCCATTATTTATCAATCGCTCAAAAAAAGGCTCGCGTCCATTGGTGTTAGGGAATGATGACAAACTTCGACCGTGGTACTTCAAAAGACGTGTATAAAATCGTGACAGGTGACGAATCATGGATTAATGCGTATGAGCCAGAAACAAAACAGCAATCGACCGTGTGGGACGAGCGAAATCCAACTAAAGTTGATCGTGGAAAAAGCACAGCGAAGCAAATGGTCGCCTGTTTTTTCGGCCGAATGGGTCATGTGGCCACTGTTCCGCTTGACCAATATATGACGATCAGTTCTGAGTGGTACACGACCATTTGTTTGCCGGAAGTCTTCGGAGAAATTCGTAAAACCAACCGCCAAAGACGAATCATTCTCCATCATGACAATGCGAAATTTGGCCAAATTGAATTTCTTAACTCACTGTAAACAAAACAAATAGCACTTGTACATCAAAGCATTGTGAGTAGGTTTATTCTAGAAAATGTCAAATTTTATTAGGTGTTGCCAGATTTTAGCTATTAACATTAGTGTTCCCAGTTCCCGGAATATAAATAGTACCCCTCGTACACTTGAACAAAAATCAGTACATGTACTGATCAAATCAGTACGAATTATCACCCTAATTTCTGCACGTCTGGTTAAATCAACACTTATGTTTGTACTTAGCCAAAATGTACTTTGAAGGAATAAAAAATTTTATTGCAAGCAAAATCACGCGTTCATCATCCAGTTGAATTGCTGATAAAAATCGTTATTAGAGCAGAGCGTTTCGTGGGTGCCTGTGAAACGCTAAGAAGCCCGGAGTATGAAAATAATGCGGAAATGGTACGGTGATCTGAGTTACTTAGAGGTGCAAACGATCTGACTTCATAAGTGAGAAAAAGGTCGAGGGTATTCCAAAATTGCCCTTCAACATACGCAATGTATGTTGGCTCATTCACCAACTGCACTAGGTAATTGTGCGCCACGAAAAGCTCGACGTAAGTGCCAACGGAATGGCAGAGCCATGAAGGGTTGTGAATATTGAAATCACCAGCAAAGACGATTGCACTGTTCGGAAACGTACACCGTAAGGCCCCTATGAAATACAAATGCGATATCCAGGCACATTAAACTCCTGTGGATCAGCATCCTCATTTACCTGGGTCTGTCATAAGGCTAAATCATCCAGTCGATGAAAACGAATGTGGGTATATATATACTATGAGCGTCAAAAGTAAGTATATATAGTTAGCTGAAATGCAAAACCACGTAACTAACAACAAATTCAAAATCGGTTTTTTGATCGATTATGATGCATATCAACGAGTTCCACGTCTTCTCCAATTTTTACTGTCATATAATAAAAATTAGACATATTATTAGCGAAAATCGAAAGCACGTAACTACATACTTGTTGCTTGAAAATTGTAACTAACACATATTTATTTCTATTGAATTTTATTTATTCATAGTAGGATTTGAATTTTTATATTTCACTAGCGGATAGTGCTACTACGCTCCCCTCCCCTCGTTGTCCTATTTTCTCATAATTATAGTGATTATAGTTTGAAATTTTTACTTTGTTAATTATAATAAATTTTTTCAAATGAATTAAATATGCTAAAATCCCAAATTTTTTTTTTGGAGATCCCACAGTCAATATGATTCGTGTATTAGCGTATGATGCCTCTGGAGTAATTTATTTTAAATTAAGTGCAACAGATGAGTTTAAGGAATTTCCACAAAGAATTGGAAGCAAATTAAAAGCGTTTGAAACTTTGAAGTTGCATTTACAAAGAATAAAAATTTCAAGCAAAAAATGGCAACATCTTCAGGACCTTAAACCATTTCTTCCACCCGATTGTCATTATTATTACAATGAAATTCCATTTGAGAAGTAAAGGTTTAATTTTTTCCTTTATTTGTATTGTAATTATTGTTGTTAATTATTTTTTGCTTTTGTAAATCATTTTTTATTTTCATATTTAAAAAATAATAATAAATATATAAAGCGATATATTAAATAACAAGAGAACAACTTCTTTTATTCTACATTTTATGAATGCAAAACAAAATTTTCCTTGAAACTTAAAAAAAATTCATTGTAGTTACGTGTTTTTGTTTAAGAAAATACGAGTTCAAAAGCGCATAACTAACTTAACTCTTTAAAACTTTAATAAATTATTACTTTTATTCCAGAAATGAATTAATCAGTCTATATTTAGAAAATCTGCGATATTTGATTACCAAAACTCCATTTATTTTTCAATATATAACATTTTTTGTTTCTCCTGTAAAATAGTAAAAATGTTAGTTACGTGGTTTTGCATTTCAGCTAACGATATGTAAGTTCGTCATGTGTTCATCGGTATTTTGCAATTCTATTTTATTCAACATATTATGCATTTTGAATATATAATTCTGCTTTCTCAATTTATAAAACAACAATAACAATAATCTTACAGCAACAAGAATTAGACAACGGAAACTAAAATACTGCATATTTTAGGCGTCAAAAGTAAGTATACAATTAGACAAAAATTCTGAAGATTTTGAGCAGTTAAAATTACCGTTATTTTTGGTAATTTATTTTAGCAACGCATTCTAAAGAATATTAATAAACATTTATTATTATTTTTCATAATTTGCTCGTGGTCGGTACAAATCATTCTTTTTTTGTGTAAGTGACTTTATTTTCAAAATGGGTCGATAAACCTCCTTGAATGTCCTTGAACTTGTGCAAACATATTATAAAGTAGGAAAAAATTTTATGAAATTTATTTAGTTACTGACCTAGTCCACAATATACTGGTAAAAATTATTCAGAAGTATAAAAAGTTTACAAACTTTCAAAATCAGCATTAATGTGGAATGACCATGAGACTTAATGAGGCTGAAATACGACCCATTATCCGAAATATTAGGAAAGATCTCACCGAAAATGGTGAAAATGATGTCACCGTTACAATTACTCTTGCACTATATGCTAATAAAATGTGTACTGGAAAAATCGTATAGAACAATTATTAAATTTTTCTTTGTTTTTCTTATACAACAGCAAAATAGTTTTTTTTTTATGTTTTATTTTTTATTTTTATTTTGTAATGATCTAAATATTAATATCCTGTAAATAAGTACAATTAAGCAAAATAGTCAATTTTTGTTATATTCAGTACTACAAATCGTCAAATCTGGCGTCAGCACATGCAATAGAATGTTTTGTAAAACATTCATTCAGCCCTCTAGTACACACAGGAAAAAAAATGCCAACCGAATTGCTAAGCCTATTTTGGTTGCTACAAACTAATACCAAGCACTTGTACCACGCAAAAAAAAACTACAAAAAAAGGAGAGGAAAAAAATATCAGCAATGATTACAGTAAATGAGTGTATAAAAGCCCTTTGCTCAGTGTTGCCAGAACTCTTAAATGGAAATATGCTAAATTCCTCAAAAATTTCTGCAAAAATTTGCTAAATCCTATAATAAAAAATATATGCTTAGAATATGCTAAATTAGAAAATCGCAATTTTTTTATTATATTCATTATGCTAAAGATCTGCTAAATTTAATACAAAAAATATGCTGAAAATCTGCTAAATAATTTTTTTAGTATTATTTAATAAAGCCTTATTAATGAAACAATACTTTTTTATATAATATTTATAAAAAATTATATTTTCATACTTTTTTAAACTTTTTTAGAATAAATATAAAAGTTTACCCCTTAATTCATAAATGCTTTCAAAAGATATATGAGGTTTAACGAACAAATTTTATGTGAAGAATTTGTTTTTTAAACGTCCTAGATCTTTGGAAAGTGTTTATGAATTGAGAGGTAAAATTTTATATTTATTGTAAGATACTTTAAAAAAGTATGATAATTAATTGTAAATACTGTTTAATCTTTCTTTGAGAGTAAAAAAATAAACTTTCTCATTTAATTTTTTCACAATAAACATAACTGGTTTCCAATTTTTGAAAAAAGCATAACAATATGCTTTTATTAAATAAAACAAAATATGCTAAAAAATCTCTTTTTGTCCAAAAGAATATGCTAAAAAGAATGGCAACACTGCCTTTGCTTGGTCATTGTAAACTGAAAAAGAGTTAAAAAACTGGATCAATCGCAGCAGCAGTATTGATGGTATTGTGGTGGTTGTTGTTATTGTGTCTGTAGTTTAACAATGAGATGTGTTTCTATTCTGGTGTTATTGAAATGAAAATGGCGTTTTCATCAAAAGTTTTAGTTATATTTTTTCGTCACTAAACTAATTTTGAGCTAATATTTTACTAACTTATTTGGCTACCAAAATTGATAAAATTTTTTGTACTCCCTTTCGCTATTTAAAGAAAAAGAGTTTCAGTGATATAAAATTTTGTTATTTTCTTTTTTTTTAGAGTTGTCTGCAGCATTTATATTCAATGCCAACAATAAGCATATAATAATCAAGATACAATTTTGTTTATATTTTATTTACAATTATTTTTATATATTTTTAGATTTTTAATTAAATCACACAGAGAAAATTTTGCTGGACGAGTTTTAATAACGTTTTCAGTAAACTAATGAAGTTTTTTTTAACAAAATAAATGAAAAATTTCTTTAATTTGATGAAAAAGCTTTATATATTTTATGAATCTAATTTTAATGAAACTTTTCCATTGAGTGTATGAAACTTTTAATAAGAAATTCCATTAATTTAATGAAAAGTTTCATTGGACGAGTTCCAGTGAAACTTCATTGCTTTTATGCAAAAAATTTGTCAATATCTCGCAGGTAATTCTCTCAGTGCATGTTGACAATGTAGAAGTCTGGACATTTTTCTATTTTAGAAAGTTTTCTAAATAATCTCGAAAGAATCAAGGTTTCATTAGTCTAATCGTAAAGTAGAAAACATACCGGTAATCAATTCAATGTGTTAAAATAATGTAGAAAATATATTTGTGTTTTTTCTATGTATTGAAACTGTTGTCAAGCAAAATCTTAAAATCGTAAAAAAGTGCTATTGAAAATAGAAGTTTTCTATTTTACTACTTGACATTTAATTCTATGCACAAAGAAAAGATAAAAAAACAATATTTTTATTTTTTATACTCTTTTTACTCATTATAAGGGTGCTACGTTACTTTTTTCACAATGCTTCCAAACTAATTTGGACTTCACAAAAACACAAATAAATTATCTAAAGTAATTTCTCTACAAATTTTTCGAGGTTATTTTTTCAGTCTACTTATATTCAACAAAAAGCTTTATTAATTTTAGAAAGGATTGTTTGCTATCAAGTAAGTTCCACCAGAACTTTTGGGAAAATTACAATTTTTTTTTTGCTAAAATCAGTTCTTTGATTTTCAAAAGAAAGATTTTACTGAAATTAGAAATTTTTCTGCTAGCTCCCTCATACCGAAAATTTTGCTGAGTCAGCAAACTTTTTTTGCTGTCTTTTCCTGCATAATTAAGCTTTCTGAATATTGTATAAATCAAAAAAGATATCGGAAGCTTGAAAGTGCATGAAACCTGGTTCCGATTAGACTCTAAGCGTTTGCATGTCAGTCATTTATTAGTTCTACATGCCGTATGATCAATATTAATTATTATATTGATATAAATAACACTCATACGCATACGTCACTTACCCCCATTAACACAATGTCCTGTTAGCTATTAACTGGGACTTTAACTGACACATTTGTTGTTGTTTACCATATAAATTTTAAATTTAACTTAAGGTTAAGTTTTAACTGGACATTGTGTTATCTGGCTTTAAAATCATATCTAAACCAAAATATATAAAATTAACCAAGCCGAACAATTATAATTTTTTAAAAATTTCAAAAATTTGTTTAGGCCCATGGCACAACAAAAACATTTTTGGAAAAATTTAAAAACTTGTTTAAATTTTAATTTGTATCCTACACCCTAAAAATTCCTTAGTTGTTTATAACGAAAATATCAACTATCTCATAGGTGAAATACCCCTAACTAATATATAGTTGAATTGATTTAGTTGAAGTCAACTAAGTTTTTTTTCAAATATCAGCAGTTCAACTAGAAATGTAGCTACTTACAACGATGTGCTAAACCAAATTGACATTTGGCAAATATCAACTACTGCAATCAAAGATGGTCGATAGGAACCATAGATTTAGATGTTTTATCTAAATTTTCAAGTGAAACAATAACGAATTTTTGTAACAATTTTATTTTAAAACACTTTTTCCATACGTACTATATATTTGTCACTTTTATTTATTTATTTTGTTACGTACGTTCTTGCCCACACACACACATTGGCTTTTGTCTTGCTATCTTCTTAGGGTCCATGAATTTACTGAATTTCAAAATCTCCAATATGAAAATTGATAAATATGTAAAAAAGAACGAAAACTACAAATGCTTACCTTTCACCAATTTTCTATAGAACTTAAAATAAAACAAAAATATATTTTTAAAAATAACACGTCCTTTTATTTTGTTTAATAAATGCTTGACAATTTCAATGTAAATATTAGTAGTATTCACTTCAACTAACATATATCGTAACTCGTAACTAAAACCTTAGTTACTTGCGATTATCATAGTTGTTCGATATTTTTTTAAATCAACTAAGGAATTCCTTAACTATGGGACTATGCAATTTTTTCGGTGTTGCAGGCAATACCGCTAAAATACCGTTATCGATTCAAAACCCTTTCAACTGACTACCGTTACCCCTAAAATACCGTTACCGAAATAACCGAAGTACCGTTATCCTTAAAATACCGTTACCGAAATAGCTGAAATACCGTTATCCTTAAAATACCGATACCGAAATAAATGAAATATCGATACCCTTAAATTACCGAAATAAATGAATTATCGTTACCCCTAAAATACCGTTACCGTTATTTTTAATTTTCTGCTTTTGGTAATTGCACGTGGGTATTAAGTATTTTTAGTACTTTAAATTGGTAAATTGGTTTTGTTTTTAATCTCGGCTGTTTTATCCAAAAAAAATTGCGGGATGCATCGAAATAACTGACTACCATTATTCTTAAAATACCGTTACCGAAACAACTGAAATATCGCTAACCTTAAAATACCGTTACCGAAATAATCAAAAAACCGTTATCCTTAAAATACCCTTACCGAAATAACAAAAAACCGTTATCCTTAAAATACCGATTCCGAAATAAATGAAATAGCGTTATCCTTAAAATACCGTTACCGAAATAATCTAAAATAGCGCTACCCTTACCGATAACCGCATCGTTTCGGTTACCATTCATGGAAAAAAACTAAAAATGAGTTTTAATTACGAAATTGATTATACTAATTAAAATTTTAATTGATTTTGCACCTATCACTCAAATGATACTATTAATTACTAAAAATGGTATACGATTAACTGAAACAAAATTTGACTAACAGTGTGTATTAGGGTTCTCCAAACTTTTGAGTTTTTGACCAAGCTACCCCCTGGAAATATTTATTTGGGTGTAAAACTACGTCCCCCAAAAAATTAGGATAATCGGACATCGGGAAGGCGTGCCGCATCAGTACTGAAGTTTGGAACCCGGCTTACAAGGTGAAAATATGACTTTTTGTGTATTTTATCGAAAACATTGATATTTTAAAACTAATTCGAAACGAAAACATTAAGAAATCGTGATTTGGAGTGAATTCTCTTTGTAATAAAGCAATAAAAACTTAAATCGGTTAAAAAACAGCCGAGTTATTACAATTTCCCCAGGCAAGTGATGTGTCGCAGACCAATTAATCAAGAAATACGGGTACAAATTTTAAAATTTATTAAAATAATCTTCTTCAGAAACATTTATTTATTCTATAAGTTCCAAGAAACTCAGATAAGAAGTATTTTTTTCTATTGTGTTTTGCTAACTCGCTTTAAATTAGTGGCGAAAAGGTCAGAATTCTTTAGCACTTACACACAATAATAGTATTACTGCTATATACCGATCACGCAGTCTTGCAACTAATTATTTCTCAAACTGCGAATGTGCCCTTCAAAAAATATGAAATTTTAATTTTTTTCACGCATAGAGACGAAGAGATTTTTATTGTCATATCTTCTTTGTTTCTGAAAGCACACTAATCAATTTAACTTCAATTCAGTTCACATTTTATTGATAAATGTAACATAGTTAATACACAATAATTATAATATTTTAAATAAAGACTTTTCTACTTAATTATGATGTATCTGTACAATGTGATATATCAATTTAACTTAATATTTTTTTTTTTTTTGTTTATTTGTCAGTTCTATGCCAGTATCAAAAAATTTTCAATTTCATTGAGGCTGAAAACGCAAAAATTTTTTCCCAATTAAGGGCAGCTATTTTTTTCAACAACTGAGAGATTTTCCAACATCAGAATTATTATCCACCAAAAGTTTCAGGCGATTTCCTTTTATGCTGGAAAAGTTCTACCCAAAAGAGTTGAAAAACTCTTGGAAGTTAACAGCAAAATTAGGGTAAATTAAGGTAGTTTTTAATTGAGTAGAGCACATTAGCAGTATATATATTAAAATTAAAGATATTCGCCTGATTAAATTCGTTGCCTCAGAAATGTTGATACCATCAAAAGTATTGTATATTGTTCTTAAAATGGTTTAAATCCTCAGTTACATTAAATCGACCGGTTCCGTAGATTTTCCCATATATACACACAGAAAATTAATTAGTTAGCATTCGATTTTAACTATTAAAATTTAATTGGTTATTTAAAAATTCATTTCCAATTACAAAAGTTTCTGCATTATAACAGTTAAACTGCTTTTAAAATTTATAATTTTGCAATAGTACTATATGTATGTCATAATTCTAAACAATAGGTAAAATCAACCAATATTTATTAATAAATTTAGTTATATGAATAATCGGTGCACCATACTGAAACAAAAATTAAAATTTTTCATAAGTACTACAAATTTGTAATACCAATAATCAGTATTCCCTTTTATTGAAATGTCAATTCAAAAATGTAGAAAATCTTTTAAATTTATTTTTGCTCTTTTCCAAATAAAAAAACCTAACCAAATAAGAAAAATACGAAGCCAGGAAAAGCATTATTTTACATGTAAGTACATTGTAAATAAACAAGAACATTAATATTAGCTCTGTTCCACGTACGTTACCGCGGGTACCAAAATGTGTGTTGTTGGTTCAAGTAAATTGGGCTCCCTCGGCTACCCGCCTTAACGACGTATAACAAATGTAATTTTAATTTCCCTTTTCAATAATATTGTTTTCTGGTCTTTTTTTATCATCAAAATTACAGAGGAGTCATAAATAATTTTAAAATTTGGGATGAAATATTGTTACCTTGAAAGAAAGCTTTTTCAAAATATCTATACGGATGTTGCCAATGGAATTTCCTCAGCTTCCAAAGTACCTTTTATCATAAATAAATTTGATTGGATATTGTGCCCATTAAACTATGAGAGAACCTAATTCTGAGACTGTTTTGTAGAAAAAAATAAAATTGAAAGATATTATATTCAGGCACCAGAAAACGTTTTTTTTTTGTTTTTATCAAAAATAAATATCACTAAAGTTCAAAATGTTTTTATTTCCCAATCGAAAACAAAAAATTTCAAATGTACTTTAAAACAAAAATATCCCTGAAGTTGAAATTCGAAAAATATCTTTAGGTATAAATATCAAAGATAAAAAAATTGATAAAAAATAAAACTTTTTAAAACGTTTTAAAAAACGTTTTTTTTTTGTTTTTCATCTTTGTACTAAGTACAAAAATATGAATAGAATTTTAAAATTTTTGTTTTATTTTTATGGTGGAGATACTATTATGGTTTTTGGTTTCAAATCTGTAGAAAATCATATAATATCCTAGAGTGAACTGTTGAGCGGTATATACATACAAACATATATTGCAAATATTTTTTTTTTTTTGCTAAAATGTTTGCCAATTGACCAGCATTTTGCACTAATATTATTCATTTTCGGAATGAAATCGCTGTATAAGTTTTCTAATTAAATTTTTGCACCATGAAACCTTTTTCGCATTCCGCCATTAATTCGCAATTTTTTAAGTGCAGATTTTTAAAATTTATAACCTAGGGACCATAATACCCATATCTCATACCAAAGTTTGGTAATTAGTTCGCAAAAAAAAATTGCCAAAAAAAATTTGCAAAAAAAAATTTTTTCCATTAATGTATTCTTTTGCAGAATATAAATTGCTGATTAGGTTTCTTAACTATTTTTTTTGTATCATAAAGGCTTTTTTCGCATTCCGCCAATATTTTGCAATTTTTTGAGTGCGGTTTTTTTAAATTTTTAACCTTAGGACAATAATTCCCATATCTTATGCCGAAGTTTGGTGGTTAGTATGCAAAAAGTTTCGCGAAAAAAAATTTAGCAAAAAGGAACATTTTTCCATCAACATATTCTTTTGAAGAATGTAAATCGCTGACTGAGTTTTTTAATTTATTTTTTGTACCATAAAGCTTTTTTTCGCGTTCCGCCATTATTTTGCAAATTTTTAAGAGCGGTTTTTTTTAACTCACAACCTAGGGACTATAATACCTATATCCTATACCAAAATTATCTGGTTAGATTGCAAAAACAAAAAAAATTGGGAAAAAAAATTTTCCAAAAAGGAATAGTTTTGCATCAATATACATATGTATATGTATGTAACATATGTATAGCAGAATGTTAATCGCTGATTAAGTTTAAAAAATTTTGAATGCGGTTTTTTAAAGTTCATAAATTTGGGACTATGATACCCATATCTTATGCCAAAGTTTGGTAGTTCGTACGCAAAAAATTTCGCGAAAAATAAGTTTTGCAAAAAGGAAAATTTCTGCATCAACATATTCGTTTGCAGAATGTAAATCGCTGACTGAGTTTTTAAATTTATTTTTTGTACCAAAAAGCTTTTTTTCGCGTTCCGCGATTTTTTTGCAATTTTTTAAGTGCGGATTTTTAAAATTCATAATCTTGGGACTATAATACCAATATTCTCATATCAAAGTTTGGTGGTTAGTTTGCAAAAAAAATTCGCGAAAAAAATTTTCCGAAAAGAAAATTTTTTGCATCAGTGTATTTGTTTGCAGAATGTAAATTTCTGATAACAATTTTTAATTCATTTTTTGTACCATAAAGTTTTTTTTCGCGTTCCGCCATTGGTTTGCAATTTTTTAAGTGGGGGTCTTTAAAATCCATAATCTAGGGACTATAATACATATATCCTATACCAAAATTAGCTAGTTATATTGCAAAAACAAAAAATCACGACAAAAAATTTTGCAAAAAGGAATAGTTTTGCATCAATATATTTGCTTACAGAATGTTAATCGCTGATTATCATGCTTTATAGAAGTCTTTTCGGCGGACATTTTTATTACTTTTTAATAACGCAAAGGTTCATATCATTGGATGCAGAAATATGTCTATATGAATGTTGTTTTAAGAATTTTTACAAAATTTATATGTAATTGTAATCAGAAAAAACTAAAAAAAACGTTTTAAAACGTTTTATTTTGTTTTTTCCTCAATACAAAAAAAAACGTTTTTTTTTTGTTTTTTCCTCAGTACAAAAATAAAAATAATTCTCAACTTTCCTGAAAATATCAGTACGGATATTTTTAAAATTTTGTTTTCGAAAAGAAAACAAAAAATAAAAAAATTGATGAAAACAAAATATCCATCAAGAAAAATAAATTCATTTGTACACGAGTGATTTTTTTTTATTGAGGAAAAAACAAAATAAAACGTTTTAAAAGTATTAATATCGGGTGCCTGATTATATTCAACGTATTGTATTTTACATTAAAAATATATTTTAATAAACCAAATAATAACAAAAAATTTTTTATTTGGAAATCAAATATTTTAAAATTCGATTGTAGCTAGAGAAATTTTAAAACAAATTGGTATTCACAAGTGAAAACTAAAATTTTGGTTACTGAATATTTCAGTCACGCCAATCGATTAAGCATTAAATATGAGGATAGTTGTCGTAACCGCCATAATTCGATTGGCAACAAATTCGGTGACCACAACTGAGATTGTTTTCTGGGTGTATATTTTTAACTTTATCTTACAATGAAAACTCAGGTTATTATTATTGCATACCAAGGTTGGTTACCGTTATCGTTATAATACCGTTATCGCTAAAATACCGTTTCAAATTGAATACCGTTACCGTTACCAATACCTCTAAAATTGTTTCCAAATACCGTTATCGTTACCGATACCGTTATTTTTAATGGTAGTTACCGGTATTTTACCGGTATTTATTAATTTATATAAAAATGAAATTTTTTTGACTTTTTTTGTGAAAATCTTCAGTTTTTTTTTCTACAAAAAAATTAATGGATAATAATTTTAGTTATAAAAACTACCAGCATTGAATTTAAAACTTATGATCTGTATTTTTAATACGTAAAATTGAATATATGTTAAGTTTTTAATTGTTTTTATATGTTTTTAATATAATTTATAATACCGGTACGTACCGGAATTGCTGTTACGATAACGGTATACCGTTACCGAAACAGTCTTAAATACCGTTACCTTTACCGTTACCGAAACAAATGAAATTCAATACCGTTACCCTTTCCGTTATTCGTTTCGGTAACCAACCTTGTTGCATACTTCAAGCATATATATATTTGCTTGTAAACATTTATCTAATTGCCTGTAAACATATTCATATTCTTTTTTCTGCGTGTACGTTTAATGTGTTTTTTATTTATCAAAAAGTGCTTTACAGTAAATGTCATGTTTACGGTTTCAGTTTTCAAAGTCCTTTCAATTAGTTTTCTCCTTGTCGAGGGAGACAATGGCCACCAAATGTATGAGTGCTAATGACGTCCTTGTTAATGTAGTTTTAATACACAAAATAAGCAACCATATATTAGTGCAATATAGTTAACCATTAAAATAAAATAAATCCCCTTTAGTTGTTGTTTTTTTTTTATTTCTATATATTTTTATAACTGTAAATTTCATGTCTAGGGTTTTCAATTTCCAGAACTTTTTCCGTTCCCGAGATGTGGGAATACAAATCCCGCTAATTTTATTTAAATATTACTAATATACTAAAACGTTGTGAGTTTCGTATTTTTTTTTTTTTTTTTTTTTGTAAATAGACAGTAAATGAAGAAATTCTCATTACTAAAACATAACATAAAATATAAAAGAAAGGTCAAGACTAAGAGACATTTAAATAAGTAAACTTAATCTTTGGAATTTTGGGGATTAAATATAAATGCTGTAGATACATAGTTCTAAAAAACAAAAAAAAAATAAAAATTACAAAATATTGCTTTTATATCACTGAAATCCTTTTTCTTAAAATAAATTAGAAAACATTAGTTCAAAATTAGTTTGCTTAACAAATATTACTAAAACTTTTCCTGAAAACACAATTTAAGCAAAAACTAGTATTTACACTTGATATACTACAACTGGAAATTAATGGAATCGTAAATTTTTTATAGGTCTTTGCGTGTTAGGAATTCCAATCAAATTTTGACATTGGGCATGTTAAGTGTTAGCTCTCCACGTCGATAATGTACGGGTAACTGTCAGATTGTTTAGAAGAATATCTTGTGGTTTTTTCGTGTTCATGTTAAATGTGACCAATAAAAAAAAGGTTGATAACAAAATCAATTTTAAATGGATACTCACAATGGGCTGATTTTACATACTAAAATGCTGAAGTGTATTAGTAGTTTTTTTATATAAAGTGTGTAAAATAGTATTTCAAATATTTCATGCGTAAATGTAGGCACTTTGTACTACTTTTCTTTAAAGTTTACATACAATATTGTAGTGATTTTAAATGCAGTCAACATTTGTTCTTAAAATAAGTCAATGTAAAACTAATTGTAATAATAGAAGTCAGGATTCTGTAGATATTAAGTATTACCCTAAAAATAAAATCACCGAAATTTCCCTACCAAAATTTTTTTTCGCGATTAGAAACTCTAGTGATGTCTTTTATCACGAAGTTTTATATACAAACAAAATGTTAGTACCCACATAAAAAAAAGAAAGAAAACATCCACCCACCTCGTCTTTAATTAGTCCCTTTTAAAAATGCATAAATATAAATGTTAAAATGCCAGTGCACTTGAAAAATTTGTTCTTTTATGAAAGGCTGATATTTATAAAAGGTTAAAAAAGAAAATCGTGAAGGAAAATTGGAAGTATAACTAAAACATTTTCTACAATTTCTGCATAATATAATAATCATTTAGCCGAAACACTTTAATGTTGCACAGCTGAGTTTTAGTGCGCAGCATTAAGGTCAAAGGTAAAATTGCATAAAACTGTAGTTGACCCCATACTCCAATTCACTCAAAATAATTTGTCTATAAATATACACCCATAAACAGTCTTAATTATGGCCACCGAGAACTTTTACGACAACTAGAGTATTAAAAACTGGAAGGCGGTACACCGGGTTTTTTTTATTTTTAAAAAACCGATCGGTTTTGATTTTTTTTGTCTTCATTAGAATAAACTAAAAATCGGGGTCTTTTGTCTGGCTTAACCGATTTTTTATTACAATATGTATTTATTTTTTTTTTTTAATTTTGCAGAAATTTTCAACTATATATTTTATTGTATATAGCAGGTATGGCCACATAAATGGCTTGAAAGGCCAAATTTGGAATTTCAAAAGTTTACGGAGGGCCGCAGCAATTAATACATTACTGGACAAAATTTAATTTGTTTGTACATCCTTCGGCTAAAACATTTTGTTGAGTATTTTGGTTATTTTTGGCCAGGATCTAAAGTCAAAAAGGTCAATTTAATAGCCTTCAAGTTGTGGGTCTTTCTTTTTTTTATCCCTTCAGCCAAAAAAAAAAAAATCAAAATCTTTTATATTTTTATGATTTTTTATATTTTTGATTTAAATATATTTAAAAATATAGGCCCAGACTCAATAAATATTTTTTATAAATATTTTGCCCTCCTTAATACGAATCCGAAGTCAAAAAACTTTGCCGAATTAATCTTCGAAAATATAGTTTTCTTTATTTCAAAAAGTTTGGTTTAAGGTTTTCAGCAATCCCTTGTTCAGGATCCCTTGTTTTATTTATTGAAATATGTAACATGAATTACAAGACGAACGGAATTTTGATACAAAACGTGGAAAAATATAATTTTTATAGAAAATCTGAATGTAAATTAAATTTAAAAATCATAGGTACCCAGTGTAGAAAATCATTACCAGATATGTGGTTATGTAACTACATACTTTGTAATGGTAACTAGTTACTTTTATTATTACATTTCTTATTACCTTTATATGCCGATGTCGCGAAAAATAATGAGTTGTCGTTACACACCAGCATACGAAAAATCAAAAAATATATCGTTACCTATGTGCTTACCAGTACTGACAAAAATAATGAGTCTAAAAATAGATTTTCTAAAAAATAAATTATATAAAAAAAATATTTTTTATTGTATTTTTTTTTTTTTAATAAAATTTGCTGGTGCGGGAATCGAACTTGGGTCTACAGATTGCCAGTCAACAGCTCTACCATCTGAGCTATATCGATATGTAATATTTAATAGATAAAAACACAATTGACCTGCTGCACACAAGTAAGCTTAATCGCCAACATACAAAAAATCAAAAAATATGTGGTTACATATATCCTTACTAGTGTTTAAAAAATATTGAGTCTAAAAATAGATTTCAAAAAATTTTCAAAAAAATCTAAAAAATTATTTTCTATTTGAAATAATGATAAAAATAAGTAATTATCAGTAACTCATTATTATATGTTTTAAAATAATACAGAAGGTAAGTGGGTGTCATTACTGGTAGTCCAAAAAAAAATGATATCTCATTACCGTTTCTACACTGGGTATATACACAAGACTATCAGTCTTCTGGATTCAACCCAAAATTTTAATACTTTTGTGAGGGCTCTTATTCAGTAAGTCAAAAATTATTCAAACAAACCACATATTTTTTAAATTTTAAACTTAAAATTGCTCATTTTTGAATGAACATATTAGTCTTAATAAAATTAATCATAAAAGGCACAAACATTTGAGGCAAATTTTTAAATTCAAATGTGGTTCAGAAAAGACTCAGAAATGTAAATAAAAGTTGTGGTTCTTTACTTTTTGGGTAAAGTTCGGCAAATAATCCTCTCACAAAATGACAAAATTACCCAATTGTGAAATAGTGATGGGACTTGAAAAATATTGTTTTGTGCCAAGTATGTGACTAAAATGTGCCAAATGGGCCTTTATTGTGTCAAAACTCAATTTTCACTCCGAACCCGTGTTTTCAACTTTAATTTCATTTCGTAATAGCATTCTTACGGAATTAATTTAAATGAATTAATTTGAATGAATTCCAACCGAATGAATTAAAATTTTCTTGAATTCATTCAATTAAAAGGTTAATGATAAATGAAATTCATTCGAATGTTATTAAAGATTTGGGAATGCAGCCAATGAATGAATTCTTTAGGAATGGTTGAACGGAATGGTATACACATAAATATTTTCCAGAACTGAATTAAATTTCTCATGAATTAGACTTAAATTAATTCTTTCGAAGCTCTGAGCTGAATTTAAAGCATTTGAATTTTAAAAATTCTATGGGTTATTCGGTATACATTGGATGGAATGTTGCCAGTTTTGCCGATTTATCGTCATTTTGACGATTTTTACTATCGAAAATAGCCAAATGACGATTTGACGATTTTCCTCTTCAAAATAACGATTTTTTTAATAGGAAATACACTTGTGTAGTTCGTGAACGAACTAGTTCAATTGAACTATTCACTTAATTGATCGAAAGATCTAGTTCACTTTTAATCGCTCTTCTAGTTCAATCGTTCATTTTATTACCTTTGGCCGGGGATAATTGTATTTCCTTTTATTAATTAAAAACATTTTCTTCACTAAACATTTTTCTTTTTTGCTTAAAATTCTTAATTTGTCTGATATTTTATATCCTTTTTAACTAAAGGACGAGCTATATGAAATTGCCAAACGAACAATCGAAAAAATTGTTTTCTGAACGATTATACGAAATGGTCAGAGATATTGAACTAGAAGAGCGAACTAGTTCTGTACAATACATTGAACTAGAAAGAGCGGTCACCAAAAAGAACTGGAAAGTCTAATAGGAAATATAGCAACAATTGTTCAAATATGCGTTATTTTTCCATTATCTAAATCACTAAATCTGAAAATTTATTCAGGGGAGTTATTATGTAATTCGATTCGAAAAGAAAACGCTTTCGAACAGAATTTTCGCACTAAAAATTCAGTAACAGAAAATAGTTTTTGGTGAAGGAAAATTTTGAAAACGTGTAGATAATGTCTAGTGAAAGAGAAAAATAAAAAAAATCGACTATCAAGAAAGGATATCTTTTTACAAGAGTTTTAAAATTTCCGAATTCGAACAATATTTTTCGAATTCGCTTACGTAATAACCCCCCAGGTAATTTATAAGGCTTATATTCACAAAAATGTTTTGAAGTTTACTAAAGTTCAATAAAACAAATTAACATGTAAAAAAACAACAAAAATCGTTCAATTAGCCTGTAATAAGATAAAAAGTTTTTTGTGAATAACCATGTAAATATTTATCATAAAATATTTTTTTAAGGTAGTCATTTTAGAATCTGGTGGTTTTTTGTACACCGATAAGATTCTATAGTTATGTTTTTAACGAAATCAGTAGTTGATTTGAAATAAATTTTAAACAACTATAATAATCATTAACAGCTATGGGTTGAATTGGAAAATTAAAATTTTTGGTTACCCTATAAGTAATATTTCAAATTATTTCAAATAAGCAAAAACTTCAGGCAGAGACTTTTGGACTTCTATTTAAATAAAAAATTATTTTTTCAATTTTATTTTATCGGGATATATATTAATTGCATTACAGGAATTAAAAATGCTAAAATCCCAAACGTATTTAACAAATTGTGAAAAATAATCCGTTGTAGGCATGTCCCTATCCGGATTTCATTCTTGCCTATAGAAATCGTCAGGGGACGACGTTTTTAGAATTTGTGGAAATATTTGTTAAGTTAAATTACAAACTCAATGAGAATTTCTTGTTCTCGTCTAGGAGCGTTATTAAACATTGAAAATTATTTTGCCGACTAAACATTTGTAAATTGGAGTTTTTCAATTATATTAAAATTTTGGTAAGTTGATGCTGTTATTTTTTTAGTCTTGGGTTTTGATAATTTTGGATTGAATTTATTTTTCAGAAAGCAAAGAACGACAATTAAAACTTTATCAATTTATCCATTGAAAGAGTACTTGGACGATGTCAAATTGGGATAGAAAGGGAAGCAAAATGTAGGTAAAGCAATCAATTTTGAATTAATGTGTAAAATAAAAGTGACTTTTGTCTAAATAAAAATATTATTTCCCTAAATTATGCTTTTATAAAAATGAGGTAAAAAATAAAATCAAAACGGCTAATAAAATAAAAATTGAGTATAAGAGAAATATTTTTTTTTAATTTTCTCATTTAGTTTTTAACATTTTCTCTTTCTTCAAACAAAAAATTCATTCACAAAAATTAATGATTAACATTGACAAAAAAAATTAAAAGAAAAATTAATAGTATAGTTGGGAAAATAGATTTAAGAGTAAGAGAATTGGAAAATAAATTTCCAGTATAATGCTTACCTTTGTCGTATGTAGAGCAAAAATATATAAGAAATTCGAAAAAGTTAAGAAAATTCCAAACACGCACAAATAAATTTATAACAGCAAATATTTTAGTAGATAAACGGAGGAAAATAAGTTTTAGCTTAAAATTATGCAACTATTTTTTTTTTCTTTTAATTTTTTTAAATAAAAACACAGCACATTTAACAGGTAACTTATGTTCGAAGTTTTTAGTAATTGTATTATATTTGTTTTCCTTATTGATAGGTAGATAAATAAATAGGAATTGTTTTAGATTTTTGCGACTTTTACAATGTTGCTAAAGAAGGCTTTTAATTTTCTATTTAATTACCACAACTATCGCCCCAACGTAAGGACGTCTTTTGAGACGGACTATTTCGTGTTTTATACTGTAAACCACACATGGGCTCTATTAATTTCTGGAAACAACTTCATATGTAACAACATTTAAATATTTTAATGTTACCAAATGATTTAGATTTAGAAACTACTCGTTATTGCGCAGTTTATAAACACCCTTTTGTCATAAACTTTTTTTTTTACTATTTTTTAAGTCAAATAAAATATTCCAAAATTTTTTAATGGTAGCGTAAAATGCGATCGTATCTTGGGAAATTTTTATTGAAAATAAAAGTTCTTATATTTTGCCTAAAAGTATGCCGCAATTTACTTTACTCTCTCTCTCTCTCTTAAACATTAATTTAAGAGAATATTTGTAATTTTCTCTCGTTTTTTTTTCTTTCTTTTGCTTTTTCAACAAGCGCGCGCCTTAAAACACACTTTATTATGTGTCAAACCAATACGAAAAAATAACTTTACAGTTGATATCAATCATGTGTATTAATATTTTATTCCAAAATCAGTTGGCCAAAAAAAGTTTTTCCAATTTTTTTTATTCACTTTTCTTTATATTCAATTAAATAAAATAAAGGTGGGCACTAAATTATTTGATTAGTAATATTAATTAATTGATTAAATTATAAATTTATTTATTTTATTTGTTTCGTTTTTCTCCAACACAAATAATTTTATTAAAAAAACTTCAATTTTTCATGCGTGTTTTTTCTTTTTACTGTTCTATTTGTTTCAATGGTAATTTGCTAACTGAATTCAACTTCATTAGTTTTCTGGAAAAATTTCCTTTATGTATAGTTATTTACTTTGTTTGAAGGAATTTTTTTTCCTTGGAAAATGTATGTTGTGTTGGAAATATACAAAAGCTATTATTTCCACTTTACATACTTTTAAAAAGTAGAATGGGTAGAGCAGTTTTATCGTGGAATTGAAAACAAGGGGTTGGAACATACTTTTCTTGGAATTAGAATAAGGGGTTGTTTTACATTATTCACTTTTAGTATTTTTTTACAGTATTCATGGAAGGAATGTAAAAAGCTTTGAGTTCTAAATAAGTTTTTTATTTTATTTTTATGAACTTTTTAAAGGGGAACAACATAATTGAGAGACATTTAAGGCATAATGTATATTTTTACTTATTCTTGCTTTGTTAGCGAAATAACTAAATAGAATAATAAAATCAAAAATGAAATTTATAGAATAATATAAATCATACACCTTAAATACTTGTTATTAGTGCTGGTAAATTCGCTTACTTTTCAATACTCAATACTTTTAACGATTTTTCAATTTGAAATTTTTTAAAATTTTTTAGTAAAATTCTTTGAAAATGTTTACGTTAATTCAATATTTAAATTCATAAACATATTTTTAAACTTTGTCACCACTATTCATTGCGTTTTGCATAGTTTTTTAACATAATTCTGATTTTTTCTTTTACTTCTGATTTTTTCTTTTAGCAGAGTTGTAGTTTTGTGATAAATATTTTAGCAGTCACATTTTTATATATTTTGTCTGCCCAGGTGAAAATGTTCATATATGGCCATATATGGCAACATATATGGGTTCGGATCCGAAATTTGAAGGTATATGTAACAACAAAAGTCGCGAGCTCGTTTTTGTCAACATATTTTTTCTTAATCAAAGAAATTTGAATTAACTCTGTTAAATTAAATTCAAAATTTAACGGCTTTATCGACAACAGTACACCCTCTAGTGGGTAGTGGTGTAAAGGCTGACTTACCCAACCGTAAACGTATCTGTAACGAATCAGCTGTTTCGATACCACAAGAAGAAATGTATACGAATGGTTACTAACACGTAAATGTAAACGAACTTGCCGGATCATTCTGTTGAAATCAGAATTTTCTATCCGGCATCGAAACAGCTGAATGATTTTAGTCGAAAAAAATATGAAATAAATAAAGAAAATTGATTCAAACAACAAATAATGAATAAAAATTAACAAATAAATGGAAAATTTTAGAATAAAATATAAAACCACATGAAATAGATGCTAAATAGTAATGTCGTTTACGATAATCTATAAGTGTACTTTTTAGCTACGGCACGGTACAGTTACATCACATTTACGTTTACGGTCCCATAATCCGCCCTTAAAGGCTGAGTTACCCAACCGTAAACGTATCTGTAACGAATCAGCTGTTTCGATACCACAAGAAGAAATGTATACGAATGGTTACTAACACGTAAATGTAAACGAACTTGCCGGATCATTCTGTTGAAATCAGAATTTTCTATCCGGCATCGAAACAGCTGACTGATTTTAGTCGGAAAAAATATGAAATGAATAAAGAAAAATGATTAAAACAACAAATAAGGAATAAAAATTAACAAATAAATGGAAAAATTTAGAATAAAATATAAAACCACATGAAATAGATGCTAAATAGTAATGTCGTTTACGATAATCTATAAGTGTACTTTTTAGCTACGGCACGGTACAGTTACATCACATATACGTTTACGGTCCCATAATCCGCCCTTAAGTATTATTAAGTACTACCAGGAAAGACAACACTGTATATACGAAAAACTACTTAATGTTACGTCTTTGTGTTGAAGACAGCTGTGTGTTATGTTTGTTTATTTTATTTGTGTGTGCGATCAATCAGTATAAAAGCAGTCGTATTGTATGCATTTGGGGAGTCGGTCAACGGACAGCGTTGAGGTAAGACCAGTGTTACCATATATTTTTTTAGAAAAACTGTAAATAAAAACTGATTCTTTATAGAAAAACTGTTTTTCGAAAAAATTTTAAAAATCAGAAGAAATTATGGGATCCCGAAGTATAATGGGATTAAATATTATCCCAGGGTATTACTTTTCAAAATATCGAGATTTAAATAATTTAATTGCCTTTGATAAAGTACTCGACTTTTTGCATAGCCTCCTAATAAAATATTTTTTTTAGAATTTTGGTCTCCTAGGCCCAAACCAATTCATAAAACAAATATTTTATACAAAATTTATTTTATAAACATGTTATAGAGCTTTCAAATTATTATGCATAAGCACTTTTATATTTTAATTCTTAAATTTTAGTTTAAAAAATAAAAAAAAATTAAAAATGAAACAAATGTGCCCATTTAATATGAAAAAACTATAAAAAAATCCGTGAATTTAAAAAAAACTGTTTTTTACATGGAAAACTGTTAGGCATACCAAAAAACTGTAAAAAACAGTTAAAACTGGCTATATGGCAACACTGGGTAAGACATACATTGGTGGTTGGACTGCCAATATTTAAAAGTCTTAAATTAGTGCTGTCTTATATTGGTGGTTGGACTGCCAATATATTAAACAGTCTTTGCTTTGGTGGTTGGACTGCCAATATTAAACTGATGGTTGGACTGTCAGATAAAATAATCTTAGGTTGGTGGTTGGACTGCCAATATTAAACTGATGGTTGGACTGTCAGATAAAATAGTCTTAGGTTGGTGGTTGGACTGCCAATATTAAACTGATGGTTGGACTGTCAGATAAAATAGTCTTAGGTTGGTGGTTGGACTGCCAATATTAAACTGATGGTTGGACTGTCAGTTAAAATAATCTTAAATTGGTGGTTGGACTACCTATATCGACTTGTCTAATTTAGTGGTCTGTTCTGAGAAATTGTGGTTGGACTGCATTATTCTCATTACACTTGACCCCAGAGACAGGATGTGGTGTGGACGATAAATATTGTGGGTGGATGGTTTGACTGTCCGCACCCATTTATATAATTTAGAAGCCAGGAGATTGCGATTGCATTTCGGTCTCTTTCGGTCACTCCCCACAAGCACGCACCCCTTAGCTGTCAAGCTTATTGTAACACGGGAGAACATTGGTCGTCGCATTGTTTTTATTCTCCCTCAGACTGTCTTACTCTTCGCCAGCAACGTGGATAACCTCCGTGTCGTATCCCAGCAAAATATTGGTAATGACACCTCATTACTATCTGCATTACCAAAAATGATATATCATTACCTTTTGCATTATTTTATAATATAAAATAATGACTTCCTAATAACGGCCTATTGTATCCATTGTTTCTAAATATAAAATAATGACTTACTCGTAATAGTTTAAATACCCGGTGAAAAATGTTCATATACGCTCAAACATGTTCATATATGGTTTATGTATGGACACATATGAACAAATATGGATTTTTTATGAACATATATGGATTTTATATTAACATATATGGAAGTATATGTGATTCCATATATGGAAGAAATTTCATATACAGACATATATGGAAGCATCTGTTATTTCATATATGGAAATGTCACTCATATATGGACAAATATGAAAGTATATGTTATTCAATTTATGAAAAAGGGACTTGTATATGAACATATTTCGAAGAATATATTTTTCCATATATGTAAAAGGAACTCATATTTGGATAAATATGGAATTACTAGCGGGCGCAGCCCGCTACGTTGTTAGCGTGCCTTAAAGGTTAAGGGGGGGAGGGGGCTGCGCCCTCCCCCGGGGGGCTGCGCCCCCCACAATTTTTATTAAATTCGTTTTTTTATTTAAAGTTTTTTTATTTAAAGCCTTCACCCAGCCACCACAAATAAATAATTCTGCACAACAATGGGTTTAAAATAAATAAATATTTGATCACTTTTTCTCATGAAAGTGGATTGTTAGTAATGAATCCATAATAAATTGCAATATACGTGTGTATGTTAAGATAATTTGGTAAAGTGCGAACTTAGGTAGATAGACCCGTAAGTAGTTTTGTTCATTTGTGTTTTGAATGAAAATAAATAACGTAAAGCAGGGTTGGAAAGCATTTTATAATATTAAAAATAGCGGGCAAAGCTACGTTGTTAGCGTGTCTTAAAGTTTTTTTTAAATTCCAGTTTATGTAAAGGTAGACCTGGCAATTCAAGTAAATCCACAAATTCAGTTGGAAAATTTACTGCGTCGGTTTCTTCCACCGGTGCTTCGTTACATGAAGTTTAAACATCGGAATATATAAGTTCCATTCCTTTTCTAAGGTTTTTTCTCTTTCAGAAAATTTGTTTAACTTTTTGGGGAGTATGTTTCAATGCTACATAAGTTTCATATTCCGTTGATAGTGTTTGAACAGGCAATTCCCTCTTCCAATCCATTTGCATTGTCTATAATTTCAATTCCACTCGTTCAACGTTTATATCCATTTCATTCCACTTGTGTAGTGTTTCAATCCCACTCGTTTCCTATTTAGTTTCTTAATTTTAGTGTTTCATATACACTTGTTCTTTAAGTTTTAGGTTTCTAGCTAAAGACGCAGACGTTAAGGGGGGGGGGGGGGCAATTTTCCCCTTTTGAACCACCATTTTTACCACGTTCCTGTCCAAAGCCCTAGAAATGCCTTGTCGATAAGTTAGCCCCTACTCCAAGGAAAACATATTATATATTACAGGTTTCTAGCCGAAGGGTTCGGTTAAGCCATCAAGGTGGAGAATTATTCCGTTTTTAACCCCTCCCGGTAGGAATTTCCAAAAATTCCGTCTTAGAGGACGTCTGCGTTGGAGGAGGAACCTACTACATACATAATTTTAGGTCTCTATATCCAGCAGTTTGGCCAGGCCATCAAGGGGGAAGTTTTTTCACTTTTTTCGAAAAATACCATCTTAGGGGACGTCAACGTTGGAGAAGGAACCCAATTTAAGATCCCTTGTTCCAGCAGTTTGGCCAGGCCGTTAAGGGGGAGACTTTTCCTGTTTTTGACCCTACCTGTAGAAATTTCCAAAAATCTCATCTTAGCGGATGTCTACAATAGAGGAGGAACTTTAATACCAAATTTCAACTTCCTACCTCCAGCGGTTTGGGCAGGCCTTTAAGCGGCACTTTTCGCTTCATTAATCCCCATTTTTGCAATGTCCCTGTCCAAAAAGCACCGTCTCGGTAAGTGAGCAGATACTCCAAGTAACATATGTTTTACATTTCAGGTTTCTAGCCAACTTTTACTATTTGTGCCCCTCTCGGTAGGGATTTCCGAAAATCCATCGACAGGGAATTCCAGCTTCCTAGTTCCAGCAGTTTGAGCAGGCTGAGAGGAACTTAAGTACCGAATTTCAGCTTCCTAGTTCCAGCAGTTTGGACAGGTCGTTAAGGGGCAACTTTCCCTTTTTGAGCTCCCATTTTATAACGACCCTGTCCAAAATTCAAAAAGTATCTTTCTAATACGTTAGCCCTCACTCCAGGGACCCACATTTTAAGCTTCAGGTTTCTAGCCGAAGGGGTTTTTACCGGCCCCCAAGGTGAGGCTTTTCTTCTTTTTGCCCCTCCCTTTAGGAATTTACAAAAATTCCATCTTCGCGGCTATCTGCGATGGATGAGGAACATTCATACCAAATTTCAACTGCATTGCCTAAGCGGTTTGGGCAGGCCGTTAGTGGGGACATTTTTCCCTTTCAACCATCATTTTTACTATGTTGCTGTTCCAAAATAGAAAAATTACGTTGCCGGTGAGTTAGTCCTACTCCAAGGAATACATATTTAGAATTTTAGGTTGGCCAAAAGGGATTGGGCAAGCCGTCAGGAGGAGACTTTCACCTTATTTCCCCTCCCGATAGGAATTTCAAAAATTCCGTCTAAGCGGACGCTTACACATACCGAGTTTCCTTTTGGGATATCCTGTAGGGAATTCCAAAAATACAAACTTAGTCGATGTCTACTACAGTGGAGGAACCTTTATACCAAATTTCAACTTCTTACCTCCAGTGGTTTGGGCAGGCACTTTTCCAATTTGTGAGACTGTTTATGGGGAGACTTTTCCCCTTTTTGCCCGTTCCGGTAGGAATTTCCAAAAATCCCGTCTTAGCGCACGTCTATGCCGAATATCAAGAAACCTTGTTTTAGTGGAGATATCCGTGGGTGGAGGAAAAAAAGTAGTTTTTTTGAAATTATATATTATTTTAAATGGTACTTTTAGGAAAAACGAAATTTTTTGGAAAAAGATACTTTGTTTTTACAAAGTACTTTATTTGTACTTTTTTTGCAAAAGGTATTTTTTTTTAAAAAGTTGTTTTTTTTTGGAAAAATGTATGTTTTTTGGAAAAAGGTACTTTTTTTGGAAAAGGTACTTCTTTTGGAAAAGGAAAATTTTTTTAGAAAAAGGTACTTTTTTTGGGAAAAGGTACTTTTTTTTGGAAAAGGTACTTTTTTTGAAAAAGGTATTTTTTTGAAAAAATGTATGTTTTTTGGGAAAAGGAACATTTTTTTAGAAAAAGGTACTTTTTTTGGGAAAAGGTACTTTTTTTTGGAAAAGGTACTTTTTTTGAATAAGTTATTTTTTTGGAAAAATGTATGTTTTTTGGGAAAAGGTACTTTTTTTTTTGGAAAAGGTACATTTTTTTAGAAAAAGGTACATTTTTTGGAAAAAGGTACTTTTTTTTTAAAAAGGTACTTTTTTTTGGAAAAAGGTACTTTTTTTGGAAAAAGGAATTTGTTTTGGAAAAAGGTACTTTTTTTGGAAAAAGGTACTTTTTTTGGAAAAAGGTACTTTTTTTGGAAAAAGGTACTTTTTTTGGAAAAAGGTACTTTTTTGGAAAAAGGTACTTTTTTCGGGAAAAGGTACTTTTTTTTGGAAAAAGGTACTTTTTTTGGAAAAAGGTACTTCTTTTGAAAAAAGGTACTTTTTTTGGAAAAAGGTACTTTTTTTTGGAAAAAAGTACTTTTTTTGGAAAAAGGTACTTTTTTTGGAAAAAGGTACTTTTTTTGGAAAAAGGTACTTTTTTGGAAAAAGGTACTTTTTTGGAAAAAGGTACTTTTTTGGAAAAAGGTACTTTTTTTGGAAAAAGGTACTTTTTTTTGGAAAAGGGTACTTTTTTTGGAAAAAGGTACTTTTTTTGGAAAAAGGTACTTTTTTTGGAAAAAGGTACTTTTTTTGGAAAAAGGTACTTTTTTGGAAAAAGGTACTTTTTTCGGGAAAAGGTACTTTTTTTTTGGAAAAAGGTACTTTTTTTGGAAAAAGGTACTTCTTTTGAAAAAAGGTACTTCTTTTGAAAAAAGGTACTTTTTTTGGAAAAAGGTACTTTTTTTTGGAAAAAGGTACTTTTTTTGGAAAAAGGTACTTTTTTTGGAAAAAGGTACTTTTTTTGGAAAAAGGTACTTTTTTTGGAAAAAGGTACTTTTTTTTGGAAAAGGGTACTTTTTTTGGAAAAAGGTACTTTTTTTGGAAAAAGGTACTTTTTTTTGGAAAAAGGTACTTTTTTTGGAAAAAGGTACTTTTTTTGGAAAAAGGTACTTTTTTTGGAAAAAGGTACTTTTTTTGGAAAAAGGTACTTTTTTTGGGAAAAGGTACTTTTTTTGGGAAAAGGTACTTTTTTTGTCCCCTTTTTGCCCCTCCCGATAAGAATTTCCAAAAATGCCGTCTCAACGGACGTCTACACCGGTCGAGGAACCTACATACCAAATTTCAACTTCATAGCTCCAGCAGTTTGAGCTGGCCGTCAAGGGGGAGACTTTTTCCCCGTTTTGCCCGTCCCTGTAAAAATTTCCAAAACTCCCGTCTTGGTGGATGTCTACGATAGTGGAGGAACCTTTATACCAAATTTCAACTTCCTACCTCCAGCGGTTTGGGCTGGCCGTCAAGGGGGGCCTTTTTCCCCTTTTTAACCCCCATTTTTACAACGTCCCTGTCCAAAATTCTAGAAAGTACTTTCCAGAAAAGTTAGCCCCTACTCCAAGGAACACATATCTTAAATTTCAGCTTTCTAGCCAAAGGGGTTTTGGCAGGCCGTCAAGGGGGACACTTTCCCCCTTTTTGCCCGTTCCGGTAGGAATTTCCAAAAATCCCGTCTTAGCGGACGTCTACCCCGAAAGAGGAACCTACACACCAAATTTCAACTTCCTAGCTTCAGCGGTTTGGGCTGGGCGATGTTGAGTCAGTCAGTCAGTCAGTCAGTCACGTTATTCTTTTATATATAGAGATATTTAATGCCATGAATAAAAAAAGGAACATATGTAGCGCCTAATTTGAATGTCATACATAAATTTATATCTATCGTACAACCTTATAATAAAGGACAGCAACGTTCGCATGTATTCGCATATATTTAATAAATGTATATGTTCATATATGTCCATATATGAACATATACTTAGGTGTTACCTCATTTTTCGGATCCATACATATATGGTTGAACCATAAATGTTCATATATGGACATTTTTCACCGGGTAAGTACTTTTTACACAGTTAAATTTTATATATTTTTATTTATTATATGTAAATATGTATGTTTTATGTTTAAATTTTTATGACGAGTCCTAAAATTACACACTAGAAAAAACCTAAATTTTTCTGAATGTATTTCCTTAAGCTAATAGTATTTGCTTAACTCCTTATTTTTAAGAATCAAGTAAGCAATCGGATAACCGCTCATAATTCAACTTTTTGTAAGCATGTTTGTAACCACTTATTATTCAAAATCTCATAACTACTTATTTCTCATTTTTTCGTAAGCGAGCGGGTAAGCGTGACTACTTATAAAAACAACCACGCCAAACAAAAATAATGAGTTTAGACGCCAAAAAATAAGTTGTGCGGAGCTATGAATTTCTATTATATAACCACTTAATTGGTAATGAAAGATTTTGCTGGGATATATATCGGTAATCGTGTCATTAGTGTTGTAAATAATATATAAAAAAAAATTGTTGTAAATAAAGAATATTATAGCGTTTAACAAAAAAATTAACAAAGTTGTGTTCTCTTTCTCTCTTGGAAATAAATAAATAGTTTGTAACGGACCTTGGGCAACCGCGAGCTCTGCCCCAGCATAAAGTGAAAAACACGTCGTTACAATGGAGATATATGAATGTTCATATAAATTTTTTTTTTTTTTAATAAAAATATTGCTTTTTTTATTCAAATTAAATGTAAATATTATAATTCTATTCATACGTTACTGGTGAATTTGTACATTTGAATGAAATTGAGAAATTATGAAATTTTTAATGGACATAAACATTTTACTTCAAGTTTAGAAAATATTTTATGACTGATTTTTGATTATTTAATGAAAAAAGTGTATAAAAATTTTAGTTAAAGCTACTAAAAGTTAGTTCAAAATGAAATACTGCTGAATTATCAGAGTAGTTTTGCTAAATATAAATAAGATAGGAACAGCAAAAATAAAACTGTTTTATATATTCCCAGCAAACAAAGATGATCATTAATGACTCAGAAATGAGCTCCAAAAACATAAACATTTTTCCACTTTTTCCTATGAAAGTGGTCCGTCCAAAAGAGAGAGAGTACTCAGAAATGACTCAGAAAAAAGAACGTATAAAATTTAAATCTTCCTCATAAATTTAAATAATTTTGGAATCTTCTTTAAGTCCGAAAAATGAACCCTCATTTTGAGACAGCTTTTTAGATTGTAGAGACAACTTTTTGGATTGTTTTCTGAGGGTTCATATTTTCTACCAAAAAAAGAGTGTTTTCAAAAAACCAATAATCATTTCTATGAGCAATTAAAGAATCTTATTTATGAGCGCTCCGAAATTGCTGGCTGGGTTTACAAAATTTGAGTTATAATTGAGCTAAATTTCACTAATTAGAAAATTAAATTAAATTGTAGTAGTAAACAAAAAAACATCACATAAAATTTTAAATTTTCAAAGTTCCTTTTTCGTTTTTTTGTTTTTAATGGAAATACAAATCTAGCCTTCTGAAATCAACAGTTTAATATTTTTAGCAAATATTTCTGTTGATTTTATAAACTGCTATTTGCATTGAACAAAATTTAACAAACATTTTTTTAGATACAACAGTTTGTTTTACCCATTTTTAGTTTACTAATATTTTGCAAAATTTTCTGCAGATTTTCAAAATTTAGAAGTTTTATTTTTGCTGTTTTTATCTACTGCAACATTTTTAATTGTATTTCAAAATTTATCATTTTATTTCAGAAGTTATCAATTATTTTTCTGATTTATCAATTGTATTTCAGAAATAATCAATTGAATTTCAGTTTACTCAATTGTATTGTAGAAGTTATGAATTGTTTTTCAGATTTACCAATTGTATTTCAGAAATAATCAATTTATTTCCAGTTTTATAATTGCTTTTCAGAAATAATCAATTGATTTTCATATTTATCAATTGTATATCAGAAACCACCAATTGTATTTCAGAAATTATAAATTGTATTTCAGAAACTGAAAATTGTATTTCAGAAATTTATTAATTGTATTTCAGAAATTCGCAATTGCATTTCAGAAATTAGCAATTGTATTTTGTAAATAATTAATTGTATTTCTGAAACTGGCAACTGTATTTTAGAAATTGCCAATTGTATTTAAGAAATTATCAAATGTATTGTATTTTAGTATTTTTGGAATCCGCTCACGTAATTACTCCCATGATAAAAAAAACTTAAAACATTATGGAATAATGGAATAATATATGAATTCATATATGAAGATATATGGAATATATGAACCAATATATTGGCCAATAAATGCAGTATATTATCATATATGGATTCATACATTTTAATGTATTTACCCATATATGCTTCCATACATAACATATATGTTCATATATGATCATACATTAAACCATATATGCTCATACATGAAACCATATATAACAATATATGAACATATATGAACATTTTCAGCTGGGTGTCCAAAATGCAACTCTGAAAATATCGAGTAGTAGTTTTGAGTACCCACAAAAAAGACAAATACTCGATACCCACTATTCATATTTTTACCAGCACTACTTGTTATGTATTTTTGCCTAAACTAATTAACCCTCTAATGCCCAAGGCCGCCAAAAAAGCGATCTGCAGACCTTAAATAGTTGTTGCCTAAATACAAATTTGTTAATAAAGCGATTGTATTGTATCGATAGAAAATATAATTAACTAAATATGTACTTGTTTACCTGCAGAAGGAATTCAAACTTTCGTAAATTAAAAAACAATCTTTAAACAGAAAAAATATTTTAAAAATCTTTAATAAAAGTTTTATGCTGTGGCATATGTTATTGATAATAAACAAGGCTAGTTTACAGTCTCTACACTCAGATAAAAAAGTTAGTAAAAAATTTGTAAGCAGTTTTGAATCGCACTTGAATTTTTTTGTACTGATTTTTAGTACAATTTATTTTTATTCTATTCTCTTATAATAAATTACTAATTTTTTTACTAATTTTCGTTGCTGATTTCAGAGAAAATTTTGATTGTATCTCCAATGCATAAAAAGGTAATAACTGGCGAACCGTTTGCAATTTTTACTCCAAATTTCAAGTATGTTGAAGTAATTATACACTTTTTACAATTGAAAAAATATTTTTTTTTATTAAATTTGATTTTAATTTTTTTTTTAGATTTTACAGTTTCTTTATTTTTTAGTACACTTTTTTTGCTAATTTCAGCAGATTGATTTTAAATTACAGTTTACAGAAATTTACTAAAATTTAGTATCGTCTACTAATTATTTATACTAATTTCATTGTACTAAAATTATTGATATTTAGTAAAATTTTTAACTGATTTTAGCAAATCGAATTTGAATTGCAGTTTACAACAATTTTGCTAAACTAATTTTGTTGTACTTACTACAGATCAGCAGACATGTTTTGCTAGAATTAGCAAAAAATACCGCTGGGCTCAAAACAGGTAAATTTCTCGTAATAACAGCAAAATTTTCGGTAGGCATTACAGACTTTTTTGGTTGAGTCTAGACAACATTAATAGCCTTAGGATAATTGTGGAGCAATCTATTGAATGGCGATTACCTTTGTATCTAATCTTCATTAATTTCGAAAAGGCTTTTGACACATTGCCGCATAATGTTATATGGTTCGCACTCGATTGTAAACAGGTACACTCAAAAAAATAGGATAGTAGAAAAATTAGTAAAACGTCTTGTATATCAAGTGTACTAGTTTTCAGCAATTTTTTTAGTTGTATTTTTTCAGCACTAAACTAAGTTTGAACTAATATTTTACTAATTTATTTTGCTACCAAAATTGTGCTGATAACCGCATTTATAGCGTGGACGAAAACAAGATAGACAAGATGTAGATGTCGCTGCTGGATGTAGTACAGACAACGGAAATGATAATTAAAAAAAAACAACTCTACACAATTTCTATATTTAAATTTTCAGCAAATAAATTAACTAAAGTAAAATTTCTCTACAAATTTTTTGAGTTTTTTTCAGTATAAGTATAACATTTCATATAAAAAAGACGGATTATGTAAAAAACGCATTTTTTTAACTTTTTGTATGGGTGCACACTTTACATTTACGAAATTAAAAGAGAGTATATCGCAGAATTAATGCATCCGTCAAAATATGAAGTTTGATGTAAATATTTCCTATGTTTAGCACAGAAAACGGTCTAAATTCTTTGATAATGCACCGAAAAAGGTGTTTCGGGAAAAATTTTGCCAAACCTAATTTAGTGCTAATACACTATGGAACATTTTTGGGATTATTGTCTGGGGGGTGAGAAATTCCAAGTCAGGGTGATGGTACTAGGTCAGTATAGTAAAACCCTCAAAGGGTTTGGCGTTCGTATGTGTCATTTTTTTTTATGACCTTTTAAATTTTTTCCATATCTTGATGTTTTTTCGCTTAGTTGTAACTCGAGAACCACTTGTCCGATTTTGATGAAACAAATTTAGAAAAATTTAGAATTACAATTTCTTTAATCCGTTCATATAACATTTTTCTTTATAATCAACAGTTTTGCCGGTAAAAATAAATTTGTGGAGAAAAAAAAATATTTTTTTGCCTAAAAATTAAAATTTTTTATGAATTTAAAAAAAAAAAATTTTTAATTTTTAGGCAAAAAAAAGTTTGTTTATTTTATTTGTGTGTGCGATCAATCAGTATAAAAGCAGTCGTATTGTATGCATTTGGGGAGTCGGTCAACGGACAGCGTTGAGGTAAGACCAGTGTTACCATATATTTTTTTAGAAAAACTGTAAATAAAAACTGATTCTTTATAGAAAAACTGTTTTTCGAAAAAATTTTAAAAATCAGAAGAAATTATGGGATCCCGAAGTATAATGGGATTAAATATTATCCCAGGGTATTACTTTTCAAAATATCGAGATTTAAATAATTTAATTGCCTTTGATAAAGTACTCGACTTTTTGCATAGCCTCCTAATAAAATATTTTTTTTAGAATTTTGGTCTCCTAGGCCCAAACCAATTCATAAAACAAATATTTTATACAAAATTTATTTTATAAACATGTTATAGAGCTTTCAAATTATTATGCATAAGCACTTTTATATTTTAATTCTTAAATTTTAGTTTAAAAAATAAAAAAAAAATTAAAAATGAAACAAATGTGCCCATTTAATATGAAAAAACTATAAAAAAATCCGTGAATTTAAAAAAAACTGTTTTTTACATGGAAAACTGTTAGGCATACCAAAAAACTGTAAAAAACAGTTAAAACTGGCTATATGGCAACACTGGGTAAGACATACATTGGTGGTTGGACTGCCAATATTTAAAAGTCTTAAATTAGTGCTGTCTTATATTGGTGGTTGGACTGCCAATATATTAAACAGTCTTTGCTTTGGTGGTTGGACTGCCAATATTAAACTGATGGTTGGACTGTCAGATAAAATAATCTTAGGTTGGTGGTTGGACTGCCAATATTAAACTGATGGTTGGACTGTCAGATAAAATAGTCTTAGGTTGGTGGTTGGACTGCCAATATTAAACTGATGGTTGGACTGTCAGATAAAATAGTCTTAGGTTGGTGGTTGGACTGCCAATATTAAACTGATGGTTGGACTGTCAGTTAAAATAATCTTAAATTGGTGGTTGGACTACCTATATCGACTTGTCTAATTTAGTGGTCTGTTCTGAGAAATTGTGGTTGGACTGCATTATTCTCATTACACTTGACCCCAGAGACAGGATGTGGTGTGGACGATAAATATTGTGGGTGGATGGTTTGACTGTCCGCACCCATTTATATAATTTAGAAGCCAGGAGATTGCGATTGCATTTCGGTCTCTTTCGGTCACTCCCCACAAGCACGCACCCCTTAGCTGTCAAGCTTATTGTAACACGGGAGAACATTGGTCGTCGCATTGTTTTTATTCTCCCTCAGACTGTCTTACTCTTCGCCAGCAACGTGGATAACCTCCGTGTCGTATCCCAGCAAAATATTGGTAATGACACCTCATTACTATCTGCATTACCAAAAATGATATATCATTACCTTTTGCATTATTTTATAATATAAAATAATGACTTCCTAATAACGGCCTATTGTATCCATTGTTTCTAAATATAAAATAATGACTTACTCGTAATAGTTTAAATACCCGGTGAAAAATGTTCATATACGCTCAAACATGTTCATATATGGTTTATGTATGGACACATATGAACAAATATGGATTTTTTATGAACATATATGGATTTTATATTAACATATATGGAAGTATATGTGATTCCATATATGGAAGAAATTTCATATACAGACATATATGGAAGCATCTGTTATTTCATATATGGAAATGTCACTCATATATGGACAAATATGAAAGTATATGTTATTCAATTTATGAAAAAGGGACTTGTATATGAACATATTTCGAAGAATATATTTTTCCATATATGTAAAAGGAACTCATATTTGGATAAATATGGAATTACTAGCGGGCGCAGCCCGCTACGTTGTTAGCGTGCCTTAAAGGTTAAGGGGGGGAGGGGGCTGCGCCCTCCCCCCGGGGGGCTGCGCCCCCCACAATTTTTATTAAATTCGTTTTTTTATTTAAAGTTTTTTTATTTAAAGCCTTCACCCAGCCACCACAAATAAATAATTCTGCACAACAATGGGTTTAAAATAAATAAATATTTGATCACTTTTTCTCATGAAAGTGGATTGTTAGTAATGAATCCATAATAAATTGCAATATACGTGTGTATGTTAAGATAATTTGGTAAAGTGCGAACTTAGGTAGATAGACCCGTAAGTAGTTTTGTTCATTTGTGTTTTGAATGAAAATAAATAACGTAAAGCAGGGTTGGAAAGCATTTTATAATATTAAAAATAGCGGGCAAAGCTACGTTGTTAGCGTGTCTTAAAGTTTTTTTTAAATTCCAGTTTATGTAAAGGTAGACCTGGCAATTCAAGTAAATCCACAAATTCAGTTGGAAAATTTACTGCGTCGGTTTCTTCCACCGGTGCTTCGTTACATGAAGTTTAAACATCGGAATATATAAGTTCCATTCCTTTTCTAAGGTTTTTTCTCTTTCAGAAAATTTGTTTAACTTTTTGGGGAGTATGTTTCAATGCTACATAAGTTTCATATTCCGTTGATAGTGTTTGAACAGGCAATTCCCTCTTCCAATCCATTTGCATTGTCTATAATTTCAATTCCACTCGTTCAACGTTTATATCCATTTCATTCCACTTGTGTAGTGTTTCAATCCCACTCGTTTCCTATTTAGTTTCTTAATTTTAGTGTTTCATATACACTTGTTCTTTAAGTTTTAGGTTTCTAGCTAAAGACGCAGACGTTAAGGGGGGGGGGGGGCAATTTTCCCCTTTTGAACCACCATTTTTACCACGTTCCTGTCCAAAGCCCTAGAAATGCCTTGTCGATAAGTTAGCCCCTACTCCAAGGAAAACATATTATATATTACAGGTTTCTAGCCGAAGGGTTCGGTTAAGCCATCAAGGTGGAGAATTATTCCGTTTTTAACCCCTCCCGGTAGGAATTTCCAAAAATTCCGTCTTAGAGGACGTCTGCGTTGGAGGAGGAACCTACTACATACATAATTTTAGGTCTCTATATCCAGCAGTTTGGCCAGGCCATCAAGGGGGAAGTTTTTTCACTTTTTTCGAAAAATACCATCTTAGGGGACGTCAACGTTGGAGAAGGAACCCAATTTAAGATCCCTTGTTCCAGCAGTTTGGCCAGGCCGTTAAGGGGGAGACTTTTCCTGTTTTTGACCCTACCTGTAGAAATTTCCAAAAATCTCATCTTAGCGGATGTCTACAATAGAGGAGGAACTTTAATACCAAATTTCAACTTCCTACCTCCAGCGGTTTGGGCAGGCCTTTAAGCGGCACTTTTCGCTTCATTAATCCCCATTTTTGCAATGTCCCTGTCCAAAAAGCACCGTCTCGGTAAGTGAGCAGATACTCCAAGTAACATATGTTTTACATTTCAGGTTTCTAGCCAACTTTTACTATTTGTGCCCCTCTCGGTAGGGATTTCCGAAAATCCATCGACAGGGAATTCCAGCTTCCTAGTTCCAGCAGTTTGAGCAGGCTGAGAGGAACTTAAGTACCGAATTTCAGCTTCCTAGTTCCAGCAGTTTGGACAGGTCGTTAAGGGGCAACTTTCCCTTTTTGAGCTCCCATTTTATAACGACCCTGTCCAAAATTCAAAAAGTATCTTTCTAATACGTTAGCCCTCACTCCAGGGACCCACATTTTAAGCTTCAGGTTTCTAGCCGAAGGGGTTTTTACCGGCCCCCAAGGTGAGGCTTTTCTTCTTTTTGCCCCTCCCTTTAGGAATTTACAAAAATTCCATCTTCGCGGCTATCTGCGATGGATGAGGAACATTCATACCAAATTTCAACTGCATTGCCTAAGCGGTTTGGGCAGGCCGTTAGTGGGGACATTTTTCCCTTTCAACCATCATTTTTACTATGTTGCTGTTCCAAAATAGAAAAATTACGTTGCCGGTGAGTTAGTCCTACTCCAAGGAATACATATTTAGAATTTTAGGTTGGCCAAAAGGGATTGGGCAAGCCGTCAGGAGGAGACTTTCACCTTATTTCCCCTCCCGATAGGAATTTCAAAAATTCCGTCTAAGCGGACGCTTACACATACCGAGTTTCCTTTTGGGATATCCTGTAGGGAATTCCAAAAATACAAACTTAGTCGATGTCTACTACAGTGGAGGAACCTTTATACCAAATTTCAACTTCTTACCTCCAGTGGTTTGGGCAGGCACTTTTCCAATTTGTGAGACTGTTTATGGGGAGACTTTTCCCCTTTTTGCCCGTTCCGGTAGGAATTTCCAAAAATCCCGTCTTAGCGCACGTCTATGCCGAATATCAAGAAACCTTGTTTTAGTGGAGATATCCGTGGGTGGAGGAAAAAAAGTAGTTTTTTTGAAATTATATATTATTTTAAATGGTACTTTTAGGAAAAACGAAATTTTTTGGAAAAAGATACTTTGTTTTTACAAAGTACTTTATTTGTACTTTTTTTGCAAAAGGTATTTTTTTTTAAAAAGTTGTTTTTTTTTGGAAAAATGTATGTTTTTTGGAAAAAGGTACTTTTTTTGGAAAAGGTACTTCTTTTGGAAAAGGAAAATTTTTTTAGAAAAAGGTACTTTTTTTGGGAAAAGGTACTTTTTTTTGGAAAAGGTACTTTTTTTGAAAAAGGTATTTTTTTGAAAAAATGTATGTTTTTTGGGAAAAGGAACATTTTTTTAGAAAAAGGTACTTTTTTTGGGAAAAGGTACTTTTTTTTGGAAAAGGTACTTTTTTTGAATAAGTTATTTTTTTGGAAAAATGTATGTTTTTTGGGAAAAGGTACTTTTTTTTTTGGAAAAGGTACATTTTTTTAGAAAAAGGTACATTTTTTGGAAAAAGGTACTTTTTTTTTAAAAAGGTACTTTTTTTTGGAAAAAGGTACTTTTTTTGGAAAAAGGAATTTGTTTTGGAAAAAGGTACTTTTTTTGGAAAAAGGTACTTTTTTTGGAAAAAGGTACTTTTTTTGGAAAAAGGTACTTTTTTTGGAAAAAGGTACTTTTTTGGAAAAAGGTACTTTTTTCGGGAAAAGGTACTTTTTTTTGGAAAAAGGTACTTTTTTTGGAAAAAGGTACTTCTTTTGAAAAAAGGTACTTTTTTTGGAAAAAGGTACTTTTTTTTGGAAAAAAGTACTTTTTTTGGAAAAAGGTACTTTTTTTGGAAAAAGGTACTTTTTTTGGAAAAAGGTACTTTTTTGGAAAAAGGTACTTTTTTTGGAAAAAGGTACTTTTTTTGGAAAAAGGTACTTTTTTTTGGAAAAGGGTACTTTTTTTGGAAAAAGGTACTTTTTTTGGAAAAAGGTACTTTTTTTGGAAAAAGGTACTTTTTTTGGAAAAAGGTACTTTTTTGGAAAAAGGTACTTTTTTCGGGAAAAGGTACTTTTTTTTTGGAAAAAGGTACTTTTTTTGGAAAAAGGTACTTCTTTTGAAAAAAGGTACTTCTTTTGAAAAAAGGTACTTTTTTTGGAAAAAGGTACTTTTTTTTGGAAAAAGGTACTTTTTTTGGAAAAAGGTACTTTTTTTGGAAAAAGGTACTTTTTTTGGAAAAAGGTACTTTTTTTTGGAAAAGGGTACTTTTTTTGGAAAAAGGTACTTTTTTTGGAAAAAGGTACTTTTTTTTGGAAAAAGGTACTTTTTTTGGAAAAAGGTACTTTTTTTGGAAAAAGGTACTTTTTTTGGAAAAAGGTACTTTTTTTGGAAAAAGGTACTTTTTTTGGGAAAAGGTACTTTTTTTGGGAAAAGGTACTTTTTTTGTCCCCTTTTTGCCCCTCCCGATAAGAATTTCCAAAAATGCCGTCTCAACGGACGTCTACACCGGTCGAGGAACCTACATACCAAATTTCAACTTCATAGCTCCAGCAGTTTGAGCTGGCCGTCAAGGGGGAGACTTTTTCCCCGTTTTGCCCGTCCCTGTAAAAATTTCCAAAACTCCCGTCTTGGTGGATGTCTACGATAGTGGAGGAACCTTTATACCAAATTTCAACTTCCTACCTCCAGCGGTTTGGGCTGGCCGTCAAGGGGGGCCTTTTTCCCCTTTTTAACCCCCATTTTTACAACGTCCCTGTCCAAAATTCTAGAAAGTACTTTCCAGAAAAGTTAGCCCCTACTCCAAGGAACACATATCTTAAATTTCAGCTTTCTAGCCAAAGGGGTTTTGGCAGGCCGTCAAGGGGGACACTTTCCCCCTTTTTGCCCGTTCCGGTAGGAATTTCCAAAAATCCCGTCTTAGCGGACGTCTACCCCGAAAGAGGAACCTACACACCAAATTTCAACTTCCTAGCTTCAGCGGTTTGGGCTGGGCGATGTTGAGTCAGTCAGTCAGTCAGTCAGTCAGTCAGTCACGTTATTCTTTTATATATAGAGATATTTAATGCCATGAATAAAAAAAGGAACATATGTAGCGCCTAATTTGAATGTCATACATAAATTTATATCTATCGTACAACCTTATAATAAAGGACAGCAACGTTCGCATGTATTCGCATATATTTAATAAATGTATATGTTCATATATGTCCATATATGAACATATACTTAGGTGTTACCTCATTTTTCGGATCCATACATATATGGTTGAACCATAAATGTTCATATATGGACATTTTTCACCGGGTAAGTACTTTTTACACAGTTAAATTTTATATATTTTTATTTATTATATGTAAATATGTATGTTTTATGTTTAAATTTTTATGACGAGTCCTAAAATTACACACTAGAAAAAACCTAAATTTTTCTGAATGTATTTCCTTAAGCTAATAGTATTTGCTTAACTCCTTATTTTTAAGAATCAAGTAAGCAATCGGATAACCGCTCATAATTCAACTTTTTGTAAGCATGTTTGTAACCACTTATTATTCAAAATCTCATAACTACTTATTTCTCATTTTTTCGTAAGCGAGCGGGTAAGCGTGACTACTTATAAAAACAACCACGCCAAACAAAAATAATGAGTTTAGACGCCAAAAAATAAGTTGTGCGGAGCTATGAATTTCTATTATATAACCACTTAATTGGTAATGAAAGATTTTGCTGGGATATATATCGGTAATCGTGTCATTAGTGTTGTAAATAATATATAAAAAAAAATTGTTGTAAATAAAGAATATTATAGCGTTTAACAAAAAAATTAACAAAGTTGTGTTCTCTTTCTCTCTTGGAAATAAATAAATAGTTTGTAACGGACCTTGGGCAACCGCGAGCTCTGCCCCAGCATAAAGTGAAAAACACGTCGTTACAATGGAGATATATGAATGTTCATATAAATTTTTTTTTTTTTTAATAAAAATATTGCTTTTTTATTCAAATTAAATGTAAATATTATAATTCTATTCATACGTTACTGGTGAATTTGTACATTTGAATGAAATTGAGAAATTATGAAATTTTTAATGGACATAAACATTTTACTTCAAGTTTAGAAAATATTTTATGACTGATTTTTGATTATTTAATGAAAAAAGTGTATAAAAATTTTAGTTAAAGCTACTAAAAGTTAGTTCAAAATGAAATACTGCTGAATTATCAGAGTAGTTTTGCTAAATATAAATAAGATAGGAACAGCAAAAATAAAACTGTTTTATATATTCCCAGCAAACAAAGATGATCATTAATGACTCAGAAATGAGCTCCAAAAACATAAACATTTTTCCACTTTTTCCTATGAAAGTGGTCCGTCCAAAAGAGAGAGAGTACTCAGAAATGACTCAGAAAAAAGAACGTATAAAATTTAAATCTTCCTCATAAATTTAAATAATTTTGGAATCTTCTTTAAGTCCGAAAAATGAACCCTCATTTTGAGACAGCTTTTTAGATTGTAGAGACAACTTTTTGGATTGTTTTCTGAGGGTTCATATTTTCTACCAAAAAAAGAGTGTTTTCAAAAAACCAATAATCATTTCTATGAGCAATTAAAGAATCTTATTTATGAGCGCTCCGAAATTGCTGGCTGGGTTTACAAAATTTGAGTTATAATTGAGCTAAATTTCACTAATTAGAAAATTAAATTAAATTGTAGTAGTAAACAAAAAAACATCACATAAAATTTTAAATTTTCAAAGTTCCTTTTTCGTTTTTTTGTTTTTAATGGAAATACAAATCTAGCCTTCTGAAATCAACAGTTTAATATTTTTAGCAAATATTTCTGTTGATTTTATAAACTGCTATTTGCATTGAACAAAATTTAACAAACATTTTTTTAGATACAACAGTTTGTTTTACCCATTTTTAGTTTACTAATATTTTGCAAAATTTTCTGCAGATTTTCAAAATTTAGAAGTTTTATTTTTGCTGTTTTTATCTACTGCAACATTTTTAATTGTATTTCAAAATTTATCATTTTATTTCAGAAGTTATCAATTGTTTTTCTGATTTATCAATTGTATTTCAGAAATAATCAATTGAATTTCAGTTTACTCAATTGTATTGTAGAAGTTATGAATTGTTTTTCAGATTTACCAATTGTATTTCAGAAATAATCAATTTATTTCCAGTTTTATAATTGCTTTTCAGAAATAATCAATTGATTTTCATATTTATCAATTGTATATCAGAAACCACCAATTGTATTTCAGAAATTATAAATTGTATTTCAGAAACTGAAAATTGTATTTCAGAAATTTATTAATTGTATTTCAGAAATTCGCAATTGCATTTCAGAAATTAGCAATTGTATTTTGTAAATAATTAATTGTATTTCTGAAACTGGCAACTGTATTTTAGAAATTGCCAATTGTATTTAAGAAATTATCAAATGTATTGTATTTTAGTATTTTTGGAATCCGCTCACGTAATTACTCCCATGATAAAAAAAACTTAAAACATTATGGAATAATGGAATAATATATGAATTCATATATGAAGATATATGGAATATATGAACCAATATATTGGCCAATAAATGCAGTATATTATCATATATGGATTCATACATTTTAATGTATTTACCCATATATGCTTCCATACATAACATATATGTTCATATATGATCATACATTAAACCATATATGCTCATACATGAAACCATATATAACAATATATGAACATATATGAACATTTTCAGCTGGGTGTCCAAAATGCAACTCTGAAAATATCGAGTAGTAGTTTTGAGTACCCACAAAAAAGACAAATACTCGATACCCACTATTCATATTTTTACCAGCACTACTTGTTATGTATTTTTGCCTAAACTAATTAACCCTCTAATGCCCAAGGCCGCCAAAAAAGCGATCTGCAGACCTTAAATAGTTGTTGCCTAAATACAAATTTGTTAATAAAGCGATTGTATTGTATCGATAGAAAATATAATTAACTAAATATGTACTTGTTTACCTGCAGAAGGAATTCAAACTTTCGTAAATTAAAAAAAAATCTTTAAACAGAAAAAATATTTTAAAAATCTTTAATAAAAGTTTTATGCTGTGGCATATGTTATTGATAATAAACAAGGCTAGTTTACAGTCTCTACACTCAGATAAAAAAGTTAGTAAAAAATTTGTAAGCAGTTTTGAATCGCACTTGAATTTTTTTGTACTGATTTTTAGTACAATTTATTTTTATTCTATTCTCTTATAATAAATTACTAATTTTTTTACTAATTTTCGTTGCTGATTTCAGAGAAAATTTTGATTGTATCTCCAATGCATAAAAAGGTAATAACTGGCGAACCGTTTGCAATTTTTACTCCAAATTTCAAGTATGTTGAAGTAATTATACACTTTTTACAATTGAAAAAATATTTTTTTTTATTAAATTTGATTTTAATTTTTTTTTTAGATTTTACAGTTTCTTTATTTTTTAGTACACTTTTTTTGCTAATTTCAGCAGATTGATTTTAAATTACAGTTTACAGAAATTTACTAAAATTTAGTATCGTCTACTAATTATTTATACTAATTTCATTGTACTAAAATTATTGATATTTAGTAAAATTTTTAACTGATTTTAGCAAATCGAATTTGAATTGCAGTTTACAACAATTTTGCTAAACTAATTTTGTTGTACTTACTACAGATCAGCAGACATGTTTTGCTAGAATTAGCAAAAAATACCGCTGGGCTCAAAACAGGTAAATTTCTCGTAATAACAGCAAAATTTTCGGTAGGCATTACAGACTTTTTTGGTTGAGTCTAGACAACATTAATAGCCTTAGGATAATTGTGGAGCAATCTATTGAATGGCGATTACCTTTGTATCTAATCTTCATTAATTTCGAAAAGGCTTTTGACACATTGCCGCATAATGTTATATGGTTCGCACTCGATTGTAAACAGGTACACTCAAAAAAATAGGATAGTAGAAAAATTAGTAAAACGTCTTGTATATCAAGTGTACTAGTTTTCAGCAATTTTTTTAGTTGTATTTTTTCAGCACTAAACTAAGTTTGAACTAATATTTTACTAATTTATTTTGCTACCAAAATTGTGCTGATAACCGCATTTATAGCGTGGACGAAAACAAGATAGACAAGATGTAGATGTCGCTGCTGGATGTAGTACAGACAACGGAAATGATAATTAAAAAAAAACAACTCTACACAATTTCTATATTTAAATTTTCAGCAAATAAATTAACTAAAGTAAAATTTCTCTACAAATTTTTTGAGTTTTTTTCAGTATAAGTATAACATTTCATATAAAAAAGACGGATTATGTAAAAAACGCATTTTTTTAACTTTTTGTATGGGTGCACACTTTACATTTACGAAATTAAAAGAGAGTATATCGCAGAATTAATGCATCCGTCAAAATATGAAGTTTGATGTAAATATTTCCTATGTTTAGCACAGAAAACGGTCTAAATTCTTTGATAATGCACCGAAAAAGGTGTTTCGGGAAAAATTTTGCCAAACCTAATTTAGTGCTAATACACTATGGAACATTTTTGGGATTATTGTCTGGGGGGTGAGAAATTCCAAGTCAGGGTGATGGTACTAGGTCAGTATAGTAAAACCCTCAAAGGGTTTGGCGTTCGTATGTGTCATTTTTTTTTATGACCTTTTAAATTTTTTCCATATCTTGATGTTTTTTCGCTTAGTTGTAACTCGAGAACCACTTGTCCGATTTTGATGAAACAAATTTAGAAAAATTTAGAATTACAATTTCTTTAATCCGTTCATATAACATTTTTCTTTATAATCAACAGTTTTGCCGGTAAAAATAAATTTGTGGAGAAAAAAAAATATTTTTTTGCCTAAAAATTAAAATTTTTTATGAATTTAAAAAAAAAAAAATTTTAATTTTTAGGCAAAAAAATATTTTTTTTTCTCCACAAATTTATTTTTACCGGCAAAACTGTTGATTATAAAGAAAAATGTTATATAAACGGATTAAAGAAGTTGTAATTCTAAATTTTTCTAAATTTGTTTCATCAAAATCGGACAAGTGGTTCTCGAGTTACAACTAAGCGAAAAAACATCAAGATAAGGAAAAAATTTAAAAGGTCATAATAAAAAATGACACATACGAACGCCAAACCCTTTGAGGGTTTTACTATACTGACCTAGTACCATCACCCTGACTTGGAATTTCTCACCCCCCAGATTGGCTGTTGTACTGTGATATCGAAAAACGCAAAAATACGTGTCCGCTTAAATTTAACAAGGAATAACATATATGAATTCAGCAGCCATAGCAGTATACTTCTCCATATAAAGTACCCAAAATTTTGGAAAATTTTAAAGTACCAAATTCGAAAGAGCAAAAAAGTACCAAAATAAGGTACCAGTGAAAAGCCCTCAAAAATGCCTTTCCAGCAATACCACATTTGCATAGGTTCCTTTGGTCAAAATGTCTTAAAATGCAAAAAACCAAAAAGAACCCACTTTTGAACCCCTTTTTGGAACCTTAAAATTTCGAGGTGGCCGATAAGCTGAGACAGGTCGATCTTATATTTTTTCTCTATCACATATCCAAATTTTATTAAAATCGGAGTGTTTAGGCTGAAGTACTTCCCTTGTAAATGTCAGAGCTGTAAATGAATCATTCATTTTTTAATTAATTCGCGAATCATTAATGCATTGAATTAGCAAAATTTTGAATTAATTCTTTTCACAAAAATCACGAATTGAATGAAATTTGAATCAATTCACATGAATTTTTCAAAAATGAATTGCAATTCATTTTCAATTCAAATGAATTGCAATTCATCTCCAATTCATTTCAATTGAATTGATTTTATATTAATTCAAATGAATTAGAAAAATTAATTTGCAATTGATTTCCAATTCATTTGAATTGAAGTGATTTTGGAAAAAGACTAGTGCAAGTAAACCTAGAGTAAGCATTACAGATCACGAATATGTCCCTAGAATTTTAAAGTTAGTTTTAGTTCAAGAAATATTTGCGAAAATGTTTTTGTAAACTTTTTGCAAAAAAATACAGAATTGAAAGTAATAACGCAATCTTTTGCAATATTTTAAAATGATGAAATATGCCCTTTAATTCAGGGTTGACAGGCAATACCGCTAAAATACAGTTATCGATGTAAAACCCTTTCAACTGACTACCGTTACCCCTAAAATACCGTTACCGAAATAACTGAAATACCGTTATCCTTAAAATACCGATACCTAAACAAATGAAATATCGATACCCTTAAAATACCGTTACCGAAATAAATGAAATACCGTTACCCCTAAAATACCGTTACCGTTATTTTTAATTTTTTGCTTTTGGTAATTGCACGTGCTTATTGAGTACTTTAAGTTGGTAAATTGGTGCTGTTTTTAATCTCGTTTATTTTTTTGTAAAAAAAATTGCGGGATGCATCGAAATAACTGACTACTGTTAGCCTTAAAATACCGTTACCGAAATAACTGAAATATCGCTAACCTTAAAATACCGTTACTGAAATAATCAAAAAACCGTTAACCTTAAAATACCGTTACCGAAATAACTAAAAAACCGTTATCCTTAAAATACCGATACCGAAATAAATGAAATAGCATTACCCTTAAAATACCGTTACCGGAATAATCTCAAAGTGTTTTGTCCGTCGTGAGGTTAACACGTTAATCTGTCGTCGCTGTGTTTTTATGTTTTTTAATAACTGTTTAACGTTTAAAAAAAAAAAAAAAAAAAAAAAAAAAACTATGTCGTCCGTTTAATTATTCATTAAAAAAAAAAAATAAATAGTGCAATAGACTTTCTTATAACAAATAAATAACAAACACAAATCATAATACAAAACAAAAAATTAACCATAATAACAATAACAACAAACACACATTAAGCATTAAACACATAGACGACTGCAGCTACACGACTACACGACTACAAATGCTGCTGGCTGCAATTGTAGTCGTGTAGTCAGCTACTTAATTTTTTTGAAAACGACAGCAACATGTAAACAGATAATCCTAAATATTTGACATTTTGATAAATGTTAATCTTTTTTGGTTTGTGCTTCTAAAATAATGGCTGAGGAATATTTTGTTAATTTTGTAAGATCCATTTTTTTTTACAAAACATCACAATAAAGTTATTTCCAAATATAAATTAATGAAACCTTTAAACAATTGTAAAATATAAACAGCTGTTTCTTCAGTGTTCCAAAATTGGTGATTTTCTAGTCAGAACTAGCGATTTTATTTCGCCTCTAGCGGGAAAAATTGTCCTGTTTTACATATTTTGTTATATTGTCAACACTATTTTTGTTTTGTAGCCAACAAAAATAGAAATTATCCTAAGTTGACTACAGCGGCAAAAGTAGTCGTGTAGCCGTGTAGCTGTGTTGGTGTCAAAATAATCGTTTTCATATAAACGTGTGTATTTTATTTTTGACAGGCTGTAGTCGTGTAGCTGCAGTCGTCTATGTGTTTAATGCTTTAAACTTAACATTAAGTGAAATAAAAGACAATAACAACATACATACATTAAATTCTAATAGAAAACAATAACACCAGAATAGCAGCATGTCACAATATCAACTACAGGAACAATATCAACAACCACTAAATCAATACCATCAATACTCTTTGCTGCAATAGAACCAGTTTTTTTTTTACTTTTTTCTGTTTACGATGACCCAGCAAAGGGCTTTTATGCACTCCTCTGCTGTGATCATTGTTGTTATATTTTATCCTTTTCCTTTATTTTTTTTTTTGTTTTTTTTTTGTGTGGTACAAGTGCTTTGTATTAGTTTTATTGTTGGGTTAATTAGTGATGAAGGTATAACACTGATCATTTGTTAACCGATTCAGCAATAAAACGAGTACTTAGTTTTTGTACTACTCTACGGATATTGACTTGAATTTTTATTTATTTTGTAATGTCAGGTAAGTTCAGAATTGATTTCTGCAACATAGGGGGACTTAGAGCGAATTATTTCTCTGTATATGCTCACATTCGTTTTCATCGACCGGATGTTTTAGCCTTATGTGAGACCTAGGTGAATGGCGATGCTGATCCACAGGATTTTCATATACCTGGATATCACCTTCTATCGCTTTTTGTCTTTCATAGGGGCCTTGCGATGTACGTTCGCAATGATGTTGTGTACCAGTGGCAGCAACAATTAACCGCTCATGATAACGAATTTAACTATCTTTGGGTTAAATTCAAGATCAGGGCGCACATCTTGTATTTCGGTTTTCTTTATAGAAGCCCAAACATGGAAACAGGCAAGACATTTAATTGTTTTGATTCTCTTTCCGCCTCCATTTCAGAAATCATGGAGAGCTGTCCGAATAGTGAAATCGTGGTTGCTGGTGATTTCAATATTCACAACTCTTCATGGCTTCGCCATTCGAGCGGGACGACTTCCGTTGGCACTTATGTCGAACTTTTCGCCGCACACAATCACCTGGTGCAGTTGGTGAATGAGCCAACACACATTCCGTGTGTTGAAGGGCAATCTCAGAATACCCTCGACCTTTTTCTCACTTCGTACCCTGAAAAGTATGAAGTAAGATCGTTTGCACCTCTCGGTAACTCGGATCACTGTACCGTTTCCGCATCCTTTTCAAATTCCGGGCTTCATAGCGCTTCACAGGCAGCCACGAAACGCTCTGTTCTAATTTATGAAAAGGCTCGTTGGGTCGAACTTAACGATTTTTATCGGCAATTCAACTGGAAACTATGTTTCTTGGATGACGATGTTGATGCCGCTGCGAAAATGGTAGAACGCGTGATTTAGCTTGGAATGAAATTTTTTATTCCTTCAAAGTACATTCCGGCTAAGTCCAAACATAAGTGTTGGTTTAACCAGACGTGCAGAAATACAGTCAGATCCAGAGAGGAAGCTTTCAGTAATTGGCGTGCGAATAAGAACACCAATACTGACATGCTGCGTAAACAGGCGAGAACTGAGTGTGCCAAAGTACTGAGACGTGTAAAGTTTCTGTACGAACAGCGTCTGCGTGCTAAGGTTCTTGCTGCTCCACGGGGCAGTAAGACCTTTTGGTCATTCGTTAAAAGAGTAAAGGATAATGCTAGTTCCTCTATCCCAACTCTTATAAAGGATGACCAAATATTCACTGACCCGGTTGATAAAGCCAACCTGCTGGCTGAACTGTTCGCGGAAAATTCGTTTCTGCCGGAAAGCGATCAACCACTGCCCGTGCTTGAAAGAGTATCACATACTATGCCCAAGATATTCTTTCGTCCTCGAGCAGTTAAAAGGGTTCTTGCGAATATAGACGTAAATAAGTCAACGGGCCCGGATGGTATACCAGCGCTGGTACTGAAACAGTGCTCTTCGACGCTATCGCGTCCATTGGCAACCCTCTTTAGCACTTCGTACCGCATGGGTATCTTTCCATCGTGTTGGAAGACTGCCAATGTCCAGCCAATCCCCAAAAAGGGTGCGGCTACTAACCCTGATAATTACCGCCCAATCGCAATCTGCTCTGCGCTCTCGAAGGTCATGGAGAGCATGGTTAACTACCATCTTATTAATTATCTTGAATCCAATTTGCTTCTTAATGATCGACAGTATGGCTTTCGTAGAAGTCGTTCTACGGGAGACCTGATGGCATTCCTTTCGGAGCGTTGGAGTCGGTCCATTCACAGATTTGGTGAAAGCAAAGTGGTTGCGCTGGATATTTCCAAGGCGTTTGATCGTGTGTGGCATAAAGCACTCGTATCAAAGCTTATTGCTTTTGGTGTCGGTGATGACTTCTCTCGATTCATATCGAGTTTTCTCAGGGATCGCACTATAAGAGTTGTTATAGATGGGGTCTCATATAATGAGTTTCAGTTGAATGCAGGGGTACCACAAGGCTCTGTTCTTTCTCCTTCTCTCTTTCTTATCTTTCTGAATGACTTTCTCTGTCAGACTTCCAATCCTATCTACTCTTTTGCAGATGACAGCAACATTTGCCATTCATATTCCTTTGATCATAGGCCAAGCCTTGTGGAGGTTGAAGGCAAGCGGCAGATTATGAATGACACACTCAATCAGGACCTAATTACAATCTCCGAGTGGGGTCGCGTGAATAGGGTCGATTTTAATCCACGCAAGACCCAATGTTGTTTGCTGACTCATAGGACCGCTGAGCCATCAATGTCATCTGTATACATGGGTGGTATCAGTATTGAGGAATCTGAAGCTCTTGATGTTCTGGGCATGAGAATACAGTGTGATGTCCGTTGGAAGGATCACGTCATTCAAGTGTCGAAAGAGGCATTCAAGTGTCTTGGCTTTCTTAACCGGTGTAAGAACTACTTCACTTCTTCTGATTTTCTCACTATTTATACCACCTATATCCGGCCAAAGATGGAATACAACTCCCATATATGGGCAGGGGCTTCAAAGTCTATTTTGGAGCTTTTGGACCGTGTACAAAGGAGGGCGTCGGCGCTCATTAATGACAGTAGGGTATCCAGCTCTATTGATTCATTGGAGCATCGTCGGAATGTGGGTTGTGTAACACTGTTCTATCGTTACTACAATGGGAAGTGTTCTGCTGAGATAAGTGTACTTATCCCGGGGTCACGTGTTGTTGGCCGCAACACGCGCTTGTCTAGTAGATCTCATCCGTTTGTGGTCGATTGTCCAGTTAGTCACACAACGCATTATAGAGAGAATTCGTTCATTAGTCGAACCGCCCGTATGTGGAATAAACTCCCCGCAGATGTCTTCCCTGATACTTACAATTTAGAGAAATTCAAGTCAAACGTTCATAAACACTACTTCCTATTTCCTCCTTCCCATAACCTATTTTCCTAATACCAACACAATGCGTTGCATCAGTAGGGGCATCCCCTGAGTGTTGGTCTAATGTATAAAAAAAAAAAATAGCGTTACCCTTACCGATAACCGCATCGTTTCGGTTACTATCTATGCTTTAATTCGATATATTGCACGTAGGGAATGCAAAATCCAGCACTTTTTGATTTCCCGGGAAAGCGGGAAATTTATCTTGAATTCCCGGGATCCCGCAAGGGAAATAAATTAGAAAATATTTCATAATAATTAAAAAATTTTTATAAATAAAATATCTTAAAAATTTCAAATTTTCATGATTGTGAAAAAGCTAACGTGGTTTTTCTTGGAATTTTCCTAGTGAGAAAGAATTAATTTTATATTAGAAATTATATAAGTCTAATTATATATTTTAAAAAACTGAATAAACTAAAACTAAATTTTAAACTAAAAAGCTTGTCCGTCAAAAAAATAAAAAAATTACCCCTCAATAATTTATAAATGCTTTGTAAAGTTATAACAGGTTTACAAAACATCATTTTCGTACAAAATTTGTTCAATAAACCTCCTATAATTTTACAAAGTGTTTATGAATTTAGGGGTTAATATAGAAAATAATTTTAGAAAATTGGAAAAAAATTTTTATGAGAGTCAAACTAAAAAGGACATTCATTTACTTATGGGAATAAATTTTAACTTACTCGAAAATTTTTAAAAATCAATGGACAAATTTGTCTTTAATTCTGCACAGAATAAGTGCGATTAAAATTTTTATACAAACACTATTTGAGTGGTTTTAAGAGGCACTGAAAGTACACAAATTGATCAGTGTGTTCGTTAACTCGAAAATCTTGCTACTTTTGCTCAATCATTGGTAGCATTCGGCAGAGAAACCTTAAACTGATACCGGTGACTTGTAGCGCTTTGTGATTACTTAATCTGCTGAACGATGATTTCTTTGTTTTGTTTTTAAATACACATTTTCTATAGTTTGCTTTTATTTTTTTTTAATTTTTATTTTCGAATTATATTTGTATGTTTTTATTTGTCATTCATACAAAACAATTTTTATTGTAAATGAACAACAACAAATGTATCACTTATTGATCAAAAGTAGCAAACATTTTTTACGCTACCAAAATATGACAGCGCTACCTGAGCGCTCAGACTGAGCGGTTAGTGATCACATCGTTCAGCAGATTTTTGTACAACTGTTGTAGAGCTGTTGACTATTAAATTGTATCTGCCGAACGCACCCATTGTTTTGGTTATTCTTTGAGTTTTTCCAGTTGTTGGAAAAGTAACAAATTGTAGTAAGTAAACGAACAAGCCTACACAGAAAGAATTTACAAAATTTCAATTAAATTTTTAAATACCTTTTTCATACCAAATTTGTAAATACAAAAAAAAACTTTAAAAAGGGACCAAAAAAGAAATTTGTAAATACAAACAAAAAATTTTTTTTTGTAACTTCGAATTTTTATTTTTAAACAATTTTTATATGAAAGATAACAATTTACAAACGAGTTACAAATATTTCAAACAAAAACGTTGTTGGCAATAAAATTTCAATTTAAAAGAAAATGTGATTGCTTTTACAAATTCCATTGTTGGAGCCTAGGTACTATTTTTTCTTTGTAATGTAAAATGTTTACTATTTTCAAAAGGTTGGAAAATTTTGCATAAGGAAATTTAAAATCATTAACTTTATTATTCTAAACTGTATTTTTTGAAATCCCGGGATTCCCGGTCCAAATTCCCAGGAATGCGGGAACTGAAAAATGCTTAATTTCCCGGGAATCCCGGGACGGGAAATCCCGGGATGCATTCCCTAATTGCACGTTTTGACAGCTGCTATAATATAATATTCCCTATACATGCATTTAAATTTGAAATTTATCTTTATTCGCGATTTCGTTAATATATAATCCGGGATTAAAAAATGTCGGATATTTGAATTTGTACCTTTACTTAATTTATCCAAAAAATTTCGCATTTTCTGTTTTAATTTTAAGTTAATATTGACTAAATTCGAAAAAGATTGAATTTTTAATACCTACAAATAAAGGAGTCTGTGATAAATCTTAAATTATAAAATTGAGTTAAAACCATTCAGAAATGTAAAGCATATATTTTCTAATCAATTTCAACGAAGTTTTAGACAATTGAATAGCAAATTCCTAAAAAATAACGGGTTTAAAATATGCATGTTCAAAAGTGTACTTTATTTAATTTTGCCATAGCAAATTCATATAAAATTAATTTGAAATAAAAAAGATTTAAAATTTGGATTTCAGATTGGATTTTCTGCAAATGTTGGTACAAAAAATGTAATTCTTTTGATAAAATGAATTTAGTGGAATACGAATTTATGTTATGTGTTAAGATTTTGCAAATCCGATTAAGGGATTTTGTTAGATTTGCAAAATAGGAAAATAAGTGAAGCTTTCACTTTAATTGCAATTATATCCTACATCCTTTATTGAATCAACTTTAAATCTATATTAAAAATTATCCACGGTTTAGGCTGGTATATGAATAAATAACAAATTTTAAAGAAAAAATTGTATTTTTGCTAAAAGTTAAATTTGCGTATATTTCAAAAAGTAGAGCCAATTTTGAAATTTGGTGTTCACATTCGTGATATTCATTCTAAAATCTAACAGAATTGATATGTCGCATGCCCGATGCATTTTAGTGTAATCATTATTTGTTTAAATAATCCCATATTTGTTTGTAGTTCATCCAAAAAAAAAATGTTTCAAGCCGTGAGAAATTTCGTTGTTTTACAATTTTTAATCGAATTTTAAAGTTTCTAGCAACTTTGCCTCAACATGAAATTTCCGTTCTTATAATTTCTAAACCTTTGAGTCGTCAAAGTTGAATATGCAATAAGAACAAATGAGTGATTTCGTAAGAATGAGAGTAGATAAGTGATAACTGATAATGCAAATAAGTGAGGGTGTGCTCTCATGCTAATTACACTATGCAGCAAAAATTAAAGGTGTCATTTTGGTAAATCTTTGCAAAAAATTCAATATTTTTGTAATAACAAAATCAATACTCTGAAAGTATTACACGTCTAGGAAAACAATTTGGGAACGAATTATAGAAGACTTTATTCTCTTTTATATTTACTTCGTGAAAATCGGTTTAATATCAATCAAGTTATGATGAAATAACTGACATCACCACATATACACTAGACCACCCAAATTTCAAAAGTATAAAAAATAATACGTGTACAGAAATTGGATCTCTCGGACTCATACAGGCCAGTCAGTTTGCACTTTTGACCCTAAAAATGAACAAAAACACTTCAAAGATTTTTGGGCTATAGCTTCTAAATTTGACGTTTTTCGCAAAAATACTATATAAGTGTTGTTATCCAGAATAAAAGGACAAACACTTTCTTCATACTAATTTTTGGCCTAAGTGTTACTTATCGTGGTGTTTTAAGTGGATAAAGTATAAATTTGTGTTAAGAATTCAATTTAAACGGCCCTCGTTAAAATTTGGACAGAGCCAGTGAGGATCGGTTTTAATTTTTTGGTAGAGCAAGATATGTTGTTTTTATACACCAATTACATTTGGAACATATATCTGTATTCCACGAAAGAGATACCAAAATCGGGCTGAAGTACCGATTTATTAAGTCTGTTCGGGTACTCAACATTGGGACCCCGCGGGATCCCAATTTTACCAAAAAGCGTTTTCTTACTGCACAATTGGGTAAATGAGAGCTGTCATGAGAGAGTAATATTCTTGTTCTTCTTGCCCGAAGAAGCCCAAACTTTTTTTTCGTGTAAGTTTGGGTAAATTGTTTTTATCAGCTGTTATATCATCTGTTGGATTCAACTAGTTCAATTGAACTATTCACTTATTTGAACCAAAGACCTAGTTCACAACTAATAGCTCTTTTAGTTCAATCGCTCATTTTATTCATTCAGAAAAATATGTGTATCATTTACAAAAATTAGCGTAAAAGTTGCAAAGGCATATCGGTAATGTTACAACTCCATAAAATTACCGACAATTTTTTGAAGACGCTTGTTTAAATGTGTTAAAGAGATAAATATGTAAATAAATCGAACCTTTTGTTTAATATTAAAATTTTTTACAGATTTAATAAACTATGTATTCCTTTTTGTAAATAAAAATGCCTGAGAAGGAAATTTTTTTTAAATTTTTTATTTATTATTTATTAGAAAAGCTGTCTAGATTTTTACAACAAATTGAACAAGAACTAGAAAGAGCGCTCACCAAATCGAACTATAATGCACAAATCTATTGACGTTTGTTTTTCGGGCTTCAAATATGGTTTTTCGCGTTCGTTTACTTTTGGGCATTTTTATCACTTCGTGAGAGTATTTCTTGTTAACTCTCATTTTACCAAACTTTACCCAAAAAGTAAAGAAACACACCTATTATATGTTGTACACTAGACCGACTCACGAAAAAACGTAAAAAAACAATACCCCCTCAAAATAAACCTTGGTTTGTTATAAGATGATTCACAAAATATTTAGGGTCTAGCAATGAGATCTCACGAGCTGGACCATTTTTAAAAAAGATATTTTTTTTAGTTTTTGTAAGAAATTTGCATCTTAGCTGAAGACAACATACTCAATATGGGTATCAATATGAAAGGTTTTTTATAGGCGCGTCCAGCGGTATATATAACATATTCAAGCATATCCTGGCATGTCCTATTTTCAAGGATATTCTATAAAAAACAAATTTTTGACTCTTTTGTACGGAGATATTTGTGACTGAAGTGCCAAACTTACATATCATAATCTAGTGAACACGTGTTTCAGATTTTTTTGAAACTCGCGATTTTCCGCGTTTTATCAGAAATTCAATATGGTGGAAACAATATTGAATTTCAATACATCGATGAGTGAATATAGTTTAGAATTTTGCAAATTTAGTACATTTTGCACGGTGCTCTGGACCAAATTTTGATAAATATTTTGAGCTACCCCAATTCAATAAAAAATTTTATGAAATCTTTTGTAGGTTTATTACACAGCACAACACTAAAAATGCATCGGACATACGACTTATCAATTCTGATAGATTTTAGTATGAATATCACGAATGTGAACACCAAATTTTAAAATTAGCTCTAGTAAAAAGTCAGTTTTTTCGTTAAAATTTCTTATTTATTCATATATGTATCTGACTAAACCACGAATAATTCTAAATATGGTTTAAAAGTATAGACTTTGGGCTTTTGCACACATACCAACTTATTTTGATTAGGTAAGGGATCTAGGATCTAATTGCAATTCAAGTGAAAACTTCACTTATTTTCTTATTTTGAAAATATAGCAAAATCCCTTAATCGGATTTGCAAACTCTTAACACATGACGTAAACTCAAATTCCACTAAATTCATTTTTATCAAAAAAATCACAACTTTTGCATCAACATTTTCCGAAAATTCAATCTAAAACACAAATTTTATCGCCCTTACTAAGTATTAAAAATGCATATTTTTGTTCATTTAAAATTTTGGATGGCAGTATGCTTTGACTTGGTTTATTTTTGGAGCATTCTGATTGGTTAATTTATTTTCAACACAAAATGAACAAAACCGTAAGTTTAGAAATACAATCAATTAAATTTAAAATGTTCTTTTATAGTACTTTTTTGAACATAACATACATATTTTAAAATAGTCTTTTTCAGGAATTTGCAATTCAATTATCTAAAACTTTGTTGAAATTGATTAGAAAATATATTTGTTACATATTTCAATGGTTTTATCTGATATCAATCTTTTTCAGTTTTAGTCAATTTTTACTTAAAATTAAAACATAAAGTGCGAAATTTTTTTGATAAATTAAGTAACATGAGATGTTTACTAATGGTATAAATTAAAAAAATTTATATTCCTTTCATCGCAGATTAATTATTAACGAAATCGTGAAAAAAGTGAAATTTCAACATCCCGATTTTGGTCTCTCTTTCGTGGAATAACAGATATATGTTCCAAATGTAATTGGTTTATAAAAACAACATATCTTGCTCTACAAAAAAATTAAAACCGATCCTCACTGGCTCTGTCCAAATTTTAACGAGGGCCGTTAAAAATAAATTCTTAACACATAATTTAGAAGTTATAGCGCAAAAAATCTTTGAAGTGTTTTTAGTTCATTTTTAGGGTCAAACGTTCAAACTGACTGGCCTGTATGCCACGGAAAATCCAATTTTTACACATACATATATTCAGCCTTATTGCGGTTGTCGTTGTCGTATTACGACAGCAGGCGTTGTCGTTGTCGTTTTTATTATATTTTGATATTGTGTAAAATATACGACAGAGAATATAAGAAAATTAAATATTTCATCTATTTTTGTGTTGTTTTCATAAAATAATCAAAAAAATTAAATTTTGTAATAATAAAACGATTATTGTTTCATAAAATCAAGGTGTCAGAGTGAAACTTTTCATTTTAAGGATAGTGTGTTTTTCCACAAGTTGTAAAATACCCAGTGCGTTAAATTTTTTTAATTTTTCTTTAAAAAAATTATTATTTAAATAAAAAAATGTCTTCTTTAATTTAACTTGTTAATATAATATATATTTGAAATAATTCAAAATCAATTCAATTCAAATGAATTGGAAATGAATTGCAATTAATTTTGCCAAATTCATTTTCGCCAAATTCATTTGAATTGATTCAAATTTCATTCAATTCTTTTCTTGGTGAAAAGAATTAATTAAAAATTTAGCTAATTCGTAATGAATTGATATCAAAAAAGAATGACTCATTTACAGTTCTGGTAAGTGTTAGCAAGACTTTTGCTGAGATTACTATTTTTGGTAATTACTATTTTTGGCTTGGTAATTTTCAGCAAACACTTTTTGCTGAAATTACCATCTTTTTTGCAAGCACGCTGCTGACTCAGCAACATTTTTTGCTGACTTTACTAACTTTTTTTTAATGTACCGAGGAAACGAATATCCCTCATTAAGGCTTTATATGGGGACCCCAGTTGTCGTATCCTGCATGAAAACCAATTAAGTAGGAACATATCGGTAAATACGGTTATAAGGCAAGGCTGTGTGTTGTCTTCACTGCTGTTTAACATCGTATTGGATATAGCTATACTCAAAAAAAAAGTCAGTAGTCAGCAAAAAATGTTGCTGTGTCAGCAAATTTTTAGTCAGTAGCGTGCTTGCAAAAAAGTTGGTAATTTCAGCAAAAGGTTTGCTAAAAATCAGCGAGCTGATTTTTACCAAAAAAATAGTAATCTTCAGCAAAAGTTTTGCTAACACTTAGTCGATTGCAAATGAAAAAAATCCTTGCTAAAATCACTAAACTTTTTGCTGAATATTAGTAGACTGAAAAAAAACTGAAAAAACTTGACTTGTCACATACATAGTTCATCAGACATGATGACGAAGCTTGAAACTATTGTCAACTCCGCAGGTCTGAGGATAAATATAAATAAAACGAAAGCGTCAGGATGATATTATTGACGACGTGGATTCCTTTTGCTACCTAGGTAGTGTTCTAACAACGTCTGGTGGATCGAAAGCGGGCATCGCAAACAGAATAAAAACAGCTTTTGGACGTCTCTGTAACGTGTGGAGATCAACAACACTATCCCGACATGTTAAGATAAAAATATTTAATTCCAACTTTAAGTCTATTATGCTTTATGGATGTGAGACCTGGAATGCAGCACCTCCTGATATAAACGCAATGCAAGCCTTTGTCTGCGTAGAATTCTTAAGATTTTCTGGCGCATTACAATATCTAATTCAACAAACACCAATTGACCTTGAAATACGAAGGCGAAAGTGGAATTGGATTGGTCACACCATCAGAAAAGATCCTGATGACATAGCCCGTTCTGCAATCGAATGGAACCCCCAAGATGACAGGGTTAAAGATTTTTTAAACAAAAGCAAAGATAATTAAAGGGTTCCTCAATAAGAGCGCTACAAAAGTTTTTTTAAATAAAACAAAAACGGTTTTGGATATCAATGAAATTCTTTATTCCTGTGAAAGTACGTTCGATGCCATTATGTATGGAAATCGATCTCTTTTGCATGGCCACCACGGGCACGCTTGCAGAAGTCCAGACGCTGAACCCAATTTTCGACGGTTTTTAAGCATAAATCGGCCGATATTCGTACGAAGTTCATCAATCGTCGCTGGCTTGTTGGCATAGACCATAGAGTTGACGTAGCCACACAGGAAATAGTCCAACGACGTCAAATCGCACGACCGAGGCGGCCAATCGACTGGACCATTTCGTGAGATAACACGTTCTCCAAACTTGGTTTGCAATAAATTGATTGTGACATTCGCTGTGTGGCTTGTGGCGCCGTCCTATTGGAACCACATGTCCTCCAAGTCCATATCATCCAATTGGGGCCAAAAATATTCGGTTATCATTGAAAGGTAGCGATTCCCATTCACAGTAACGTGCCGGTCTTGATCATCACGGAAGAAGTACGGCCCAATGACGCCGCCGGCCCATAAACCGCACCAAAACGTAATTTTTTCGGGATGCAATGATGACTCATGGTGTACGTGTGGATTGCTGTCTGACCAATAACGCATATTTTGTTTATTGACGAAGCCAATCACGTTGAGGCTACTGACTCCGAATGTCGGTAGTAAATTTTAATAATTTCGACTCGTTGTTGGCTCGTATATCTTTCCATCATGAAATGGCAAACCTTACTGAAGAGAAATGTCAAAAGAGCGGCAAGAAATATGGCGTCGTTTGCTGTCCCTGTCTTTCTACTTTTGTAGCGTCCCTGTTGAAGAACCCTTTATAAGGTACATTCGATTACTTTTCTCAGTCAAGTCCAGTAAGAATTACTCAGTACAAACTTACAGAGAGTAAGACAAGATTTACTCTCAAAATAAAATTTTCCCAAACATGTACGCGAACAGAAAATTTGCAACAACTTGCAAGTTTGTAGACACATCTGATTAAAACACCAAATATACAAATAAATTTTAGCTGGTCGCTATGGAAGACGATATTTTTGATGTTAAATATTAAGCATACACTTTTTAGAAGGTTTTCTTATATTTCCCATAATTTATTTTGAAAGTTTCATTGCTTTAAATCTCCATAAAATAACATAATTTTTTATTTTATTTATTTTATTTATTTATTTTGTAGAATTGCTCCATACACAAGACTAAAAGTCTTATTTTGCAGTATGGAACTGAGGATAGGTAAATTTATGAAAATCATTAATCAATTAATAAGTTAATAACTAATTAAAAATTTTTATATAAAATACAAAAAACAATTAAACAATTACAATTAAACAATAAATATAAATATAAAAAAAATCAATTTAAATAATTAAGTCAGATCTAGGTTGTGGGGTTCGGGAATTCCCGGGCGGGAATTCCCGGGAAAAGTTTGCCGGGAATTCCCGGGAAAATAATATATTTTTCCCGGGAAAACGGGAAATTTTAAAAATTTAAAATTTTTTAAATTGTTTTTGTTTGGAATAGGATTTTTTAATTTTAGTCATAAAAATTTTGTAAATACCAAAAAAAAAATGTCATTGTTAAAATCTTTTAAAAGGGAATCAATTTATTTGACTCACAAAAAAAAATCTTTGCCAAGTAATTAGGTGCATTTCAACTAATAAAGATTTTTCGCACAACTTACTCAAAATTTAAGTATTAAAACCTAAAAACTTGGTAAAATGCTTAAAAGAAATATGAAAAAAAAGTTTTGTTTCTTACAAATAATCGCCCTTACCTACTATCTAAATTTTTCAAATGTATATTTTAGTTAAAGTCGACTTTAGTTAAAATATTAGGTGGCAGTATACCTTGACTTGGTTTATTTTTGGAGCATTCTGATTGGTTAATTTATTTTCAACCAATCAAAATGTTTGAAAATATAAATATTTTTGTAAGGTTTTCATACAAAAAATTAACAAAATCGTATGATTAAAAATAAAGTCGACTTTAAATTTAAAATATTCCTTTATATTAAGGGCCAATAATTTTATAAGTAATGTTTTCATCAGAGACCCAAAATAACTGTTATATTTCTAAAAAAGTCACCACCCAAATTTATTTAATTATAATATTTCAATAATGCACTATATTTTATAAATCATATTGCACAAAAAAATCACAAAGTTTGGCAAAGATTTTAATTTTTTCAATTTTTATATTTTACTCTATAAATTTCTGTTGTTTTTTGATTTTTATTTTAAAACTTTTTATAAAAGTTACAGAATGATTTTTTTGAAAAAATTAAGCACTAACTTTTTTATTTGATAATAAAATAAAAATTAAAAATTGACCTAAATTGAATGCCGGAAGTTGCTGGAATATACATCTTTACTCACTTTAAATCACTGTTCAATCTTTTATTAACACTAGTTGACATCATCAGGATATTATAATTGGTGAAGTCATTGGTTCCATGGCTTTTGATTTATATTCTTAATTGTTATTTTTTGATAAAGAAAAAAAATCACAAAATAACTTTTATTATTTTTGAAAAAATAAAAATCGTGTTTGGATTGTTTTTGTTTGAATTAAAAATATAAATCAAACAGAGCAAATAAACAGAAAATTAAAAATACTCAAACAGGAAATAATTGTAAAACAATCACTTTTTTGAATAAAAGTTATAACTGTTACGTCCCTGGTTTTCATTAATAAATGTGATATTTTCAAGTTTTTCTTTATTTTAATACACCTGCTTCAAACTAATATATTCTTTTATATTAAAGAATAAAATGTCAGAAGTATGGAAATACTTCACAGAAAACGACAATGCAGCGCAGTGCAATATTTGCCTAAAAAGACTAATGGTTAACGGAGGTATCTAAATTTGGTTATCCGACATCTAAATTTGGTTCACAAAGGTCATGCAACTTCTCTTGAAGAAAACAACAACAAGAATAACGTTCCAGCTAAAAATAGCAAAGTACCCGAAGAAAAAAGTGTAAGATGAATAGGCATTGAACGTTTTATGGTAGGGCAAACATTTCCTGAAATGGTATCCAAATTAGCCGCAGTCGACGGCATGTCAATCCGCACCATAGCTAGATCTTCTTTTATTCGAGTAAGTTTTTATAATAAAAATCTGGCATTGCCAAAAAAATGAAACCGATGTAAAGAACATTATATTGAATTACTACAATCATGTAAAAGATATCATGATAAAAGAAATATCGAGCAATATTTCTAACAATAGGAGATTTACTATAATCTTAGATGAATGGACAAGAATATCACAAAAGAGATATTTGAACATATGTATAAACGGAAATATTTAATTTTATAACCTGGGGTTAGTTTATATATCAGGAAGATGTAATGCTGATGAAATAAGAAGAATTGTAGAAATAAGACTACCCGAGTAAAAAAAATTTATCTCGCGCTATATCTAATTATATCCAATTTGATATTGTTTAAGATCTGCTGTAATATCTAGCTGATCCAATTAGATCTCAAAATTGGGTGTATCCAATCATATCGTATTAGATCCCATTGCATATATGGGGATAAACTAAGATCAAGTTATATCTCAAAATTGGGAGGTCCAGTGATATCTTTGGGGATAAACCTAGATCTATTTTGATCCGAAAATTGGCGGATCCAGCTATATATTTGCGGATATTTTTAGATCTAATTTGATCCGAAAAATGGCGGATCCAATTAGATCCAGCTATATATTTGGGGATAAACTTAGATCTAATTTGATCTCAATTTTGGCAGATCAAATTAGATCCGGCAATATATTTGTGGATAAACGTATATCTAATTTGATCCGAAAAAGTGGCAGATCGAATTAGATCTAGCTATATATTTGGGGATAAACTTAGATCTAATTTGATCCGAAAAATGGCACATCGAATTAGATCCAGCAATATATTTGTGGATAAACTTAGATATAAATTGATCTGAAAAATGGCAGATCAAATTAGATCCAGCAATATATTTGGGGATAAACTTGGATCTAAATTTATCAGAAAAATGGCAGATCGAATTAGATCCAGCAATTTATTTCGGTATTAAAATGGCAGATCGAATTAGAAACAGCAATATATTTGGGGATTGACATCTAAAAGTATCCATAAAAATGACAGATAAAATTAGATGCCGCATTATATTTGGGTACTACGTAAGATCTCCATTTATTTGGGATTAAATAAGATCCCAGACATATATTGCCAACTGTTCAAAAAATAATAGACTGGCAGAGCACTGATTGTATAAAAATTACAATATTTTGTTAAAATAAGCTTTAAACTCAGAAGGTAACGAGTTCAATATGCATTTCTTTTACAAAATGAATTTCTTTTTATAAAATTAAAATTTTTTTTTTTCTATAAATTTTTTTATAAAATTATATATTTATTTTTTTATAAAATTGAAATCTTTGAATAAAATAATTTTATTTACATCTTTTTGACGCTCTACACCATTTCCAATTGTATTAATTGTTTTAAGATTTATCAATTGTATTTCAGAAATAATCAATTGAATTTCAGTTTTATCAATTGTGTTTCAGAACTCATCAATTATTTTTCACATTTATGAATTGTATTTCAGAACTAGTCAATTGAAGTTCAGTTTTATCAATTGCGTTTCAGAAATTATTAATTGTATTTCCGAAATTCACAACTGTATTTCAGAAATTATCAAACTGTATTTCAGAAATTATCAATCGTATTTCCGAAATTATGAAATGTATTTCAGAAATTTTTCTCTATTAGCTATGAAATTCTGAAATAGATTTCATTATTTCTGGACACAACTAAATAAATAAATAATTAAATTTGCGTAATATTGTAGTTTCTGAAGTGCAAATAATATTTTGTGATATACAATTAAAATTTTCTAAAATACATTTAATAATTTCTGGAATACCTTTTTTCGATGCTTATAAGTTAGCGCGAAATGCTTTTATCATTCATTTAATTTGTAGCTATCACACATCTATAACAAGTCTCGTTAGATTAGAGTGTAGAGGTCTTGGCTGACAATCTGGTGGACTGGGTTAAATTTCATGTTTTTAAAGGCAAATATTAAAAAAGTTTTCTCAATTTTTTGAAAAATGTTTTTTGAAATCTATTTTTTTGCCAAGATAGTTAATGCAACGTTCTGCCAACCATAACCGACCATCGCCAACGGTTTGCCAGCATTGTGCCGATTATATTTTTCTGTCTGGGATGTTAAACTTAAACCTATTGTATATTAACATTAATTAACACTATATTTTTATTTTTAGGAAATACATTTTTATTTTATTATAAGTTAACATTAAATTAAATTTTAGATAATGGCGCCAATTTGTAGTTGTAATTATTATATATTAAATCGTATATTCATAAACATTCTATACAGTTAGACGAGGTTTATGGAACTATTTAACTTTATAAAGTGTTTATAAATTGTAACTTAAATGTACAAATATATATGTTAAATGTACGTGAACAAATTGTTGATATGGACCCACAAATTGTATCTCAACTGATATTGGAATTATTGTACCATTACCATACATCAATATATATTGAATGATATACATATATTAGAATATATGACACTGTATTATAAATATTGTTAATGAAGTAACATATCTGATAATATTTTTTATAGCGCCATACAGTTTTACATTATTCAAATTAAACCATATATGGAATTGTATTCAAAATGTTGATGTGGTACCAAATTTGACCATATATTGTTTAAATTGTGCCATATATGACAATATATTGTTTAAATGATACCATATATGTCTATATATTAATATTGTTTAAATGACACCATATATCAATATATATGGGACTATATATGGTAGCATATATTATCATATCTGCATCTGTATTAAAAATGTCGTTCATCAGGTACCATATATGAGCATATATTGTTGAAATGGCACCATATATGACAATATATGGTTTAAATGGCACCATATATGGTAATATATTGCTTAAATAACACCATATATAAATATATATGGCACTATATATGGTAGCATATATTATCATATGTGGATCCGTATTAAAAATATTGTTCATGAGGTACCATATATGGGCATATATTGTTGAAATTGCACCATATATGATAATATATGGTTTGAATGGCACCATATATGATAATATATGGTTTGAATGGCACCATATATGATAATATATAGCTTAAATAACACCATATATAAATATATATCGCACTATATATAGTACCATATATTATCATATCTGGAACTGAATTAAAGATTTGATTTATGAGGTACCATATATGACCATATATTGTTTAAATGGCACCATATATGATAATATCTAGTTTAACTGTCACCATATATAATTATATATTGTTTAAATGATACCATATATAATTATATATTGCTAAAATGCCACCATATATATTAAGATATAGTTCTATATATAACTATATATGCGATAAGATCAACCATGTTATGTAATATATAATTATATATGCCATATCTAATATTATGAAGGCCGATATCTAATTAGATGAAATTATATATGGCATAATATAAGGAAAATTTTTCGGAAAAAACCTCATATATAATTATATATGGATATACATAACCACATGTCTAATTATATATTGTAATATATGCCACATATGATTATATATAATTTTTTTTACTCGGGTAACTAGAAGAGTTTTATTTGTCTTTGAAAAATAACATTTGTCGCTACTAATGGGTCAAATGTGATGAAACAGTTTGTTTCCGACAGTCCACTAGTGGGTGCTTTCTGCTGGAATCATGCAATTCATTTGGCAGTGCTTAGAGTAATTTATGTGAAATCAATACTTTGAATTCTCACTACACAGACTGAATTTGTACTGAAATAGTTTTTTTTTTAACAAAAATTACTTATATAGGTGGTTTTCATTAACAATTTTGTTCAAAAATATTTCCCGGGATTCCCGGGAATGAAATTTTTTTATTCCCGTTTCCCGGGAAATAAAAAAGTCCGGGAAATCCCAAACCCTTGTCATATCATATCAAATAATTATTTTTTCAAATTGTTATGCCGAAAACAGTTTAAAAATATTTTCTTTGAATTTTCGTGCGTTACTTAAAAGTTGCGTGCTATGGGGCTTTCTTTGGATAATCTACTAAACATAAGAGTTTTAGTTTTCTTACATAAGATAATATACACCCATAAACCTGATCATCTGTACAGCAGACTTTGTATTTCAGATATAAGCAGGGGAAAACGAATTAGATAATTTGGATACAAAAGTTTAATTTCGGAGTGGCATTTCTACATATTCGCAGTAATTCTCTGGAACTAATTCTATGAGTATTGTTCATTGATAAATTTTTAAAAGTAATGAACGAGTAACGCACGAAAAATATATTTTGATAAAAAAAAAGTTATTATTAATATATAAATTTTCAGTTGAACTATTGACTTGAAATATAAAATTTGTATATACGGAAATATGAATGTATTTAAAATGGTACAAAGTGTATTGTAAAATATTTTTTTTTGTTTTCAATAAACAAACATCTATTTTCGAAAAATATGTTTATTTCTGCTTGCAAATTCTTACTGGCAAAAATTTATCCAGTAAAAATTTTAAAGAAAAAGAAGAAGACTTAGAAACTCTCATCATAGAACTATCAGTTTATTCTCTCTTTTTTCTTTATGTTTACTGAGTATTTGTGTTAACGAACGCCATCCAGTAAAAATTTGTACAAATTTTAACAAATTATCCAGTAATCGAATGGACCTATAGTCCAACCAAATTTTAGTGATGTTTTTCCAAAAACTGTGTAAAATTTAATGAAAACATTCAAATTTTGTTAAATTTTTGACAAAATGAGTAATTTTTGTAAAATTTCCTGGAAAGCAGTCGCTCCAAACACAAACTCGAATTATCATTTTTCCAATTTATTATTTTTCTTCTTTAATATCAATGTGGTACAAATAGCAATCGACATCTCCAAATTAGACATTTTAAAAAATTTTTAAATTAATTTTAAAAAAACACGTGTTTGCATTTTTATCAAATTCGTGGGTTATTTTGGATTCCAGGCTAAAATGGGTTAATGATATCCGATGAAGTCAAAATTCCATGTCTGAATCATTTTGACTATATTAAATGAATAAATAGAATAAAAAATAATTTTTTTTCGAAATTTCGAATTTTGGGAATTTTCAATAGTAATACACTTTATTCCAAAATGGGTCCAACTTTCGACACGGATTAACGTTTTCCAAAAAAAATCTATTTCTTCCATTTGGGACCATTTCCAATAAAACTGGGGGTGTAATGAACGAAAATCGACAAATTGTTAATTATTAATTTAAGGGACATCCTAATATATGTATATATTAGAGCGACTCACCTTATATGGACAGAAAAAAAAATAAAAAAAGTGCCCGTCAAAATAAACATTGGTTTGTTTTATGATGATTCCCAAAATGATAATACCAAAAATGGGGTGTAGCAATGAGATCTCACGAGCTGGACAATTTTAAAAAAAAGGTATTTTTTTAGTTTTTGTAAGGACTTTGCATCTTACACCCTTATTCTAATCTTTATGACAATAACAAAATTGTGACAACACTACACAAACAACTGTCATGTAGTAACTGTCAACATTTTTTGGGTGTATTATATATTATAAAAAGTACTTCAGAATAACTCTTAAAATGCAAACAAAATGTACTCTTCTTAATTACTAACAAAATGCTCAAGATGAACTACTGAGTGGGACACCACGTGTAAAATATATCAGTGTTATAGCTAAATTATAACCACTTCAAAATCAATTGATGATATTTGAAGTGCTTTTACAATAACTTTTTTGTCAGGTCTTTTTTTTGCCGGGTAAGCTTGTAAATCTTTTAAAATCTACAATGTTTCAGTTACAAATTAGTAGTTATCAAAATGAAAAAAATTAAATCCCCAAAAACAGTGGTAATAACATCCCCTATATTTTTTGAAATAACCAAATCCCTCCTCTAAAAAATCAGTCCCCAAACCGAAGTTGAGATCTCCAATTTGGGACCAAATCATCTTCTCTGACAACAATATTAAATCCTCACTTGCAAAATTTATGCAAATAAAATCCTCCCTTAACAAAATTTCCTATATTTTAGCGACATCTATAGTTTGTTTAAAACTTCATTGACGTCACATCTCTTTGCTACATAACACTATTCAAAATGCAATGCATATTTTGATTTCGAATCTGGCAAGAAACAATTTTTTTAAAAAAAATTATTAATCAACATAGATTTAACTTTTATTTGAGTATAATCATGTCGGTAGGTGTTTAAGGATATTTGACAGTCACTGCTGGAGTTCTTTTCTTAGTTTTATTTTTATATTGTAAATATAACAGATGCTAATCAAATTTGCCACTTTCTAAATATACATAAATCAATTCTGCGCAAAAGAATCGATACTATTAAAAATATATATCAAAATTTAGAACTAGAGTCGCATGTCTTTTCTTAATATAATATTTTATTTTAATTGATAGCGAAAACTACTATTTAACAGTAAATTATATTCTTTTTAGTGATGAATTTAATTATAAAAGATTTCATATAAAGGTTATGTCAAGGGTACCCAAATTTAATTCAAAACTTTTTCACCTAAAACCATGTTTTTACTTCAAATTTGTGTAACTAAAATAAATAACTCCATTTAAAGTGGTACTTGTTACATTAAAAATAAATATATATTTTATTTGTATATAATTCCTATACATTAAATCTAGATTCACAATGCTGGAGTCCTCCACTCTGCAGAGTGGATTTTGTACTTTTCTTTTTCGCACTTACATATTTCTTGCATCATGCCATTCCATCATTGTAAATCCAGCTTAATAGTTTTTATTCTAAATAACAGATTTATTCAATGATTTTTTACCAAATTTCATTTTTTTCTTTTTGGGTTCTTTGCTGATATCAGATTTGAAAGAATCCTCAACTGGATCTTCCAAACGTTTGATGCCACTAAAAAAATAAAAAGAAAAATACTTTTGTAGCAAGTTATACATAAAAAGTCAAAAAAAAAAAAAATACCTTTTAACTGATACAAGATTAGCTTCACCATCTTTAGCTGATAAAGCCTTAGACCAATCGTCATCACTGCCCTTGATGGCAAAACCTTTAAGACTTTCCATTTTTAGACGTTTCAGATCATCTTTTTGTTTCCTTGTTATCTGTTTAGCAGTCTCCTCCAATTCATCATTCAGTGATAGGGATATAGGTTCAAAATCTTCACCACGTTTAAGTTTAGTTTCACTAACCATAGTACTTTCAATATGACCCTCGATTACATTTGAAAAGTATTTGGAAGATTTTTTGATTATGTCATAAAATTTTGCTAATATTTGATTGCCAGGCATATTTAATTCGGACGCTATACCATCCACAGTTTTACCTTGAACACCTATTGCAAGGAGTATGGCCTTCTGTAACGTGTCTATTTTTAAATCATTAATTTTTCCTTGGAAATATAAATAACTAATATCATTGGTTAAGTCTAAAATCAAACGATATTCAATTTGATTGCGAGAATAGGCATCTAAACGCTGTAAATCATGTGGTAAAAAGTAGGCATCTAATGATTCTTTATTTAGTTCTTGTTGTTGGATTTTAACACATTTATTGTCAAGTAGAGAAAGAGCTAAACTTGTGGGAAATTCTCTAAACGTTTTGCTAAGCAGCTTAATAATACGCCTTTTAAAATCATTAAAGTACAAACTTAACCATTCAGCATTGACTTTCTGATTCAAGCCCGATTTATCTAGAGTGTGTAACATTATGCAAGAATGTTCTCCTGTCAAATCATTAGCTTTTTGACTGAGGTAGACAGGTACAAAACCAATATTTTTCCAGAATTTCAATAATTCTTGAGTCAAACCATAAGATGTGCCCAAATAGTCAATATGTTCGGGTACTCGTTCATTTAAACGTTTCAATAATGTAGGAATTTTACGTCTTGGGCGTATTTGCTCTCTTAATAAACCCACGCTATCTTCTTCGACTTCTTCAATTCCTAGAAATAAAAATATATATTTATATTATATAGAGAATAAAAAGCGGGTTCAAGGGCAATTATTCCCAAATGCCAACAGTCCACCTTGGACATGGCGCAGAGTGTCCAATTTAGTTTAAAAAACCCAAAAATTGACACCATTGACAAATGTTTGTTGGTACGGGAATTTTTTGCGTGTTGAGGCAACATTGGAATCTCTTAAATCCTCTTAAAAATCTGAAAATTCTCTTAAAAATCTGAAAAAACTCACTCAACCTCAATGCTTTTTATATAGGGAAATGTGTAAAAAACACTCAATCTCTCATTTTTTTACAATGTTTACCAACATGTTTTGCAGTGGGTTTCTATACCACTCTTCCTCTGTTAACCTTTTCTCTTTATTTTTGTTCGTGAAGTCGGGAAAGCAAACTAAAACATGTTGGTAAACATTGTAAAAAAAATGAGAGATTGAGTGTTTTTTTACACTTTCCCTATATAAAAAGCATTGAGGTTGAGTGAGTTTTTTTCAGATTTTTAAGAGAATTTTCAGATTTTTAAGAGGATTTAAGAGATTCCAATGTTGCCTCAACACGCAAAAAATTCCCGTACCAACAAACATTTGTCAATGGTGTCAATTTTGGGGTTTTTTTAACTAATATTGATAGTTAATATAGTTGTATTTTTTAAAATAAAGTTTTTTTTAATAAAAACAATATACATTTAAATTAACAAGAACGGTGAAAATGAATTACATATATATTATTTGTATAATAAAATAAATTATTTACAAACTTATCAAATAATATTAACAAAAATTATTAAAAACATAAGTTGAATTATATATTATTTGTATAATAAAATAAATTATTTAAAAAATTTTAAAATAATATTAACAAAAATTATTAAAAACAGTAGTTGAAAAAAATTTACTACACTCACTAAAAAACCTCTAAATGGAAAAGCAAAATTGACAACACTGATCAAAGAAGTTTTTTTCAAAAGAAAAAAACGAAAAATTGTTTCTCAAAATGCATTTTTTCTCTTAACAACATTATCAACATGTTTTCTTAGCCTTTCCCAAGTTCGCCACACAACAACAAAATTTGGTGAGGACGGTAGTCTCTCTATAGATTTATACTTGTTGGTTTTAATTTGCTTTCCCGACTTCACGAACAAAAATAAAGAGAAAAGGTTAACAGAGGAAGAGTGGTATAGAAACCCACTGCTACAATTCTTAACCGATTTTCAAAATTCTTTTTTTTTTGCATTTGAGATTACTAAATTCCACACAAATCTGTCATGGCCGATTTTGGAATTTCAATTTCTAAATATTTTTATTTTTTTCGTGAATGTAAAAAAACTCATTTTTTAAATTTTTTTCTCAGAAAAACCAATAAGAATTAGGGGAATTTAAATAATAGGTCCATTCCTTTACGTTACCGCGGGATCCCAAACTTACCCAAAAAGCGTTCCCGTACTCGAAAATTGGGTAAATGAGAGCATTCAAGAGAGTGCATTTGTGTTTCTCTTTTTACCAAAGTTACTCAAACTTTTTCTTCGGGTAACTTTGGTAAATTGTAAAACTAACAGCTGATGCAATGATAACCAAAAACAACAATTGTAAAAATAAATTGAAAAATTAAATTAAACAAGCCAATACGCAAAAAAAATGTATTATTTATAATAATTAATTGAACAAAATCAATAAGAACTTTTAAATGGAAATTACTATATGTGTTTATTCTATTTTTCAAACTAAAATTATACGCATTTTCACATTTTTCTTTGAAATACATTTTTGGGCTCGAAAAGTGGTTTTGTGCGTTCCTTTACTTTTGGGTAATTTTATCATTTTGTGAGAGGATATTTTGCTTACTCTCATTTTACCGAACTTTAACCAAAAAGTAAAGGAATGCACTTAATATGTACCTTTAATTAACGATATTTTAATCCTCTATCGGTACCCCGAGCAAAAATATTTTTTTTTTATTTATTTGTATCTCCTATGATCAATTTAATTTTCAAAATTGGCATTTTCACTTTCTTTTATCTTCCTTAATTAGTTCCATATTCCACTCGATCTTTTTTATATGACAACTACTACTTCCTTGTTAAACGCCGTATTGTCAAATACTTGAAATATATTTTATATTTTTTTTTAATTTCTTTTCAAACTTAGGTGGACTGGTTTTATCATAAAATTTTCCACATTTATTTTATATATACTGATATGTACCTTATATTGAAGGTAATTTAATCCTCTAGTCAGAAAAACTTTACTCAGCGAAGACACTAAACTGTCTATCATATATGATGAAACCACCAAGTCCGGCCGAAGGCCGATTGCTCAATGAAAAATTAATGTAGAAATGTGTTGTAAGCGCAAAAATACAAAACTCGAATACGCCAACAAAACTAAAAAGAAGTTGAAGTTTGACGCTAAGAAACCTTTGTTATTTAAAAAGCCAAGGTTTCTTGTAATGCCTCAAATGAAGGCTTGACTGTCCATTTTAATAATGATTACTTATATTAGGATATAGTTAGTATAGATTAAATTTTGAAGAGATTTTTTTCTGGTTCACATTAGGCTAAAGCATTGGGTCATACTGAACCTCGATAAAGATATTTAAAAGACCTTTCTTTTTCTGTTAATTTTTTGCTGACAGGATAAGGACTTACGTTTTGATTTTCAAATTTAAATCCAGGCCAACTCGAAAGGAGTCTTAGCCGATAAAAAAAATATACTACCTCTGTTCCGAAAAAAGGTTAACATTTCTATTGATTTTTTTGTTCCAAAATAATGTAAAAATTTTACTAAGCAAAGTGGTTTTATTCAAATAAAAGAATATAAGTTAAAATAACAGGTCATGTGCCACTATTGTGGTAGAAAAAATAATATTGTATTGTAATAATATTAATGAACAATATTTTGACGAGCTGTTGCTAATGTCTCTTCGCTGCATTTAATAGAAACCAGTAAAAGGCCATCTCGGCGAAGGCTTTCTTTACCCATACGTCGAATTTTGTAATTATTACCATCTATGTTAAGCATTATAGATTCCATACAAGTTTGTAATGTCAAAAATACGTTTTCTAATATATCTGAATGCTGTTACTTTTTTCATACAAAATCAAAGAGTTATTTTAATTCTAATTTTCTACTTTGACATCGAATTAAAAGTAAATTTTAAAAAAAATTGGAAATCTATCTATAAATTCAGAATCACTGATATGTCCTAACAACTATCCAAAAAAAAATTAGTTTTTATAAAAAACCTCCATAATCCCAGCAAAAATATAGAAATGTTAACCACATTTCGGAAAGGCGGTAGTATATTATTTGAAATCAGCTCTACATTGGACAAAAAATCGGGCTATGCCCGTATACTGAACTTGCTCCCAGGCCTTATTGGAAAATTTTAAAATTTAAATAGAAATATAAATTAACTCACCAGTTTCATCATCATTTTTATTTTCACTTAAATCTGTAAATTTGCCGGCATAATAGTCTCTCAACAGTTTCAAAGCCCGTTTACCATAACCCATCTGTAATAAATAAAGAAATCATTAATTTTATTCCTAATCCCAGCAAAAAAAAAAAAAAGACGCGACAAAAAAGTTATTTTAAATAGCATCAACTTATCAACTGATTTTGAAGTGGTTACAATTTAGCTATGACGCTGATTTACTTTACCCGTGATGAACCATGAATACAGTAGTTCATCTTGAGCATTTTGTTAGTAATTTAGAAGTGATTTACATAATGTTAATAAAGTACGGTCTTTATTATTTTTAATCTACATTTTCATCACTTCTGTACGAGTACATTTTTTTGCATTTTAAGAGCTATTCTGAAGTACTTTTCATATACACATTTTTAAGGTGATTTCGTAGAAGCAATTTTCTGAGCCTAACGTATAACAAAAGTTTCAATTTATTGTAATTTTTTGAATAAAATTAAGTAAGCATTTCTTTTGCATCTGGATCTATTCGTTTAAGTCAAAGTCAGATGAAACCAAAGTTTTCTTTAGTTTTTGTTTAGCAGTTTTTTTCTTTTAAATAATTTTATAACTTGTTTATTTCACTCTTTAAATTCTACAAAAGAGACTATATTGAATTAAGTAAGATTAATATAAGCAACGAGCAAGTAATCTTAAGAGATTCTAGGATACTGAACCTCTGCTAACCAACCCCCAGATAGGTTTGTTTTAAATGATTAAGCAATGTTTAAATAGAAAAAACTAAATAAAAAGTGCTAACATTGCAACAATTTGCAACATATTTCGTTGGTGCACGGACATGGTTTTTTGGTTGATTTAAGTGGCAGCTCACGCCCTCTTGAGCATCAAGTAGAGTTAAGAGCGACTCCGTTTTGAAAAGACAACACTACACATACGAAACTAATATCCGGAAAACTAGACCCAACCCGTAAGATTAAGATAACGGATAAGATCACCTAATCTTACCCCCGATATCACCGACAGGTCGTCTACAGAGAACTGCAACTGCTGATTGCAAAACCATCATGCGTAATCAACACCCGAATAAACATCTGTTTGCACTCAAGAGCTGAATATTCTCAAATACAAATATTCGTTGCTGATTTTAAATCAATCAAACCAAGTGATTTTTGTTGCGCCTATGATTTAATCATTGGTCGCTTTCATACACTCAAAAAAATAAGTTAGTAGAAAAATTAGTAAACGTCTTGTATAGCAAGTGTAATAAGTAGTTTTCAGCAATTTTTTTTACTGAAATTCCGTTTTCAGCAAAAGTTTTAGTTATATTTTTAGCACTAAACTAATTTTGAACTAATGTTTTACTAATTTATTATAAAACTATATTGCTACAAAAATTGTGTTGATAACCGCATATACAGCGTGGACGACAACCAGATAGATAAGATGTAGATGATTGTCTGGATGTAGTACAGACAACGGAAATGATAATTAAAAAAAAAAACAACTCTACACAATTCCTATATTTAAATTTTTTTAGCAAATAAATTAACTAAAGTAAAATTTCTCTACAAATTTTTTGAGTTTTTTCAGTCTACTAATATTTAGCAAAAAGTTTAGTGATTTTAGCAAGGATTTTTTTTCATTTGCAATCAACTAAGTGTTAGCGAAACTTTTGCTGAGATTACAATTTTTTTGGTAAAAATCAACTCGCTGATTTTCAGCAAACACCTTTTGCTGAAATTCCCAACTTTTTTGTAAGCACGCTCCTAACTAAAACTTTGCTGACACAGCAACATTTTTTGCTGACCTTAACGACTTTTTTTTGAGTGCATAACAGGGGTGAGATAACCCCGCCTTGGGAAGTTCCTTTCCTGACTTTTGACTACTAGCTATTACCCAGACGAGCGCTGACAATTCGAGAGTCCAACATGATTACCAACCAGTCGCCGACATAAGTCTCCACACCCAGAAAGCAGCCAAGGTACATACGAGTATATATCCATTTGAGCGTATATTACGCATTTTTTGCATATTTTCGATTTAAAAAAAAAAACAACATTTTTGAAAGTTGTTTTAAAGCTCACACATTCAAAACAGAAAATCAGCATTTATTGCTTCATTGTAACCAATTTAAAAATTCATCGTTTTCAATGACTTACACATATTTTTTTGCTGGGAACATTTAAAAATTATTTATACTTACTCTTTGATAGTTAGGATGTGTAGCAATTCGTACAACTCTTACACCGGCCAATTTGGGAAATTCTCCATCACCGAATTGTTCGGAAACATTCCAGGGTATTAAATCGCCACTGGCTTTTCTACCTCTACCCAAAGAATCGGTTATAGTTTGTGATGATATTTCACCTTCTAAAGCTACCTGCAAAACTACCAATATCTCTGGTAATTGATCTTTTCTTTGTATGGGTCCCAGTAAACAGAATAAATGATGAGCCGGTGCATCACTCATCATTTGTAAATCGTTTGGACTATTCTTATAATGAGAAGAAACATAAATTGATACCAAACGATGAAGGAACGACTCAGCGGCTCGATGATATGAAAATAAAGCATCACGATCGACATAATAAAGTTCACAAGCATCAGGTGTGGGACAACCAGAGCTTATGTTTGGCACAATGTTGGTGGCATCTAAACACAAAAGATTAATTAACCAACTTTCAATATCATCGCCCTCAGTATAACGTATAGATTCATCAAGTTTTATCTAAAAGGGAACAAATAAAATTACATTGGATTCAGTGGTATGGCATCACCAAAAAAATAAGTTATAAACGCACTCTTTAATATCAGGTTGGCACTGTGTTCACTAAACTGGCACTTTTCATATTAAAATTTAAATAGTAGCAAACAAAAGAGCAAAAAACAAAAGCCTATTTTAAGTTATGTTATTCAACATTGTAACCCTCTCAGAAAGGGACAAAAAAAGCCCCGCAAGTTGAAGGCTAAAATGCTCCGCAAAAATATTTGTAATGAAGACATCAAAGTTGAAAATTTAACTTCACTATCAGAAATAAGTCAAAACTTAAAATGTGTTTAAAGTTTAATCTCGTACTTATTCAGAATTTGCAATCAAATGTCCAACAAACCTGGATTTTAGGGGGAAACCATATGAATCTTCCACTTTAGGTATAGGATATGTTTAGTGAACTTATGTAAAACACTACGAGGAACATTTTTATGTAACATTTTAACTCTCTAACTCTTCAATTAAATGGACTATTTTGGCCTCTTTTTAAAAAGGGACAAAAAACCCCGTAAGTTGAAGAGTTAGAGGGTTAAAATGTCCCACAAAAAAGCTCCTCGTAGTGTTTTACATAAGTTCGCTGAACAGACCGTATACCTAAAATGGAATATTCACATGGTTTCCTATGCCGATTCACAATAAACATTTGAAAAAGGAGGAAACTTTAACCCCCCTAAAACTAAAGTTTCGATGTGATCTTTCAAAACGTCGACACACGTGTATTTTTTTTTTGTTGGTCAGAACCCGTAATTTTAGAAAAAGTTCGAAATTGTTGTACATTGTAATTAATAGTTAGTGGAGTAACTGCCCACACAGAAAAATACGATCAGCACAAGATTGGCATTGGCAAAACGAGGGATATACAATCTTGACAGCATTGTCCTGTTATCCGATTAATAACAGCAGCCATACGTTGGGTAACTCTAACTTGAAACGCCACCACAACGTTGTTAAATCAAAAAAATGGGTGGGTGCGAAATGACTAAATAATATGTGCGTTCCCGTACGTTACCGCGGGTACAAAACAGCCCAAACAAAAACAATTTACACACAATTTTGAGTACGGGAACGCCTTTGGGCTAGTTTGGGTAACTGCGGTAAAGTACGGAACCAGACATAATATCTAAATAACATTCAGCTTTCCAAACTTTTATGAAATTTGAAAATGTTTTAATTTTTTCAGTTTCCATTTAGTTTTTATTTTTTTTATCCACCTCCCACAAAATCTGAATATTATTTACGATATATTTTTTTTTTTATCCATAAAAACCAGAATTTTTTTTCAAATTTCCTTAAAATTAACTCTTACCGGTGGTGGTGCATTATTTTCCTTTTGCAATTGTGAAATTAATTTCAAACTCAATGATCTTCCCGTACCCTCATAACCGTTTATGGTGGAAGCCATAAATATCAAATAGGGACCCATCATTTTCTTTACCAAGGGCAGGGGTATAGCAGCAGCCTCATCAATCAATAGTAAATCAGCTGCATTTAATAAATGTGTATCATTTGGTGCAATATATTGTATTGTCTGACGATTTGAACGCGTTATATTTATACGTATGATGGCTTTTTTATAATCCGGATTTGTGGAACGTATAATGGTGTAATCAGTATGTTCTTGATATTCCAATGCATCGAATCCTTTTAACACGAATTCAAATAATGTTATCAAATTTTCGGGATGTGGTGATGTAACATATACATTGACATAACCAAATGCTATAGCCGCAGCAATTGAAAGACCCATAGCTGCTGATTTTCCACGACCACGAGCAGCTGTTAGAGATGTCGGTGGTCTAAAAGAAGAGGGGTTTCAAAATTGTACATTTAAAATTAGATATTAAGATTTGAAAAGCTTTCAGAAAATTTTAGTGAATGATTTTATGGTCTAGAAATTTGTGTATTTGTAAAGAATATCTAAGAAAATAAAATAAAAATATTTCGGACCTGTTTTAGAGTCGAAACTGAAATCGATTTTTTTCTTAAATATTTCCTCAATAACAGATTTTGTTTGAAAATTTCTTACTAAAGAAAACTAGTACTTAAAAATTATAAAAATTTTCTAGAAATAAACTAACGGCGCGTCTCATACTGTAAGTTTAACTTTAACTAAACTGTTAAACAGAATAAAATGTCAAAAAATTGTATACAAAACAACACATTTTTGGGTTAACTATTAGTTAACTCTAAAACCTTCAGTATGAGACCCACCTTAAATTTAAAATCTTTCCCTTCACAAAAATATAATAACCTTAGTGCTTGTTTTATAGTCACAACTAAGATCGATTTTTCCTAAATATTTCATAAGTTAGAAACTCAGCTTGAAAATTACTTATTTAAGAATAAAATCGATCTTAGTTCTAACAATAAAACTTAAAAATTTTTAAATTTTTTAGAAATTTAAACTAACACCCTTATTCTAAACTTTATAATTTTCAAGAAAAATGTCTAACTTAAGATATATTTAAGAAAAAATCGATACTAGTTCTGATTATAAAACTAGCCCTAAAGTTACTATTTTGAGGCATTCTAAAATTTATAACAATGACAAAATTGTGACAACACTGTGGTGAATGGTCTGTGTTGTCACAATTTTGTCATTGTTATAAAGATTAGAATGACACAAAATAGCAACTTTAGGGCTAGTTTTATAATCAGAACTAGGATCGATTTTTTCTTAAATATATCTTAAGTTAGAAATTTTGCTTGAAAATTTCTTAATTAAGAAATATTTGAGAATAAAACTTATCTCTGTTCTGACTATAAAACTTCCGCTTAGAATTTTAAAGAATACATACTTTAATTGTTTTTCTGCCAAAGCTTCAATAAATTGTGCCACTGCCTTCGCTTGATCATAAGTTTTACAAAGATTAACAAGTGGGCCAGCCGGGGGAGTATCTCTTAAACTATCTTTTATTTCTATTAACAAATCATTATTTTCAGACTTATGTATTTCAGCAGGCTAAAAAAAGAAATTAAAAGAAATAATTACTTACATCTACAAGATTTTCGAATTACTTACATTAACTGGATCTACATTAATAGTTTTAGAACTTAATGGCAGTACTGTCAAATCATCATTTACCACAAGACATCTTTTACAATCGGCCAATGATAGTATTAGCCGTTCATTAAAGCGACATGTTACTGTTTGATGAGATTCGGTACGAAATCTTTTATGTACATCCATACTCATGGTAAACAATTGTTTAAGCGATGACAATGTCTTTAGCAATAAAATAATAAGACCTCCACCCTCAACCGTCTCTACGGTGCGAGCCAACAAGTTGGGTGTCAAAGCTTCAAAATCTTGTAAAACACATACACCATAGGTTCTACCCAAAATAGCATGTGTTTCAGAATAGTAACGGCCATGTATGGTGGTTGAAACACGGAAGGTATCAAATAAATCAGCATCATTAATGTCAATTTTACCTGCTGCTATTTTCTTGGCACGTTTTTTGCCATGACTAAGATATAGGAACATAATAATTATAGATTTGGTTTTTTTATAAAATAATTGTTACTGACTTGGATATAGCTTCATCTTTGTTTTTATAACACCATAACACACTAGGTCTAGCCTTTACGGTGGATTTAGTTAAAATGTCGTATAGAATGGGCACCTGATCCCTGGCCTTGTCACCAATTATTATAAACATTGTTCGATGTCCTAATTTTACACCATTTTCGATCATAACTCTTATACGATTATCAATCTTCTTTTTAACCATTTTGACGAGTTTTTTTTTAATAATCTAATAAAACAAATGAAAATCTTTTAATGGTGAACTGTGTGGGGTAACAACTAACTGCACGTGTATTCCGATTTGTTTTTATTTCGTCTTCTCTCTATCTTCTTCGCAATGTTGCCATATTATCTACTACAAACAGGGCATCAATTCCTTAATTTTAAAATGATGATTGTCCAAAAGATTCGAATGATCGATATCGTTTTCCATAGCTTTCTTTATATATGGGTTACACGATAAATTTTTGCCTTTCAAGTTTCAATACCCAAGAAACATTTATACTGACACTCCGGCACGTACGGAATCATGAATCCGGCTTTTACGGCACATTAACGGTCCGTAATACACGTATCCGTCAAAGCTTGTACGTATACGGCACATTAACGGACCGTGTAATCGGATTTTCGAACATAATACGTTTTAACTCCGTTTCCGTACCGTAAAATACGGACTTAACCCTTAAATGCGCAACAACGCCAATTTTTACAAAAAAAATATATAATATGTAAAATTGTAAAAAAATAAAAACTGCGTACCACGTTTTTTTTTTATTTTAATTTTTAGCAAGTTTTTTTAAAAAAAGCGGTTGTATCTTAAAAGATACAATGCGCATGATCACACATTTTAGTTTTTAAAGTAAAATACGGGTATTTTAATTATTAAAAGTACTAAAAACCTTTTTTATTTGTAAAAATAATTTTTAATTTTAATAAAAACAGTAAATTTAATTTACAATAAAATAAACTTTTAAAATTCATGTTATAAATATAAAAAAATCAACGAAATAAGGTAATAAACCACATAAAAGTAATTAAAAGTTATGGTAATCATAAAAGCAATTTCTTTCAGCTGTCACACATAAATTCACCTTACATTTTGAACAAAACATTTTGGTTTGACCTGAGCATTTGGGCAGCTTACATCTTCCTTTCTTTTCCATTGTTATCCAGTGACTGGTTCCATCTAGCCGGGTGTCCTTTGGCGGCGCTGGGTATGTATTCGGCTTTTGTCTTTTTCTGCTATTTGTTTTTCCAAGTTTGGACGTCCTCTTCCTGGAACAGTTTTTGTTTTATAAGAAAACAACCCAGCAAAATCTTTCATTACCAAATAAGTGGTTAAATAATAGAAATTCGTAGCTCCGCACAACTTATTTTTTGGCGTCTTTTTGTTTGGCGTGGTCGTTTTTGTAAGTAGTCACGCTTAGGTACTTATTTAAACTATTGCGAGTAAGTCATTATTTTATATTTAAAACAACGACTAAAATAGGCCGTTATTAGGAAGTCATTAGTTTATATTACAAAATAATGCAAAATATAATGATATATCATTATTGGTAATGCAGACAGCAATGAGGTATCATTACCAATATTTTGCTGGGAATGCATCAGCCACTTCCAACTTGAAATCCACCAATCGTATTTCAGATCCTGGTTTATCTTTGTTTATTCTTCTATATAGAATCCAGGCATTTACACATATCAAGAAGGTGGTAAAATGTTCTAGTTGTCCACTTACGGCTTTTCATTGATATTTTATGCCGGCCTATCGAGCTATCCATCAAGTCTACTCCACCCATGTGACGGTTGTAATCTTTAATGATTTGTGGACATGGAATACTTTTGATAGATTTTTCCTTTTTGTCAAAACGTTTAATTGTTAAAGGTTCACTCTCTGTATTATAGATATCTAATGGAGGCTTAGTACCGACATAGTTTGAAATAAGATTGACAATTCTATTGTCTTTCCATGATAATGTTGTCACTTCGATACCGTGTATGTTGGCAACAAATTCGTGACTTGCTCCTCTTTCGAATTTCATCATTATTTTTTCTTCAGGTAACTTACAATTCTTTATTCTATTGCGTCTGATAGTACCAATAGCCAGAATTCCCTGTGTGCGCAAATATACTATTAGTGGCACTGTTGTATAAAAATTATCAAAGTATACAACAAAGTTTTGATATCGGGGTACTTCCCAAAGAAGTCTTACGACAATGTTTGCTGAGGGTTGGAGATCTGGCTCACCTTGAGCCAGCTTTTCAGTTGCTCCACTGTAGACTTCAAATTTGTAGGCGTATCCCATCGTATCGTACAGTACAAAAAATTTAAATCCCCATTTTTTAGGTTTGTTTGGTAAGTACTGTTTCATATAACTTCCCATTTTTGGAGAGCACATTTGCTCATCTACACTCAATCTGTCCAGCTTCGGTACGGTAGAAAAAGTTCCATTAAGGGTATCGATAACTGGCCGAATAAGATAAAGTCCGTCGCGATTGGGATCATTTCGATCAGGCATTTTGCTTTTGTCGTTAAAATGCAGAAATTCTCGAATTTTTTCAAAGCGTTTCAAAGACATTTGGCTTTGTATTATATGAACACTTCGGTGGCTGTTTGAAGACCAATAGTCTCTGGCGTTTGGTAGTTTGTAATACGTCATGTAAAAGAGAATTCCTATAAATTTGCGTAGATCTGACACTGTAAAATTAAAAGATTGATTTACACCACCATATTTTTGCGTTTCCATTACTATTTCTTCCTCCAATGATTGTGGAAATAAATGACACCAAACTTTAAAAGGCGTTTGTAAAGCTTTTATATCGTCTGTAAGGTCACTATCGCCTCCAAACTGAACTTGATTAGCATTAAATTGAAGGTGTCCCTTTTTGCATAAACTTCTTTCAAATTCCGACGATTTGGAATTTATATAAACCCCACTAAATTCTGAAGAAAAATAACTCCAAATATTTGTCGGACCATAAGTCGTATTAGTCTTTGAATTAGAAGTAGAAGGCGTTAAATCTAACGGTTCATATCGGCCCAAATCTGGCGCTGTCTGAACTTCATGATTATTATCTTCATTTATTATTTGTATGAAAGAATCATGTATAGACCCTTCAATATCAATTTCATCCTCAGTGTAACTATTTGAATTATTTTCGTCCTGTATCAATAGCATTCTAGTAGCTTCTTGGAGATCAGGTTTCTTTTTACAAGAATTTGTAACTTGCGTGTCATCCTCATCTGAGTCACTGATGTCCGTACTATCGTAAGTAATATCCTCGCTATTCAACAGTAATTCACAAATTTCCTCATCAGTCATATTGACTCCATTAACCTTTATAAATCCTGACATGACTTGAAAATTTAAAGTTATAAATTATAAAATCAATTAATAATGGACTGTCATTTATTATAACACTCAAAATAATTAATCATGTAAACAAAGCAAGACGCCGAACATAGAACCTGCTTGTTCAAAGCATAAAATATAAATGAGCTTGCACCGCAACGCAGTACATAATTAAAATAAAACGAATATGTAATTTGTAGATGAATGCGCAGTGTATCTTTAAAGATACAACCATTAAATAACGCTCTGTAGCCAAATTTTGAAACAAAAAGCTTTTGTAAACACTTTTTACGCTTAATTAAATATTTTTACACTATACTGAATTTTTTAAAATCCCTAACTTATCCCCGCTTAATATTACGTAACATCCAATTACCAAGTTTTTTTATTTTTACACAAAATTTAATATTTAACTTCGACTGTAAATAAATCGCAAGTACTGAAGACTTCCTTGAAAAGGGTATTTTTAAATAATGAGTTATAATGTTTTAAATATGTTAAATCTTTTTTTTTTCAATTTGGACCAAAATTGGAACCGTAAGAATTCTTATTTTGGTTGTATCTTAAAAGATACAGTGCGCATTTAAGGGTTAATTTATTTTAATTTGTGTTCAAAATAAAAATAATTAAATTCTTTTAAAAACTTTTTTGTGGCGAGAAATTGGTGGCGGTAGCTAGAATATGTCCAACACAACACAATCAAAACATCATCAAGTCGCATACATATATTAGATGGTAAGATTAATAAAATTTAGTGCGTGTTTTATAATGGTTTGTGGTTTATGTAAGATCGTTTGTTTTTATAACAAAAGCTCTGTTCCATGTACGTCAACGCGGCTACCCAATTTTTCCAAAATTGTGTGTAAATTGTTGTTGTTTCGAGTAAAACACCATCGTAAATACAATCAATTAAACCATAACTAATTTATTTTTTCTTTTGCATGTAGATGATCGATTCTATTATGGGTGACTATCGTGAATTGATGAGCTATATAAAGAGGTAAAAATAGTGTAAATGTAAATAATATCGTTATTAATAAATCTACTAAAAATCGAAAAAAAAATTACTCAAAATTAGTCAATTTAGATAGATATACAAGTCCGTTTTTGGACCGGAGTCACTCCGGTTATACACGACATAACGGTCCGTAAATGGTCCGTCATCGACGGACTTTCAACGGACTTGTCCGTTTTTTACACGACGCAACGGTCCGTAAACGGTCCGTCAATGACGGACTTTCAACGGACTTGTCAGTTTTTTACACGACATAACGGTCCGTAAATGGTCCGTCATTGACGGACTTCCAACGGATTCGAATCAGTTTCGATGTTCCTTAAAATCCGTTTTCTGGTCCGTATACGGATCCGGAAAACGGTACGTAAACGGAGTTCGATTCCGTTTATGGCGGACCGAAAACGGTACGTAAACGGAACGCTTTGTTTGTTGGGTACACTCACATTTTTTTAATAACACACTCACATTTTAAAAATTGAACAACAACTTCAATCAATTTTTGCTTTCAAGTTTTCGGAAAACTTGACGGTCAAGTTTTAAACAGCTGATCAATTTCTTGTAAATTTATTTTTCTTTTTACAAATATTGTGCCGCAATAAAACACGATTGATAAAATGCGGAATGTGAATATTTCGGTATATCGACGAAATGATTTAAAAGTAAAAATAAATAAAAAGTCAATTTCTGCTGACATTAAAATGTCTGTGGAATATGTGAAGAAAGAAATGAAGTCTTTTTGAACAGCCTACAGTGCGGAAAAAGCCCACAGAGGCGAGCATTTTTAGTTCTTTCCTTGACGATGGCATCTTGAAAGCAAAATTGACTATCAAGCTGCATGCAGCCTACGTCACAGCTTCAAGTTCAACTAAATTTGACAAGCAGTATGTGTTATCAACTTGAAAGCAAAATCTTGATCATGTAAGGTTGCGTTTACATCTGCACCGAAATCTCGAGATTTCGATATTCACCACTCTGAAAAAGCAATGAAGGAAAGCTTTTAGATGTTCAATTTTGAGTACAGTAAACATATTTAGTTCTAATAAATACTTTTTCCAAAAAAATTAAAGTTAATACGCATATCTTCACTGTTTTTTCGGAGTGGTGAATATCGAAATCTCGGGATTTCGGTGCATTGTAAACGCAGCCTTACTTCACTGTTACGTCCACCACTATCATATATTTACCTAGTGTCTTCAAATGCAATGAAATGTGCAAAGAAATTTGAAAATAACACACAAAGCAACAACAAAATTATTTTCGTTGTTGTTGTTTTGTGTGTTATAGTGTATTTAGACTGGGCAAAAACTAGTAGTTCTTGGCGATTTTTAGTTTTTGAGCCGAAAACTACAAAATTAATTTAGCTTTTCCATATAATTTTCATACAAACTAAAAACCAAATTCTACCTGGTTTTTGTCAAAAACCAAGTAAAAATATCTGAAATCTGCATTTTTGATACACGCGGTATCATTTTTAGTTAACTTTCGGTGCACCCTGTTACAACGAATATAGAAGTAAAGCAAGTGCCAAAAAATTTTTTTTTAGTTTTTTAAGAATATTTCTATTTTAGTTTGAAATTGTGTGTTGTTATTAATTTTTAAACGTATTGGTTTGACTTCGTTTTTGTAATTTAGTTTTGTACAAAAACCAGCTGGTTTTTGCTTAGTCTAAATTCAGTATTATTTTCAAATTTCTTTGCATTTGAAGACACTAGGTTAGGCTGCGTTTACATCTGCACCGAAATCCCGAGATTTCGATATTCACCACTCTGAAAAAAGAGTGAAGATATACGTATTAACTTTAATTTTTTTGAAAAATGTAATTATTAGAACTAAATATGTTTACTTTACCCAAAATTGAACATTTATAAGCTTTCCTTCATTGCTTTTTCAGAGTGGTGAATATCGAAATCTCGAGATTTCGGTGCAGATGTAAACGCAGCTTTACGAACATCGTTTCGAAGACGATAAACGTTCAAGCATTAAACACATAGACGACTGCAGCTACACGACTACAGCCTGTCAAAAATAAAATACACACGTTTATATAAAAACGATTATTTTGACACCAACACAGCTACACGGCTACACGACTACTTTTGCCGCTGTAGTCAACTTAGGATAATTTCTATTTTTGTTGGCTACAAAACAAAAATAGTGTTGACAATATAACAAAATATGTAAAACAGGACAATTTTTCCCGCTAGAGGCGAAATAAAATCGCTAGTTCTGACTAAAAAATCACCGTTATTGGAACACTAAAGAAACAGCTGTTTATATTTTACAATTGTTTGAAGGTTTCATTAATTTATATTTGGAACTAATTTTATTGTGATGTTTTGTAAAAAAATGGATCTTACAAAATTAACAAAATATTCCTCAGTCATTATTTTAGAAGCACAAACCAAAAAAGATTAACATTTATCAAAACGTCAAATTTTTTGCATCATCTGTTTACTACGTTGCTGTCGTTTTCAAAAAAATTAAGTAGCTGACTACACGACTACAATTGCAGCCAGCAGCATTTGTAGTCGTGTAGTCATGTAGCCGCAGTCGTCTATGTGTTTAATGCATCAGGGTTGGCAGGCAATACCGCTAAAATACCGTTATCGATTCAAACCCCTTTCAACTGTCTACCGTTACCCCTAAAATACCGTTACTGGAATAACCGGAATACCGTTATCCTTAAAATACCGTTACCGAAATAACTGAAATACCATAATCCTTAAAATACCGATACCGAAATAAATGAAATATCGATACCCTTAAAATACCGTTACCGAAATAAATGAAATACCGTTACCCCTAAAATACCGTTACCGCTATTTTTAATTTTCTGTTTTTGGTAATTGCACATGGTTACTGAGTATTTTTCGTACTTAAGTTTGTAAATTGGTTCTGTTTTTAATCTCGCGTGTTTTTTAAAAAAAAAATTGCGGGATGCATCGAAATAGCTAACTTCCGTTATCCTTAAAATACCGTTACCGAAATTACTGAAATATCGCTAACCTTAAAATACCGTTACTAAAATAATCAAAAAACCGTTATCTCTAAAATACCATTACCGAAATAACTAAAACACCCTTATCCTTAAAATACCGATACCGAAATAAATGAAATAGCGTTACCCTTAAAATACCGTTAGGCTGCATTCACACCTAATTCTTAAACACGTGTTTAGCTAAAACACGTATTTTAGCTCTTTATTCCATTACAAAAGTTGTAGTAGAATAAAGAATAAAATACGTGTTTTAGCTAAACACGTGTTTAGGAATTAGGTGTGAATGCAGGCTTACCTAAATAATCTAAAATAGCGTTACCCTTACCGATAACCGCATCGTTTCGGTTACCATCCATGTAAACGATTGTTATTGACGTTTTGTTTATGTTTATTCATATTTGTTTTCGATCGATTTATTTCATTACGAATGAATTCAAGTGCTATAGTTCTTTTTATTACATCAAATGAATTATTTCACTGGTGTTAAATTTTATAAATCGAATGGAAAAAAGTGAATTAATTCCTCACTGAATTATTTCACCACTGAATTCGTTCAGTGAATTAAAAAAAAAAATGCGTTCAGTGAATTAAAAAAGATACGTTCACTAAATTAAAAAAAAAATACGTTCATTGAATTGAAAAAAAATACGTTCACTGAATTAAAAAAAATACGTTCACTCAATTGAAGAAAAAAACTTTCACTGAACTGAAAAACAAAAATTACGTTCACTGAATTAAAAGCCTGTTTTCTGCCGTTCACTAGAAGAAAACATTTATTTATAAATATAATTTGTAATACGAGTACTAAACAATTTTACAGCATTTGCTAGTAAAAACGTCGTCCTTGGGTTAACGTAGGTCTGTGTACCAAATTTCATCAAAATATATTAATATTTGCGACCTGCAGCGTATAAACCATATAATTTTAGTAGGACCCTTATATGGGCACTAGGTCTAAACATGGACCGATGTTCACCAAAATCAATAAGCTTCGTCCTTGGGCCGACATAAGTCGGTGTACAAAATTTCATCAAAATATCTTAATATTTGCGACCTGCAGCGTATAAACAATATAATTTTGGTAGGACCCTTATATGAGCACTAGGTCTAAACATGGACCGATGTTCACCAAAATCAATTGGCTTCGTCCTTGGGCCAACGTAGGTCTGTGTACCAAATTTCATCAAAATATCTTAATATTTGCGACCTGCAGCGTATAAACCATATAATTTTAGTAGAACCCTTATATGGGCACTAGGTCTAAACATGGACCGATGTTCACCAAAATCAATAGGCTTCGTCGTTGGGCCGACATAAGTCGGTGTACCATATTTCATCAAAATATCTTAATATTTGCGACCTGCAGCGTACAAACAATATAATTTTGGTAGGACCCTTATATGGGCACTAGGTCTAAACATGAACCGATGTTTACCAAAATCAATAGGCGTCGTCCTTGGGCCGACATAAGCCGGTGTACCAAGTTTCATCAAAATATCTTAATATTTGCGACCTGTAGAGTGCGCACAAGAATGCATGGACAGACAGACAGACGGACGGACGGACAGACGGACATCGTTAAATCGAAATAAAAAAAATTCTGAGCCGATCGGTATACTATGAGGTGGTTCTAGGACCCATATTTTTTGGTGTTACAAACATCAACACAAACTTATAATACCCTGACCACATACTGGTGTAGGGTATAATAAACAAATTATATATTAAGTGTTAGAGAACCCCGATGCAGTTTATCAAGCTACATGATTAAAAAATAAAGCCTTTTACTATTAAAAATAAAAACTTTACAGATATAGATGAATTTTGAAAAAATATATGTATTAATTTTTCAAACTTATGCTTCCCCGTAATATGGAGATGCTTGATTATGTCGTATTTCATTTACACGTTTTTACAATACTAACAACTCTACAAGCTATTAAAATATGTTGTTGCTTCTCATTTGAATTCAGTGAACGTAATTTTTGTTTTTCAATTCAGTGAACGTAATTTTTTTGAATTCAGTGAACGTATCGAAAATGAAATTGAACGATTTCAGTGGTGAATTAATTCACTTTTTTCCAAGGTTGGTTACCGTTATCGTTATAATACCGTTATCGCTAAAATACCGTTTCAAATTGAATACCGTTACCGTTATCGATACCTCTAAAAAAAATTCCAAATACCGTTATCGTTACCGATACCGTTATTTTTATGGGTAGTTACCGGTATTTTACCGGTATTTATTTTTTATATAAAAATTACAATTTTTTTATTTTTTATTTTATAATCTTGAGTGTTTTTTTACAAAACAAAAGTTATAGATAATAACATTACTTATTAAAACTACCTGTATTGAATTTATAGCTTAAAATCTGTATTTTCAGTACTTAAAATTAAAAATATGCCATGTTTTTACTTGTTTCTATATGTTTTTAACACAATTTTTAATACCGGTACGTACCGGTATTGCTGTTTCGGTAACGGTATACCGTTACCGAAACAGTCTTAAATACCGTTACCTTTACCTTTACCGTTACCTAAACAAACGAAATCCGATACCGTTACCCTTACCGTTATTCGTTTCGGTAACCAACCTTGCTTTTTTCCGTTCGATTTATAAAATTGAACGCGTTTACCAGTGAATTAATTCATTTGATTTAATAAAAAGAACTATAGCAATTAATTAATTCTTTGAATTTGTTGTTTGATGAACGCGTTAAGTTGAACAAATTCAGTGAATTACTTAAGAAAAGGAATTCATTCAATTCTACACCCTAAAAATTCCTTAGTTGATTGTAACGAATATTAACGTTATGTTAGGTTGAATTTTTTTAGTTGATATCAACTAAATTTTTAAAAATCTAAACAGCCAACTAAAAAGTGTATAATTATATTACGCTTACTTCATACTTCAGGTTTAAACTTTAGTTAATAGTTAACCCAAAAATTTGTTGTTGTTTTGTGTACATTTTTTTTGACATTTTATTTTGTTTTTAGTTAAGTTAAAGTTAAACCTACAGTATGAGACCCACCGTAAAACCACCCACACACATTATTTCCCACATAAGGAAATTCGTGCTCTCTTCTATTTTGGATTACTGTCAAATTGATGTTGGTAATGCAGTACCCTTCATATGGTTTGCATTGATGGTGCAAAAAACTAGAATCTAGAAACTAGCAAGTGTCATATAGGCTTAAGCCTTAAGCCTGACTGACTGACTGACTCAACATCGCCCAGCCCAAACCGCTGAAGCTAGCAAGTTGAAATTTGGTATGTAGGTTCCTCTTTCGGCGTAGACGTTCGCTAAGACGGGATTTTCGAAAATTCCTACCGGAACGGCCAAAGAGGAGGAAAGTCTCTCCCTTGACGGCCTGCCAAAACCCCTTTGTCTAGAAAGCTGAAAGGGGTTTTCTAGAAAGTACATTCAAGAATTTTGGACAGGGACGTTGTAAAAATGGGGGTTAAAAAGGGGAAAAGAGCCCCCCTTGACGGCCTGCCCAAACCGCTGGAGGTAGGAAGTTAAAATTTGGTATAAAGGTTCCTCCACTATCGTAGACATCCACCAAGACGGCATTTTTGGAAATTTTTACAGGGAGGGGCAAAAAGGGGAAAGTCTCCCCCTTGACGGCCTGCTCAAACTGCTGGAGCTATGAAGTTGAAATTTGGTATGTAGGTTCCTCGACCGATGTAGACGTCCGTTGAGACTGAATTTTTGGAAATTCTTAGCGGGAGGGGCAAAAAGTACCTTTTTCAGAAAAAAGTACCTTTTTCAAAAAAGTACCTTTTTCAAAAAAGTACCTTTTTCCAAAAAAAAGTACATTTTTCCACAAGAAGTACCTTTTTCCAAAAAAAAAAAAGTACCTTTTTCCAAAAAAAGTACCTTTTCCTAAAAAAATTTACCTTTCTCCAAAAAAAAGTACCTTATCCAAAAAAAGTAGCTTATCCAAAAAAAGCACCTTTTTCCAAAAAAAGCACCTTTTTCCAAAACAAATAAATTTTTCCTAAAAATAACTTTTTCCAAAAAGTACTTTCTTCCAATAAAGTACTTTGTAAAAATAAAGTATCTTTTTCCAAAAAATTCCATTTAAAAAAATATAATTTCACAAAAAGTACTTTTTTTCTCCCCCCACGGTTATCTCCACTAAAACAAGGTTTCTTGATATTCGGCATAGACATCCGCTAAGACGGGATTTTTGGAAATTCCTACCGGAACGGGCAAAAAGGCGAAAAGTCTCCCCATAGACGGTCTCACAAATTGGAAGTGTCCCCCTTAACTGCCTGCCCAAACCACTGGAGGTAAGAAGTTCAAATTTGGTATAAAGGTTCCTCCACTGTAGTAGACATCGACTAAGTTTGTATTTTTGGAATTCCCTACAGGATATCCCAAAAGGGGGATGTTTCCCCCTTGACGGCCTGCCCAAACTGCTGAAACTATGTAGCCGAAATTCGGAATATGTGAGTTCCTCCTTCTGTGGAGGCGTCCGCTTAGACGGAATTTTTGAAATTCCTATCGGGAGGGAGATAAGGGGAAAAGTATTCTCCTTGACGGCCTGCCCAATCCCTTCTAGCCAACCTAAAATTTTAAATATGTATTTCGTGGAGTAGGACTAACTCTCCGGCAACGTAATTTTTCTATTTTGGAATAGAAACATAGTAAAAATGGGGGTTGAAATGGAAAAATGTCTCCAATAACGGCCTGCCCAAACCGCTGAGGCAATGAAGTTGAAATTTGGTATGAATGTTCCTCATCCATCGCAGACAGCCACGAAGATGGAATTTTTGTAAATTTCTAAAGGGAGGGGCAAAAAGAAGAAAGCCTCCCCTTGGTGACCTGTAAAAACCCCTTCGGCTAGAAACCTGAAATTTAAAATGTAGGTCCCTGGAGTAAGGGCTAACTTATTAGAAAGATACTATTTTGAATTTTGGACAGGGTCGTTATAAAATAGGGGCTCAAAAAGGGAAAGTGGCCCCTTAACGACCTGTCCAAACTGCTGGAACTAGGAAGCTGAAATTCGGTACTTAGGTTCCTCTTCCAGCCTAATTCCAACCGGGAGGGACAAAAAAAGAAAAAGTGACACTTGACAGCCTGCTCAAACTGCTGGAACTAGGAAGCTGAAATTCCCTGTCGATGGATTTTCGGAAATTTCCACACTCAGAAAAGTTCTGCAGTTACTACATGACAGTTATTTGTGTAGTAATGCGGTTGTAGTTATTTTAACTACAATTGTAGTTAATTTACTTAGAGCAAAATATTTCAATGTTTTTGACAGTTATTTTTTCAAACTAACTACAAAAACTACCACATTGTAGTAACATTTATTTTATGCAGTTATTTTGAATTTTTTTTACAAATACTTATATTTTCAAGTGTGTGTGCACACACACGAAGCAATCAGGAGCATGTGTATGACGCGCTTGTTTAGAAATTTCTAGTGAAAGAATATGAGTAGAACATGTTTTCTCTTGTCTTAGTCATAAAACAACGCCAAAGAGTGGGACGCGTAGTACGGAAAAGTTTATATATTTTTTATTAAGTTATTAAAATAATAAGGTAAGTTTTATAATATAAATTTATTTACGGGATTATTAAAAATTATTGTATTTATTTTCTTTCAGTTCTTTTATATTCTCATCTCTTTCTACCTGGAGAAAAAAGGGAAGCCAAACAACGCCATATTTCATCCCTCACAGACGGACATCTACAACAATATCTTACTAATGAAAAATAAAAGTGACATTAGCGTAAATTTTGATTTCTCAATTTTAAATAGAATAAAATTAAGTTAGGAGTGTTTACATAAATTTGTTTTTTATTAAATTAATAATTTTTAAAATAATTTTTATTTATGTTTTCTAACTATATTTACAGTTGTTTGTACAGTTTTACAGTAATTTGCATGTATGTTGTTTCAATTGCATTTGTAGTTGTTTTTACTACATTTGTCAGTTGATTTTTAACAGTTAAAAATAACTTCATATTGCAGTTAATTTAACTGCAAATGTAGTCTACACCTTTTTAAGTGCAAATGCAGTTATTTTAACTGTCATTTGCAGTTGATTTTACCTACATAATTCCCTGAGTGTACCCAGACGGGCACAAATAGTAAAAGCTGGCTAGAAACCTGAAATGTAAAACATATGTTCCTTGGAGTATGGGCTTACTTATCGGGAAGGTGCTTTGTGGAATTTTGAACAGGGACATTGCAAAAATGGGGATTAATGAAGCAAAAAGTGCCGTTGAAATTTGGTATTAAAGTTCCTTCTCTATTGTAGACATCCGCTAAGATGAGATTTTCCACAGGTAGGATCAAAAATAGGAAAAGTCTCCCCCTTAACGGCCTGGCCAAACTGCTGGAAATAGGGAGCTTAAATTCGGTATTTGGGTTCCTTCTCCAACGTAGACGTCCCCTAAGGCGGTATTTTTGGAAACTCATACCGGGAGGGGTAAAAACTTTAATATTATAAATAGCTTACCAACCCTGATTTAAATGTTTTTTTTATTTTCATTCAAAACACAAATGAACAAAACTATTTACGGGTCCATCTACCTATGTGCGCACTTTACCAAATTATCTTGACATACACACGTATATTGTCAAGAATTATTGTTGTGTCAGAATTATTTATTTGTGGTCGCTGGGTGAAGGTTTTTATTATAAAAAACTGTATTTAAAAAAGCAAATTTTAGGAAAATCATGGGGGGGGGGGCTGCGCCCCCCGCCGTAAATTTTGTGGAAAAAATCGATAGGATACGGACAAGGAAATATTAAATTTTTCACACGACATAACGGTCCGAAAACTTTCCGGCATTGACGGACTTTCAGCGAACTAGTCCGTTTTTACATAAACGGTCCGTCATTGACGGACTTTAATCGGACTTGTCCATTTTTAACACGACATAACGGTCCGCAAACGGTCCGTCATTGACGGATTTTCAACGGATTCGAATCAGTTTCGAATCCGTACGTATACGGAGTTGGACCGTTTATGACGGACCGAAAACGGTGCGTAAACGGAAGGAATTGTTTGTTGGGTATATTCCCCCATTTTTGCCTCCACGGGCCTCCTGGGTCTGAGCCCTTCCTAAAATTAATTTTGGTTTTTTTCTTTTTTAATTCCAGAGGGGTTCAGACGATTACAAAAATTTCCCCTACACCCAGAAAAAAACAGGGGTATATAACCTAAGAGCTATGTAATTATACAACTACATAATTTTCAAGGTAGTTTTAAAAAGTTCTAGTAAAATATGCAAATTTTTTTGTAAAATATATACAATCCTCGCAAAATATATACATGTGTAGTGGAAAATATCCGAAAAATTATATATATTTTGCTAGAAAATTGTAAAACTTACTTCGAACTTATGTAGTTGTATAATTACATAGCACTTAGAAAAAGTTCCACCTGTTTTTTTTCTGCGTGTACAATCGTCATATGGAATTCGAATAATATTGAAATCGTATAATGGAATTCGGCCCCTTGGATTATGAAGCCTGGCAACACTGCAAATATCTCATCCATGTGCTTTTGACATTCTCTTTTATTGTTTATTCGTCTGTGGTTTATTAAATATAATCAGTTTTAATTTTCTTGGGCACAAAGGATAAGAAATAAATAATATAGAATGTCTTCTTGGAAAAAAGCTTCCAAAAGCAATCAGAAAGTACATAGAGAAAGACATCAACCCCAGGCACGTGAACATTTGGGTTTATTGGAAAAGAAAAAAGATTATCGCAAGAGAGCTCGAGATGCTGAACGTAAAGCAAAAACTTTACAAATACTGCATAAGCGTGCTTTAAACAAAAACCCTGATGAATTCTATCATCATATGATACGTTCCAAATTACACGATGGTGAACATCATGAAGAGGAGGAAAAAGATGAAGACAGTAAAGAACAATTGGCTTTGATGGAAACCCAAGATCTAAAATATGTAGTCATGAAACGTACAATGGAATCTAAGAAAATCAAACGATTGCAATCACAACTTCATATGATTGACTTTGCCAACACAGTGCCAAACAAACATTTATTTTTCGATGATGAAACAGATAAAGATGGCATACTGAAGGGCAAAGTATTGGAAGATTTAGAATTGGCTGAACGTTTGGAAACACATCCCAGTATGTTGGATAGAAAAACAAATAGGCCTAGATTAAAGGATTTGGAGAAATTAAATATTCCAAAATTAAATCCAGAGGTAAAGAAATGTGTTTTTTAATAATTTGGGGTATTTTATTTAAATTTATAATTTGTATTATAGGAAATTAAAAAAGCCAATCTTTTGAAACAACAGTCTTACCAAGAACTTTCTAAGCGGATACAACGTGAAAAAGAATTATCTGTGGTCCAGCAAAAATTGGAAATTAAACGTGCATTACAGCAACCTCGCCTCTTAAAACCAAAAAGGAAAATGCGTGGTACTAAGGATACTGCTCCGGTGTACGAGTTTAAATATGAACGCAAAAAGTAGTATACAGCTATTATTCTTAAAATTAATTAAGGCTATGCTTTTTTTTTTTTTTTTTGATATTTTTCATAAAAAACAAAGAATTCTTAATCTGAAATATTTTACTGGCACGAATACTATGTATGGGAACGCTTTTGGGTAAGTTTGTGATCCCTCGATAGCGTACTAGAACATGTTGTATAAAATCTGGCAGTTACGTGTATTATCAATATTGAAAATATTTAACATGCCCAATGTTAAAATTTATATGGGATTTCTTAACAATAAAAAAAAATAAAACAGGCTTATTAATGGAATAAAACAGGCTTATTGATGGCTTAATGTAGAAATTTCCTAACTAGGTTTTTTATTTCTTCATAGTAGTAGGAAAAAAATAAATAAAACTCGGAAAATCTTTAGATATAAAATTTCTTTAAACACAATTTTTTTTTAAATCTTTTGTTCAGAAATTTTCAGACTTTTTATCATTCTTCTCTAAAGAATTAAAAATCGTGCGAGGTCTTTCAATTTTTTGAAAAGTGTTTAGTTAAATTTGCGTTTTTATCTTTATTGTAAAACTTAAATTTAATTAAAATTAAATTGGTTTGTAACTTTTGTACGTACAACTTGCTAGCAATGCCGACGGAAGGAAGTTTTTGTTCTAAGTGCTTTATAAACATTGAAAAAAATTGTGAAATTATTTGCGAAGTTTGTCAATCCAAATTTCATAAAGTATGTGCTAAAGTGGATGATGATAATGCATTTGATTCTTTATTAAAACATGTAAACATTGTGTATAATTGTGACAATTGTCTTCAATCGTCCCGCGACATATCCCGCGATTTGATAAAAAAAAATCAGTTTGCTTATGCGTCCTATAGACTACTCAAGTTACTTGCACAATAATGAGTTTGTGCAGGTCAGTTGCACAGTGTGTGGCCTGGTTTGTGTACTTGTACAAGTATATTTCTAGACTTGAGTAAAAATCAAAACGATTTTGTTTTTAAATCAATATTTTAGAACTTGTGCAAGTCATTTGCGCAGTGTATGCTGAAATTAGCACATTTCAGCAGTAATTTTTGAAGAGTGAACATCATAAATACGGATAAAAAAAAATTAAAAATATGAATAAACGTAAAGTAAAAAATGTTAATATAAATTTATTAACATCACCAACAAATTTCAGGTTTTTGGCCTGCGCATAGTGTAAAATAAAGCTTTTAAAGACTAATATTGCCTCATAGCAATAACAATCCGCTACATGTTTCTGCTGCTACATGTAAATTAAAATGAATATTGCACAGTTTACTTGAATGGTGTGTGACGAGTACGGTGACTTGAACAAGCTCGTTATTGTGCAATTGACTTGCATAGTCTCAGGGGTATGGCATCACCAAAAAAAATAAGTTATAAAAATATCGTTGTCACTAGATGGCACTTTGTTCAAAAAATTTACAATTTTCTTTTTTATTTAAATTTAAATAACAAACAACAAAGCAAAAAAAACAAACGGATATCTCAAATTTTATTATTTGAATATATTCCGCGCTTGTTTTTTTCCTTATTTTGAGCTGTTTTCAACAATTTTTGAGTTTTAAAATATAGGCTCAGCTGATACTAAACTGATACCAAATAGTTGCTCAGGTAATACTAAATTACAACGCCCTCTACCGGTGAGTAGTGTAAGTTTTGATTTCCTATCTCTATTCTATTTGCAATACTCGCTGGTATAAAAACACCTTTGAAGAAGAGGAAGACGAGGAAAAAGAGGAAGAAGGGGAAGACAAAGATGAAATTCCAGAATATTTGTTGGACGAAATTATCGACCTTTCTGATGATGATGACGATGACCAAGATATTAGAGAGAGCAGTTATGTTGATCAACAGCCGCCTGCTAAACGGCAACTGGCCAAATCATTAATTTAATTTATTTAATTTTTTTACTTAAAACTTTTCCTAACTAACATTTCAAAATTATATTTTTTTGAAACAGAAAGCAAAAAAGACTTAGTTTTGTGGAAAATATTTTCAAAAAGCCTGAAAAAAAATAATTTTTCCAACATTTTGCTTCATAAGCATCACAAAAATTTTCTAAATCAATTTTTTAAAAAATTTTAATTATTGCACAGGTCTCTAGCAATAATTTGGCTTTTACAGATTTAAAAATATCAATTTGTCGACGAGTTATAGCCAAAAAACCATATAAACAATATGCTGAAAATCGGCATTTGACTGCAAAGTTCGAAGGTCGATTAAAAAAAATTCGAACTAACATAAACAAACGCCGCGATACGGGTCTTCTAATTTAGCCTCTATTTTCACCCCTCACTCTCAGAATCGACCTAAGTTTTGCTAACCTGAATTTGTTCCACAGTGTTATTGAATCCAACTTCCCAATTTCACCTTCTAACGTTCATCACTGTGCTTTAGAAATTGACATTGAATTTTTTAAGTATGCTCGAAAGAATAGTAGTGTTGAAAAACGTTATAATTATTATGCTTGTAATTTTAATGCTCTAAATGCTATGATATATAATTTAAATTGGTATAATATATTGAATAATGAAATTGTATCTGTTTGCTATGAAATATTTTTATCTAATGTTCTAAAAATTATTAATATTAATGTGCCCCTTTCTAATCCTAAAGTGTACAAACTTCCTTGGTACACTAAAGGTTTGAAAAAACTAAAGAATTTTAGAAACAAATTTCACAAAAAATTTAAAGCCTCAAATAGTACCAGCGATAAGCAAAATTTTCTTCGTTATGAAAGAGAATTAAATTTTCTAAACAAATTTTTGTACAATCAAATTTGATGAGTTTCAATGAATCAATTAAAATCAACCCAAAAAATTTCTGGAGTTTTATTAATTCCAAAAGAAATACTTCTCTTATACCATCACTTATGTCATACAACGATATTTCTTCGGACAACTTGAAAGACTCCTTTAACCTTTTTGCAATGTATTTTCAATCTAATTTTAATGATGATTCCTTTTCTATTAATAAACATGATATTGATGACATTGTTTCAGTTTTTGATTTTGGATCTTTGCAAATCTCGGATGCAGATGTTGCTGCGGGAATTGGCAAACTTTCAAATTCTTTCAAATGTGATAATGACGGTCTTTCATACTTCCTTTTAAAGAATTGCTTTTCTTCTTTGACATTACCCCTCAAAATAATAGCTCTGTTTCTTTACTTTTTGGGTAAAGTTCGGTAAAATGAGAGTTAACAAGAAATACTCTCCCGAAATAACAAAAATGCACAAAAGTAAACGAACGCGAAAAACAACATTTGAAGCCCGAAAAACAAATGTCAATAGATTTGTGCATTATTGTTCGTTTTGGTGAGCGCTCTTTCTAGTTCAATTTGTTGTAAAAATCTAGATAGCTTTTCTAGTTAAACCCCTTTTTAAATCAAAAATTTAATAAAAATTTCCTTTTTAGGCATTTCTATTTACAAAAAGGAATACATAGTTTATTAAATTTGGAAAAGATTTTAATATTAAACAAAAGCTTCGATTTATTTACATATTTAACTCTTTAACACATTTAAACAAGCGTCTTCACAAAATTGTCGGTAATTTTATGGAGTTGTAAAATCACCGATAGGCTTTTGCAGCTATTATACTAATTTTTGTAAATGATAAACATATTTTCTGAATGAATGATCGATTGAACTAAAAGAGCTATTAGTTGTGAACTAGGACTTTGGTTCAAATCAGTGAGGAGTTCAATTGAACTAGTTGCACCCAACTGATGATATAACAGCTGATTAAAACAATTTACCCAAATTTATACGAAAAAAAGTCTGGGCTTTCTCGTGCAAGAAGAACAAGAATATTACTCTCTCATGACAGCTCTCATTTACCCAATTGTGTAGTAAGAAAACGCTTTTTGGTAAAATTGGTATCCCGCGGGATCCCAATGTTGAGTACCCGAACACAGCTAATATTTAATAAATCTTTGAGGGCTGGTTATTTTATTCAAAAATGGAAATAACTACTATTTTTCCAATTCTTAAAGGTGGCAGTAGAAATAATATTACCAATTATCGACCTATATCTAAATTAACTTATATTGCTAAAATTTTGGAGCACATCGTGTACGATAAATTTTTTTTTTCAATTAAAACGACACATCTGAGTGTCGCAGCATGGTTTCATGGCTGGGAGATCAACGACAACAAATTTGTCCGTTTTCGTAAATTTTTGTATTTCTTCTTTTGAAAAAGGTGTTCAAATTGATACAGTTTACACTGATTTTGCTAAGGCGTTTGACCGTGTACCACATGAACTTTTGTTCATTTCTTCCAAGATTGGTATTCATTCTAATATGCTTAGTTGGTTCCGTCATTATTTAATTGGCAGATGTGCTACAGTCTCTGTAGATGGAGTTTGCTCGGATTATTTTATACCAACATCTGGTATTCCTCAAGGAAGCATTCTTGGACCGTTGTTATTTAACATTTTTATTAATGACATTAGCAATTGCTTTAAAAATTCTCAGTTTTTAATGTATGCTGATGATCTTAAAATTTCCAAGCCAATTTATTCTGTCGGTGACATTTTTGACCTTTAGGAAGACTTAAATAATGCAATTTCCTGGTCAGTTCGCAATGATCTACCCTTTAATATTGCAAAATGTTATAGTATGTCTTTGCATAGACGTCGAAATATTCTCATTTCTGAATATAAAATGGTCATGTATTAATATCTATGGATGAAATCGTGGACCTGGGTGTAGTTTTTGATGTTAAATTATCATTCACTAGTCATTTAAACTTCATTATTCCCAAAGCATATTCTCTTCTTGCATTTATTCGACGCAATTTGGATAAATGTTTTGATCATTTTACAAAAAAGGTTGTTTATACATCTTTTGTTAAATCTAGATTAGAATATGCTTCTTTTATTTGGAGTCCCAATGCCACTTTTCATATAGCCCGTATTGAAAAGAATTTTATTAAATTTGCGCTCCCAATTTTAAATAATCATAATTCTTTTGATACTCCGTCTTTTTTAATTCTTTCTTACGAGGATAAATGTGAATTTATTTCTTTGCGAACTCTTGAAACTCGTCGGAATATTGCGGCCTTAACATTTTTGCATGGTATTATTTGCGGTATTATTGATTCCCCTGAATTGTTAGATTTAATTTCAATATATGTTCCTCCAAGATCATTTAGAAATATAAGTAAGTTTTTCCACATTGATATATACGCTACTCAATATGCTCTGAATGAACCACTTAATAAATCTATGAGGTTATGTAATATGTGTTGTAATCATTTAGATATAAGTGTTTCTCAATCTGATTTTAAAACCTTATTAAATAATATATTTTAAATTAGTTTTTAAGATGCTAGTCTGTAAGGATAAATTGTATCCATAGACTGAAATTAAATAAATAAATAAAATTAACTCTGTGCTCAAAAATGCTTTAATAGCCAAATTTGTTATTTAATTCGGTAAAACCATCACCAGTTTGATTTTCTGGTGGCACCCATTTAGCATATTTATCCGCAGATTCATATTCTGCATCGTCATTCATATCGACTTCTTGACGTTTACCACGTTGACGTATACGCTGGCGACGCTTCTTACTATTAGCTTCACTATCCGCTGGAATTATATCGGTTGCTTTGGTTGTTTCTTCAGATGAGGATCTGGGAATTTCACTTGAGTTATTTTCTTCTTGGGTATTATCAATTAAATTAAGATTTTGAACTTTATTATCAACAAATTGTGTCGAATTGTCCATAACTTTTGTTTTATCTTTCTTTGTAACCATTTGGTCTGCAGGTGTACATACTTCAATTTTCTCCCCATTTTCGTTAGATTTTTTATTTTCCTCCTCCTCCACTTCCTCTTCATCTGAATCCAAAAATTTAACGGGTTTAGTTATCTTATTTAAATTTGTGTCCATTTTTACAACTTTAAATTTACTAAATTGTTTACGTTTACCAATCATTGGTAATTGTTTTTTTCTATCATCCTGTTTAGTAGTCTGTGTTTGTATTGTATCTATCGTTGCCTTTATAAAGGATAAATCAACAGGTCTGGCAATCTTTATAAGCCTTTGAACTTTTTGTATTTCCGTTTTAATACGTTGCTCTTCCAGCTGAAATGATAAAATTTGTGGTTTTAATAATTCTTAAGGCAAGGTAAATAGTTACTACTTTTGATACATTTAAAAAATGTCTTTATTTTATTAAAAACTTCTCGCTATATTAAAATTAGTAAATTGTACAAAGTTACCCTCAGTTTTCGAATTTCTGTTTTATCCATTTTTATGTCTTTTCCTTGTAAGTTTTCCATAAATGCATCTAAGTCTTCTCCTTCCTCGGCCTTTTGTTCCTTCAACCGCTTTTGTTGTTCTTGATAAGCTGCGATATTGACTTCAATTTGCTGCAATTGGTCTTTGAGATCAGTTTCCTGTTTAATCTATAATAAATATATCAGAAAAATTTTCATTACCTAACAGTTCATTCCCAATATTCTGAAAATTTTTCCTTATATGAATTTAACGTACAAAAAATGAATTAATAAAAAACAACAATATACTCACCAAATCTTCATAAGTTAAAGTAACACTTGTGTTAGCATTCGCCTTTCTTTGTTTCTTTCTAGCCACATCACCAGTACGATCCCAAAATTCATCATCATCTGAGTCAGATCCTTGTGATTTTTGTTTTCTTTTTAAAGGCTCTTGATTAGCCTGACGTAGCACACCATGACGATCTAAAAGACGACACGCCTCAAGTGCACACTGCACAACACAATCCTTTTTGCGACCTTTATGTACAACTTCAGCTATGATCGGTCGACCATTGGCATCATCTATTGGTAATTCAACACGACAGACAAATGAACCAGCTGACATTTCATCACATTTATAGACGAGTTCTAAGCCTTCACGTTCAAAATAACCACGTAAAGTCTTTTTGGGGTCATCTAAAAATAGCTCTTCATTATTTGTGGAAGCATAAGGATTATGAGCTAGATCGGTTTCTTCATCAGCATCTTCAGTCATGCCCCAACTGCAGCCTTCATTACTGGCTTTTTCCGCAGCTTCCTCTGCCAAACGTTTCTTTAACAAAGCAGCTTCTTCCAAATCCTGTTGACGCTTAGCTTTTAGTTCGGTTATTGTTAATTCAGATTCGGGTTCTTCATCTTCACTGGGACCTTGTAATATGTATGTTCTCGTACTGGCTCCTAAGCGCAATAAATGACCAACTCGTATTCTAATATACATCTTTGGTGGTATACGCTGCTTATTAAGAAAAGTGCCATGCGTACTACCTAAATCATATATATACCAACCCTTAGGAGCACCTTTATTTTCCTCTATATCGTTTGATTGTCCTTCCTCATCTTTTGTAACATCTTTATCCATTTTCGGTCTATATTGTAAAATGGCATGGAATCTTGATATAGTTGGATGAGCCATTTCTATATCATTTTCTGGCAGTCTTCCAAATGTCCAATAAGCTTTCTGTTGCAGTTCTTTTATTTCGTCTATAATTTGTCCAGATTTTAAAACTTCAAAACTATATTTTTCATTAACACTTGGACATTTAGACCACAGTGGTATTCTATAGGGACACATTTGTGTAGATGGTTTTGTCGGTTGAGCATGTTTTTCACATTCTGTAATTTCAGCAGTTAATTTTTCTATTCCTCCTTTGCCAGTAGTTTCAACTGCGATTTCTATTTTAGACGGAATAATAGGCAAACATGGTTTTTTAAATTCCTCCATTATTTTGTTGAATTGGTAAAAGTAATAATGTAAAACGTTTAAATTACAAAAAAGTGACAAATTATAAAAAAGTTTACCAGCTGTTTTATAGTTTTGTTTACAAAGTACATTTTTACTCAACCTTTGCCAAGAGTGGTCCCAGACGTGACGATTTTACGTCATGTTGGCGATTTTTTTAGTGAAAAGGAGCCAAATATTATGGTAATAGTGAGGGTATTCACTGCTCATGCTATTTTAAGTAGTAAATTAGCATTTATCGTAAATTTGACTACTTTCTATGGGTTAAACTTCAAAAACAATGTTATTTTACAACGTGCTAACGTGAGTCCGTTAAAAGTCCGTCAATAACGGTCCGTTTCCGGCGGGTTACGTCTCTATCCAATGCATCAATAGTGGCCTATAATAGAATTCAATGACTGTTTTTAAATAACTATACAACTAAATGCTCAAAAATATAAATTTTTATTTAACGCTGTGGTGCTGGTTTTGGTTTAGGAATTTTCGATAGCAAATTTTGTACTTCATCTTTTCCTTTCCAATCTTATCATAACTCAAAGATGTTTACTCGGGCTCGTACTATTGCTTGCACCTTATCCAGGTCCGCATTTAATTCAGCAAACCACTGTTTCATTGAATCTTTTTGAAGGATAACACGAGCAATTTTAAACAGGCAATAGCAACCTGATATGGTGAATATAACCAACAAACATACGCTAACTTAACGTTAACAGCTGATCTTACTGACCCATATCCTGTACCAACTGCAACAATGGTCTACATGTTTGATACACAATCAAACAACAGTCTAAATTTTCGAGCAAATAAAATTCGCATTCCAATTAGCATTTATTTATATGGTCCGTTAATGTTCCGTATACGTACAAGCGTTGACGGATACGTGCATTACGGACAATTAACGTGCCGTAAAAGCCGGATTCATGAATCCGTACGTGCCGGAGATTCCGTAAAAATGTTTTTTGGGTTTGCTCTGTTATTTTTTTATTTCAAAATTAAAACGAAAAGTGACTTTTGATAGCAGGCATCACAGATTAATACCAGATGTGAAACCAATGACAGGTGTCGAAAAAGTATTCTCGAACCGTATGGTTTTGTTTACATGGAAGTCAAGTCAAGAGGGAGATAACAATAAAAAATCTCCATACATTTTGTATTGCTAATTTTTTGTATATATCTGTCTTTTTAGATTATTGTGCTGTATCTTTTGTGTTTTTCTTAAATTTTTGGGTTTTGTTTTGCTCATTTTCTGTTGGCCATATTACCCAAATCAGCTGATTCATATCTGGTATAATTTGTGGCAGGCATCATAGCAAGTGCCAGGGATATGGCATCACCAAACATTTTGCTGCATCAAAACATCTGGCAGCCCTGATTGGGAGAACTGAAAATTGTGAGAAATACGAAAATGCAGCAACGCTGTTGTTGTTTTTTATTAATCATATATAAAACAGTGTCGACCTTTGAAAAAATAGGCGGTATTATTTTTTGCCAAAACAATCCTAACAAGAAGAAAATAGTCGGTGGCTCCTAAGACTTTGTTAAGATTTGCGAAGAAAATTAAGTTATTTGTAAAAGAAAAATAGCTAAGGTCTAAAATATATGGTAACGAACATAACATGGCATTTTCACAATCTTTCGAATTTGGCAATAGCACATTTATGAAGCTAGAAAGTCAGGCCAATCACGCCATTAAGGATGAAAGCACTGATGAAAATGTTTTAGATGTTATATTAGAGTCTCCAACTGGATTAAAATCAGCAAATAGAACTTCGGCTTTATCCAAGTCAAGATCGCACTTTTTACAAAATGCCACCCAGCATACAAATTGTAAACCGCAGGACTCTTCACATCGTAAGTTCAGGCGAAGTAAATCCGACTCTACATTACCAAAAGCTTATGAAAAACAAAATGAAATTGTCACAGACAATTACTCGGAGTTCTTTCGTAGTGATTTTTCTATACCACATGATATGTCTAAAGAAAAATCTTTAAAGCATAAAGATTCTTCACTCTTGAGAGTATCTCAAATTGAAGCAGTTTTTAAGAATATAGACGAAATTCAAGAAAAATCCTTATCTTCTAAAGACGACTCTCCAGAATTGGGAATATCACCAATAGAATTAGGTGAAATACAAGATCTGGAACAGCACGATGGTGAAAATGATAAAAATTCTTTAGAGAAACCTATATTTTCGGAAGATATAAGAGATTTTGAAGAAACAGAGGAGCAGGATGATGAATGGCAAGATTCTTTACCTTTATCGGCTATTTCCAAAAATGTTGAAGATTTTGAAGACCCCCAAGTGGTACTACATGAAATAAGTAGTTTTATATGTCCTCCAAAAGGCGATCATGTTTTAAGAGATCAACTTATAAATAAAGAACTAGAAATATCTCACAGGATTTTTAAAGAATCGCAGCATCCACAAAGTAATGTATCGGATCGTAATATAAGTTTAAGTTGCATGTCTCCGGAACAATTGAAAGTTACACAAGATACACCACTAGTTCGAAAAGACGAAATAGAATACAACAAACCCCATAAAGAAATACAAAAATTATCTCTAGGATTTAAAGACAAATCACAATATAAGAAGAAAAAAGAAAAAAGTGACAAGATTTCCACCTCTCCAAAAGTTTTAACCGATAATTTGGAGGCTCTTAAAAGTGTAACAGCATGGAATTTACCTTTAAGCATTTTAAAGGAGTACGAACGCAAAGGTGTAAGAAAATTGTTCGACTGGCAAATACAATGTCTTAGTAATCCAAAGGTAAGTAATATTAAATATTAACTTTCAGATTATAAAAGGTTACTTATTTCCGTTTATTACTAAAAATGTGGTTATATAATAGAAAATCATAGCTCCGCACAACTAATTTTTTAGCGTCTAAACCCATTATTTTGGTTTTGCGTGGTCGTTTTTATAAGCAGTCACGCTTACCCGCTCGGTCACGAAAAAAATTAAAAGTATTAGATTTTGAATAATATGAAAATTGATGCACAAAACTGTATTTTTGGCCATCAGGGGCCACTTCTGTACATAGTGTTCGTATAGTTTAGTGCAGAATTTTTAAACAGAGTAAAAATCTTGGTTTTGCTCTGCCTATTTGTGAAAAATCTAAAACACGTGTTTTTTTTTTACAAAAAGTGTAATATTCAAAAATATTTGTTTAAATATTTAAAATGGTATTCTCGCAATAAATTTCATTTTGGCGACAATAAATGTATAAATTATAGTTTATAGATTTTTTTTTTGTTTTTTTTTTTTTGTTTTTTTTTATACACGTTAAAATAATCACAATTTAGCTATTTGGCAATTTTTGAATAAAAATCACCTTTTTTTAAAATAATTTTTTTTTTTTTTGGTATTTTTCTTGAAATGTAAACGCCTTTAGATATCATATATAAAAAAATGGCTAAAATCGAAGAATGTATAAAATGTATAAAATTTAACTGTGTAAAAATACTTATATAAACTATTACGAGTAAGTCATTATTTCAATTCAATTTATTTCTTATAATATTTATATTATTTACATTTGACAGAAGCAAATAGTTTAGGAACTTCGTTCCTTTTCTACTTAGATATATAAATATATTTTTTTAATTTATGAAATTTATGAACATTATTATTAAACGGAAGGAAAAAAATTTACAAAAACCTTTATGAAGCAGAGGTATAAGATAAAAATGAAAAAAAAAAATAAAGTAGATAAAATTATGATGAGATGAGTTCATTGATATGTACATGTTGTGAGAGTTGGCATCTTCCATTAAAATTTAGAGTCAATCTTTCGATTTTCTCCAGAACGAGTTCGAAGCCAGCGAGACTATGTAGGCGTCGGGTGGAATAGTGCCATGGTAGTTTAAATATTTTAAGTAGCTTATTTGTGCTACTTGGAGTTTTTTATATGACATTTTGCAGACGTGTACCAAACTGGAGCACAGTAAAACATTATGGAGTGGAATATAGATTTGATGATGAGTTTTTTATTGTCTATGTTCATTTCCGACTTTCTGTTTATAATTGGGTACATTATTCTAATAATTTTGTTAATCTTGTCCACTACATAGGGAATATGATTATTAAAATTAAGCTTTGTATCAAGCATTACGCACAAGTATTTGACGTTGTTTTCCAATGGAATATCATGCTTCATGAAACGAGGTAAACTCTGGGGTATAAAACAAGACTTACGTTTTCTTGTAAAAATAAATAGCCTGCGTTTTTTCAGGGTTAACCAAAATCTTCCATTTATCAAAATAATTACTCAACCCAGTAAGAGCAGACTGCAAGTTTGTAATAATAGGTCCGTTCGATTACTTTTCTCAGTCAAGTCCAGTAAGAATTACTCAGTACAAACTTACAGAGAGTAAGACAAGATTTTCTCTCAAAATAAAATTTTCACAAACATGTACGCGAACAGAAAATTTGCAACAATTTGCAAGTTTGTAGACACAGCTGATTACAATACCAAATATACAAATAAATTTGAACTGATCGCTATATATTTGTTCCTTTTATTCCTGCAAGGAGCATAGGGCCGCTATGGAAGAAGAGAATTTTTATATTAAATCTTAAGCAGACAATTTTTAGAAGGTGTTCTTATCTTTTCCATGATTTATTTTGAAAGTTCTACTGCTTTGCATTTCCATAAAATAACATAACTGGAAAATATTTTTTTTTATTTACAATAATGTGGTTTCGAAACATATGTTTTTTTCTGCTTGCAAATTCTTACTGGCAAAAATTTATTCAGTAAAAATTTGCAAGAAAAAGAAGAAGACTTAAAAACTCTCATCATAGAACTGTCACTTTATTCTCTCTTTTTTTCTTTCTGTTTACTGAGTATTTGTGTAAACGAACGCCATACAGTAAAAATTTGTACAAATTTGTTCAAATTATCCAGTAATCGAATGGACCTAATATCAGCTGAATATACATCAGAACTAAGAATTGATGTATCATCTGCAAATATAGACGTAATGCAATTGGAAAATGTTGGAATGTCAGCAGTAAAGATATTGTAAAGAACTGGCGACAGGCAAGAACCTTGTGGACATCCTGCAATGATATTTACTTGTGAACAGGTTTTACTCAAGTAAACGCTGAACGATCTATTTTGAAGAAAGTTTTGAATAATTTTTATGAGTTCAATTGGAAAGTTGAATTTTTTCAATTTAAAAATAAGTCCATTATGCCAAACGGAGTCAAACGCAGCTTTTATGTCTAGCAATATCATTCCAGTTGATTTGCCCTTTTAAAAATTATTTTTAACTAATTTTCTGATTTTTAGTAGGGGTTGAGACGTATTATGTTCACTTCTGAACCCGAATTGTTGCGATGGAAGTATATTGTTTGCATCGATAAAATTAATAAGCTTTTCCTTTTGTGGGGTTGGGTTAATATTACGAATAAGGTTTGCAACACCATTAACCTCAGTAATCGTAGTAGTATCACTTAAATTTGATGAAATACAGTGGTTCAAATTAAAGTTGTGAGCCAAAATTTCAGCCTTTTCTTGCCGGGTGAAACATACTACATTGTTGTGTTTTAAAATTGGAATATTGCTAGATTTCTTCTTTAACATTTTTGAAACTTTCCAAAAAGGGGAAGATGCTTTGTCCAAATTGGACAACATGTTATTCCAAGTTTGGTTTCTGAAGTGGTTTATTTCATTCGTAATATTTTTATTTAAATGTGTCATAGATCGACGATCATTAACATCTCTGTAACGCTTCCAGTTTCTTTTAAATACGTTCCTTAATTGTATCATAATTTTTATGTTGTTTGGTAAGGGTTTAGAGGTTGGTGCAATTCTACGTTTGGGCACACTTTCATCTATTCCCATTTTTACTACATTATTGAAAACATTTATCATGTTGTCAATTTGAGTGCTGTTGTTTATTTCATTAAAGCTATCCGCCACAGGAAGATTCCTGTTTATGAATTTCATAAAATGCGGCCAGTTTGTCTTGCTGAAAGCGTAGCATAAATTGTCTACCATTTCATAATTTAAATTAATTGTACTAATGATTGGTAGGTGGTCAGAACTCAAGTCATTTATAACTTTTACTGCGGACATATTTTGAGATATGTTAGTTAGAAAAAAATCTAGAGTTGACGGTTGTTTACTTGGATCAGCCGGAATATAAGTATACTAGCGGGCGCAGCCCGCTACGTTGTTAGCGTGCCTTAAAGGTTAAGGGGGGGGGGCTGCGCCCTCCACAATTTTTATTAAATTCGTTTTTTTATTTAAAGTTTTTTTATTTAAAGCCTTCACCCAGCCACCACAAATAAATAATTCTGCACAACAATGAGTTTAAAATAAATAAATATTTGATCACTTTTTCTCATGAAAGTGGATTGTTAGTACTGAATCCATAATAAATTGCAATATACGTGTGTATGTTAAGATAATTTGGTAAAGTGCGAACTTAGGTAGATAGACCCGTAAGTAGTTTTGTTCATTTGTGTTTTGAATGAAAATAAATAACGTAAAGCAGGGTTGGAAAGCATTTTATAATATTAAAAATAGCGGGCAAAGCCCGCTACGTTGTTAGCGTGTCTTAAAGTTTTTTTTTAATTCCAGTTTATGTAAAGGTAGACCTGGCAATTCAAGTAAATTCACAAATTCAGTTGGAAAATTTACTGCGTCGGTTTCTTCCACCGGTGCTTCGTTACATGAAGTTTAAATATCGGAATATATAAGTTCCATTCCTTTTCTAAGGTTTTTTCTCTTTTAGAAAATTTGTTTAACTTTTTGGAGAGTAAGTTTCAATGCTACATAAGTTTCACATTCCGTGGATAGTGTTTGAACAGGTAATTCCCTCTTCCAATCCATTTGCATTCTCTATAATTTCAATTCTACTCGTTCAACGTTTATATCCATTTCATTCCACTTGTGTAGTGTTTCATTCCACTCGTTTCCTATTTAGTTTCTTAATTTTAGTGTTTCATATACACTTGTTCTTTAAGTTTTAGGTTTCTAGCTAAAGACGTTGACGTTAAGGGGGGGGGGGCAATTTTCCCCTTTTGAACCACCATTTTTACCACGTTCCTGTCCAAAGTCCTAGAAATGCCTTGTCGATAAGTTAGCCCATACTCCAAGGAAAACATATTATATATTACAGGTTTCTAGCCGAAGGGTTCGGTTAGGCCATCAAGGGGGAGAATTATTCCGTTTTTACCCCTCCCGGTAGGAATTTCCAAAAATTCGGTCTTAGAGGACGTCTGCGTTGGAGGAGGAACCTACTACATACATAATTTTAGGTCTCTATATCCAGCAGTTTGGCCAGGCCGTCAAGGGGGAAGTTTTCCCTTTTTACCCCTCCCGGTATGAATTTCCAAAAATACCATCTTAGGGGACGTCAACGTTGGAGAAGGAACCCAAATACCGAATTTAAGCTCCCTTGTTCCAGCAGTTTGGCTAGGCCGTTAAGGGGGAGACTTTTCCTGTTTTTGACCCTTCCTGTAGAAATTTCCAAAAATCTCATCTTAGCGGATGTCTACAATAGAGGAGGAACTTTAATACCAAATTTCAACTTCCTACCTCCAGCGGTTTGGGCAGGGCTTTAAGCGGCACTTTTCGCTTCATTAATCCCCATTTTTGCAATGTCCCTGTCCAAAAAGCACCTTCCCGGTAAGTAAGCCCATACTCCAAGTAACACATGTTTTACATTTCAGGTTTCTAGCCAACTTTTACTATTTGTGCCCCTCTCGGTAGGAATTTCCGAAAATCCATCGACAGGGAATTTCAGCTTCCTAGTTCCAGCAGTTTGAGCAGGCTGTCAAGGGGGACACTTTTTCTTTTTTTGTCCCTCCCGGTTGGAATTAGGCTGGAAGAGGAACCTAAGTACCGAATTTCAGCTTCCTAGTTCCAGCAGTTTGGACAGGTCGTTAAGGGGCAACTTTCCCTTTTTGAGCCCCCATTTTATAACGACCCTGTCCAAAATTCAAAAAAGTATCTTTCTAATAAGTTAGCCCTTACTCCAGGGACCCACATTTTAATCTTCAGGTTTCTAGCCGAAGGGGTTTTTACCGGCCCCCAAGGTGAGGCTTTTCTTCTTTTTGCCCCTCCCTTTAGGAATTTACAAAAATTCCATCTTCGCGGATGGATGAGGAACATGCATACCAAATTTCAACTGCATTGCCTAAGCGGTTTGGGCAGGCCGTTATTGGGGACATTTTTCCCTTTCAACCACCATTTTTACTATGTTGCTGTTCCAAAATAGAAAAATTACGTTGCCGGTGAGTCCTACTCCAAGGAATACATATTTAAAATTTTAGGTTGGCCAAAAGGGATTGGGCAAGCCGTCAGGAGGAGACTTTTACCTTATTTCCCCTCCCGATAGGAATTTCAAAAATTCCGTCTAAGCGGACGCCTACACAGAAGGAGGAACTCACATACCGAGTTTCCTTTTGGGATATCCTGTAGGGAATTCCAAAAATACAAACTTAGTCGATGTCTACTACAGTGGAGGAACCTTTATACCAAATTTCAACTTCTTACCTCCAGTGGTTTGGGCAGGCACTTTTCCAATTTGTGAGACTGTTTATGTGGAGACTTTTCCCCTTTTTGCCCGTTCCGGTAGGAATTTCCAAAAATCCCGTCTTAGCGCACATCTATGCCGAATATCAAGAAACACTGTTTTAGTGGAGATATCCGTGGGGGAGGGAGAAAAGTAGTTTTTTTGAAATTATATATTATTTTAAATGGTACTTTTTGGAAAAACGACATTTTTTGGAAAGATACTTTGTTTTTACAAAGTACTTTATTTGTACTTTTTTTGGAAAAGGTATTTTTTTTAATAAGGTGTTTTTTTGGAAAAATGTATGTTTTTTGGAAAAAGGTACTTTTTTTGGAAAAGGTACTTCTTTTGGAAAAGGAAAATTTTTTTAGAAAAAGGTACTTTTTTTTGGAAAAGGTACTTTTTTTGAAAAAGGTATTTTTTTGAAAAAATGTATGTTTTTTGGGAAAACGAAAATTTTTTTAGAAAAAGATACTTTTTATGGGAAAAGGTATTTTTCTTGGAAAAGGTACTTTTTTTTGAAAAAAGTATTTTTTTTGGAAAAATGTATGTTTTTTGGGAAAAGGTACTTTTTTTGGAAAAGGTACTTTTTTTTGGAAAAGGTTCATTTTTTTAGAAAAAGGTACATTTTTTGGAAAAAGGTACTTTTTTTAAAAAAGGTACTTTTTTTTGGAAAAATGTACTTTTTTTGGAAAAAGGAATTTTTTTGGAAAAATGTACTTTTTTTGGAAAAAGGTACTTTTTTTTGGAAAAAGGTACTTTTTTTGGAAAAAGGTACTTTTTTTGGAAAAAGGTACTTTTTTTGGAAAAAGGTGCTTTTTTCGGGAAAAGGTACTTTTTTTGGAAAAGGTATTTTTTTTAATAAGGTGTTTTTTTTGGAAAAATGTATATTTTTTGGAAAAAGGTACTTTTTTTGGTAAAGGTACTTCTATTGGAAAAGGAACATTTTTTTGGGAAAAGGTACTTTTTTTTGGAAAAGGTACTTTTTTTGAAAAAGGTATTTTTTTGAAAAAATGTATGTTTTTTTGAAAAAAGGTACTTTTTTTTGGAAAAGGGTACTTTTTTTTGGAAATAGGTACTTTTTTTGGAAAAAGGTACTTTTTTTGGAAATAGGTACTTTTTTGGAAAAAGGTACTTTTTTTGGAAAAAGGAATTTTTTTTGGAAAAAGGTACTTTTTTTGGAAATAGGTACTTTTTTTGGAAAAAGGTACTTTTTTTGGAAAAAGGAATTTTTTTTGGAAAAAGGTACTTTTTTTTGAAAAAGGTACTTTTTTAGGAAAAAGGTACTTTTTTGGAAAAACGTACTTTTTTTGGAAAAATGTACTTTTTTTTGGAAAAAGGTACTTTTTTCGGAAAAAGGTACTTTTTTGGAAAAAGGTACTTTTTTTGGAAAAAGGTACTTTTTTTGGAAAAATGTACTTTTTTTGGAAAAAGGTACTTTTTTTGGAAAAAGGTACTTTTTTTGGAAAAAGGTACTTTTTTTGGAAAAAGGTACTTTTTTGGGAAAAAGTACTTTTTTGGAAAAAGGTACTTTTTTTGTCCCCTTTTTGCCCCTCCCGATAAGAATTTCCAAAAATGCCATCTCAACGAACGTCTACACCGGTCGAGGAACCTACATACCAAATTTCAACTTCATAGCTCCAGCAGTTTGAGCAGGCCGTCAAGGGGGAGACTTTTTCCCCTTTTTGCCCGTCCCTGTAAAAATTTCCAAAACTCCCGTCTTGGTGGATGTCTACGATAGTGGAGGAACCTTTATACCAAATTTCAACTTCCTACCTCCAGCGGTTTGGGCAGGCCGTCAAGGGGGACCTTTTTCCCCTTTTTAACCCCCATTTTTACAACGTCCCTGTCCAAAATTCCAGAAAGTACTTTCCAGAAAAGTTAGCCCATACTCCAAGGAACACATATCTTAAATTTCAGATTTCTAGCCAAAGGGGTTTTGGCAGGCCGCCAAGGGGGAGACTTTCCCCTTTTTGCCCGTTCCGGTAGGAATTTCCAAAAATCCCGTCTTAGCGGACGTCTACGCCGAAAGAGGAACCTACATACCAAATTTCAACTTCCTAGCTTCAGCGGTTTGGGCTGGGCGATGTTGAGTCAGTCAGTCACGTTATTCTTTTATATATAGAGATTCATGGGGAAATACTATTTGTGTTTGGTTTAGTTGGAGTTTCTCATATAATATGTTACCCCAGCCATTACTTCTTTGACATCCCCAACTATGTCTGCAGTTAAAATCTCCTCCTAATATGTATTTATTTGAGCTCGTTAGTTTACGACTATCTGTCGCAAATGTTTGTTTTCTTCTAGGGTCCCTGTTTGTTGACCCACCAGGATAACAGCAAGAATAAATATTTATGAAGTCATTACCAGATTTTACCTTAACACCTATGTTTTCAATCAGTTCTGTGTTAATAGCAGGTATAAGTTGATGCTGAATGTGTTTTTTAATTAAAATAGTTACTCCACCTCCTCTACCACGTTGTCGATCGTGTGAGGGCAACTCTCTATTTGTAGCCGAATGTTGATTGGAATTTCACTTTATTTTAAATAGACTAAAATTTTCTTTGGGTCTAAATTTCATTGATTGAAGAAGAATTTGGAATTATTGGAAGGAAGATGGAGAATTGTAAAATTTAAAGAAAAAGAAAAGTAGGACATATTAGAACATCTGTACCATACCTAAATATAAAAAGTGCAAAAATTTTGTGATAATAAGAATTGTGAAAACCAAAGAACTGGTATTACCCGGGTAAAAATCTTAATATGGTGTCATACATAATTATATCTTTTTTGATAAATCCCCATATACAACGACATACTAATTGATCCGAAAAATGGGTCATCTACATGTGTCAAATTATATCAAATTAGATATAATTTGATACAGTTTGATCCGAGATTTGTCCATATCCAGGACATCAAATTATATCTAATTCGATATAAAAATATCTGATTTTATAAAATTTTGTTTGATAGTAGGCATACTTTTTATGCATACCAGCTATTAAATTGAGATTGAAATGTCTATGGTTTTAACAATTTTGAAGACCCAAATTTTAACACATAAAATAAAAATTTATTTGAATACTTTTGTCTTCTAAATCGTACGCATCATTTTTTAATATGATTTTACATGCAAAAACATCACGTGGAAATTATTTGGCTATGGAGTAATTAACTCTGAATTTGCAGATAACTAAATTTGATGTTAAACTATATATTAATTTGTATGCGATTATATAGTTATATAAAATTAAAATATATTTTTAGTACGACGACACATACAGTGTTATAAAACTTAGTATCAAATCATATATAATCATATCGATCACTACATATAATTTGATTAGTTTTATAAGGCTTATGTAGTTATATATGGAGTCAGATTTGGGGATATGTAATAATATCAATTACCGTACAAAAAATTCGTTGAAAAAATAATATCAGATGTAGTTGTATATAATGATATGTGTCTTAATGTTATTCCATTCATTGTCAGATATAGCCCAATCACATTATATGTGATAATATATAACTATTTTTACTCGGGTATATACAGAAAGTGAAGGAGTTCAGAAAACCGAAACCAATAACAAAGAGGAAATTCATCCATGAATGGGTAATAAAATTTGTATAAATTTTATTTAATAAATCTGCAAAATAAAACTGAAATATAAAATCTGCCATATAAACCTGTTAAATAGATGTCTGATCAAATACGCCGATCACGCAACAAAAATTGATAAATACCATTTAGAATTTATGAAATTAATTGAACAACAAAATCTGGAAAGAGTTACAAGATTGCAGCTAGTTCAACATAATAATCTTATACCACATGGTGTTGATCAGTTCCGTATTGGGAAACAGAAAAAAATTGTTAGATGACTTTGATAAAAAAAAGTGACAAATTAGGTAAAATTTTTTTTATAGTTTCTTAAATTTGTTTTCGCGTTGAATTTATAAACGAACGAAATTGTTGTATAATCTTCTTGCCTGCTGTGATATATAAAAAAAAAGGAAAAAGAAAAAGAAGAAAGAGAAAGAAAGAAGATTTGAAATTTTTTGTTTAACGGAAAGTGAAATTTAGTTGTGAGTTTTAACTCACATTTAACATCTTCAATATTTCCTTTAAATTTTTCTTTTAAATAATTAAATTCGTTCTTCTTTTGCATAAAAATAATTTAAAAGTTCATTTGTGTTACTTATTGTAATTTTTAAATATTTTTGATATTTGTGATATGGTCACCTAAATTGATTTCGGAGTCCAAACATAAACTTCATTAACCCTTAATTTTACAAACTTTTATACATACATAAAACTCATTTCAAATCATACTAACTAAATAAAATACACAAATCAATCATCCCCATCAACAAGTATGAACCTATAGAGAAACTACCGTCCTCATCAAATTTTGTTGTTGTATGGCGAACTTGGGAAAAGCTAAGAAAACATGTTGATAATGTTGTTAAGAGAAAAAATGAGTTGGAAGAGCATTTTGGGAAACATTTTTTCGTTTTTTGCTTTTGAAAAAAACTTCTTTGATCAGTGTTGTCAAGTTTGATTTTCCATTTAGGGGGTTTTTAATGAGTGTAGTAAATTTTTTGCAACTACTGTTTTTAATAATTTTTGTTAATATTATTTTAAAAATTTTTAAATAATTTATTTTATTATACAAATAATATATAATTCAACTTATGTTTTTACTAATTTTTGTTAATATTAATTGAAAATTTTGTAAATAATTTATTTCATTATACAAATAATAAATATAATTCATTTTCACCGTTCTTGTTAATTTAAATATTTATTGTTTTTGTTAAAATAAACTATATTTTAAAAAATAAAACTATTGATAGTTAACAATATTAGTTTAAAACACACAAAATTGACACCATTGACTAATGTTTGTTGGCACGGAATTTTTTTGGATGTTGAGGCAACATTGGAATCTCTTAAATTCTCTTAAAAATTTGAAAAAACTCACTCAACCTCAATGCTTTTTATATAGGGAAATGTGTAAAAAAACACCCAATCTCTCATTTTTTTACAATGTTTACCAACATGTTTTAGTTTCCCGACTTCACGAACAAAAATAAAGAGTAAAGGTTAACAGAGGAAGAGTGGTATAGAAACCCACTGGTTTTGGGTAATTTTGTGAGAGGATTTTTTGCTTACTCTCATTTTACTGAACTTTACCCAAAAAGTGAAGGAACGCACTTATTTTCATCAAATTATGAAAACTTGAATTAGATCAGTGGGTATCTATCCACCTTATCTCGCTCAACCTTCGCTCAATTTATATGGTGGCATTTTTTATAAATAGGGTTTCTTATGCATTTTTGTCTTTGCCCGAGTTCGCTAATTACACTGTGAGACAAATGGTTGGGGTCAGTGATCGGGAAGGGTTCAAACTACCGGGGAAAGTTATATCGGTAAAAAAGAAGTTATACGTGTCCCGGCGTTTCGCTGGGTCACCCCTAGGAATCGAGATATATCGATTTGACCTTTGGTGGTCTTTTTTTTTGACATAACTCGAGAACCACTAATCCGATTTTGCTCAAACAATTTAAAAAAAATTAAAAATTACAATTCCTTTAATCTGTTCATATAACGTTTTTCTATATACTCAACAGTTTTGCCGGTAAAAATAAATGTATGAAGAAAAAAATATTTTTTGCCTAAAATATTAAAAAAAAGTAATAAACAAAAGGTTATAGATTTTTATGGTAGCGGTAACAAACATTTATTTTTACCGGCAAAACTGTTGAGTATATAGAAAAACGTTATATGAACAGATTAAAGGAATTGTAATTTTTAATTTTTTTAAAATTGTTTGAGCAAAATCGGACTAGTGGTTCTCGAGTTATGTCAAAAAAAAAGATATATCTCGATTCCTAGGGGTGACCCAGCGAAACGCCGGGACACGTATAACTTGTTTTTGACCGATATAACATTTCCCGTTGGTTTCATCCCATCCCGATTTTGACTGTCGCATAGTGTTATCGAGAGAACTGTGAGCATAGTCAATCTATAAAATATATAATCTTTGATTAGATTTAAGCCAAAATAGAAAAAATGTTTTTATATCTGAAATATTTTTACTGCCTGTTTTTATAAAAAGAATCAGAGGAATTCGTTAAAACATTTGAGTGAAAAAAACAAACTTGAAAAGTTTTATCTTTAAAATTTTTAGCCGCATTTGTTCTACATAGAAGTCCTAACAAACTTGTGCAAAAATTTTGAAATAAAAATGTTTTTAAATTAGTGTTTTTCACACAAATTTGTTAACGAATTCGTCTGATTCTTTTTATAAAAACACCCACTTAATTTTACGTTTTTTGCTTCTCTTGTAAACCTAAGAAAAGTAACATATGTTGCTTTGCATTTTAACTGACAAAATATTCTCTCTTGGAATGTTCACCATCTGAAAAGTCTTATTTTTTGGAAATTTTTTTTCAGGTTCTTTTTGAACATTGTAATCTGGTATATTCAGCACCTACCTCAGCTGGTAAAACTTTGGTTAGTGAAATTTTGCTTCTTAAAACTGTGCTGGAACGTGACAAAAAGGTCTTAGTTATTTTACCATTTATTTCTGTGGTACGTGAGAAAATGTTCTATTTACAAGATCTTTTAACAGCAGCTGGTTATCGTGTAGAAGGTTTCTTTGGTGGTTACACACCACCAGGTGGTTTTGATAGTATTCATGTTGCCATATGTACAATAGAAAAAGCCAATTCAATTGTTAATAAATTGCTGGAACAAGGTAAACTGGATGAAATTGGTACAGTCGTAGTCGATGAGGTACATTTAATCTCTGATCCTGGAAGAGGTTATATATTAGAATTATTATTGGCTAAAATATTATACATGTCTCGTAAATATGCTTTACAAATTCAAGTGATTACTATGTCTGCTACATTGGCAAATGTGGAATTATTAAAAAAATGGTTGGATGCAGAATTGTTTATTACAAATTTTCGTCCTGTTGCTCTACAAGAAATGATAAAAATAGGCAATAAAATTTATGACAACAATTTAAAGATATTACGATCGATTACGGAGCCATCTATTGATATCAAAGAACCCTTTCCTACTTTACAAAATGATTCCGATCATGTTGCACAGTTATGCATTGAAACATTAATAGAAGGATGCTCTGTTGTAATATTCTGCCCTTCAAAAGATTGGTGTGAAAACTTAGCTGTACAATTAGCTGGAGCTATACATTTTATTGGAAAACAAGGCGGTGAATGGGGTACAAAACTACGAACTCAAGTTAAACGAGAAGCTATTGATGAAATTAAACAACAGTTAAGAGATATACCAACTGGTAAGGTTTATAATTTTTATTTTTGGTCGGCATTATAGTGAACACTAATAAAATCTAACACTTAAATGCAAATTTTTTTTCGTGATTTTAGGATTTTAAAGTGTTTTAGCATTACTAACGATTGAGATAGTCAGATACTAAAGCTGAAAACCTAGACTGAAAAAATCCATGCTACCCGGTGAAAAATGTTCATATACGCTCAAACATGTTCATATATGGTTTATGTATGGACACATATGAACAAATATGGATTTTTTATGAACATATATGGATTTTATATGAACATATATGGAAGTATATGTGATTCCATATATGGAAAAAATATCATATACAGACATATATGGAAGCATCTGTTATTTCATATATGGAAATGGCACTCATATATGGACAAACAGAGTTTCGAACGACTGCTAATAGCAGTCGTAATTTAGTTAAATTTTCATATTTTGTAAGCAACGTGCTTAAAAAAAAGCACTCGCTTTCATTTTATATTATGAACTTGCTTATTTCAGTCTAACTGTGTAAGTAAATTTCAAAACACACACAGTCATCATTTACATTTTTTAAGTTTTCAAACTAAGCGCAGCGTAACTGTGTGAGTTCAGCAACAAAACAAGTTGTGTTTCTTCTGCTTGCTGCGTTTTGAGTTACTGGTTAATGTGTTTTTACTTGACTGAGTAACGAAAAAAAAACTGCATAGTAGACTTAGAATAGCAGACTGGATAGTAGACTGGGGTCAGCAAACTATGTAGTTGGAACTTAAAGAGTTTTGTATATGCAAACAAAAGAAAAAAGAAAGACTAGCAGCTTTAAAAAGAAAATACAATTAAACTTATCATATTTCCTATTTTATTTATTATTTTGTTAATTATATAATTTATATATTAATTAATTTCACACTTTATCGTAAATATGTATGTACGTATAATACTTTATTCTGATCAATTGTGGTACATAGTACATATGATTTGATTTTTTTAAATTGTCATTAATATGACACTAACTTACAACAATTGATTTTTTGGACAAATTACTACACCCAAAAAATACATGGTACACACAGAAAAAAGATTGGTTGTTAATCGGCCATCGCAACGATATATCAATACAGTACCTAAAATTTTTACTGCGATTCTTAATTATTAAAAATTACAAAAGATTTTCTATATTTATTACTAAACTAACACAATTGTAATGACACGAAAGTATCTACAACTTCAAAATCAGTTAATTTTACCAATCATAATCTTTTTACATAATTAATGACTTTTTCAATTGATACAACTAAATTTAATACAACGAAATGTGCTTCAAACCCACATATTAGTTATTATAACAAAAAAATTGATTATAATACCACGTTTGAAATAAAAAATATATTTTCAGTTATTGTAATCAATTTTTGGCTGTTAAGATAAACCACAAAAGTATATTGTATTAATTTTGCGGTTGTAGTAACAGATATACATATTTTTGGCTGGGGTTGGTATTCTAAACCGAAATAGAATGAACGTAGATCAAATATTTGTTGTTAATGCCATTTCAAAAAATTATTAATTTAAAATAAAAAGAGATGTGAAAAAATTATTTCAAAACAATAAAATTTTTATTTTTAAATACCAAAATTGCAACCAAAGATTTTGGAGTTCGAAAACGAATATAAAGTGTATGGATTTACATCTGGTCATAAATGTGGCGCATGATTAGAAAGTACTCTTTAGCCTAGTCTGTCTTTCATCAAAATATTGGAAAATTCCGTAGCCAGTTTTTGGTGTTTATTGCGTTTTCCATTTTGTAAGAAAAAGAAATTTGTAGTAATTTTTTCGTATAATGCACGAAAATTTGCATAAATCATCAAAAAACTCCATGATTGTTATAAAAATATTTCTTTTCTTAAAAATACATATATTTGTTTTTGAAAGCTGTTCATATAATTACGGTGTTAAGCGTAAAAATTTACATTTCCGAAAAGATAATTTTGTTCAGATATCAGAATGGCTAACTGAAATTTATATAAGAAAAATGGAAATAATTTGCACATTAAACGAAACTGTTAAAATCAATTTTATTAATTTTAAGAAAATTTGTCTTTTTGCTAAAATAAGTAATAAAAATATTAAATTTTATAAATTTTCGCTATTTAATTATTTTGTTGGGACTCATAATTACAAGAAGGTGGTTACATCTACAGTATTATTTCAATTCTTACAACTGAAACTGTATCAATTTTTCCATAGCCTCAACTAATATTTTCAATTATTGCAACGAAAACCAGTACTAAGAATCAGTTGCTTTTACTAACATTCGGTAGTAAGGAAAGAAATTGCTTTGGAATTATATGATAGTACATGGGACCGCATAAATTCGATTGGCAACAAATTCGATTGTAACAACGAATCTGTTTTCTGGGTGTAGTTGATCATTATTTTTTCAATTGTGTCATATGTTGGCTGAACAGAAAAATTTGTTATTTTAACAAAGTTTATTCCTGTTTTTTAGCTTAAAATAAAATCTGTTAATTTTAAAACATTTTTTGTTAAATTTATAAAAATCTAAATTTAAGTAAACTTTATTTATTTATTACTATTCTTTTGTTTTTGTTAATTAATTCATATATTAATTAATTTAACACTTTATCGTAAATATATACATTTCTGCATTGATTCAATTGGTACATATAATTTGCAGGTTTTTTTTAATTAATCCACTCTGATATATATATGTAGGTATATGTGACGCGCAAAATAGAAGAGGACCTAAGGGTAAAAACCGGTTTTGTTCAGGAGAGCATGGGATCGGTCTCATTCGATGCTCAGATGTTGTCCACAAAAAAAAATTGATTTTTATACCCTTAGGTCCCTTTCTCTATGCGCTGTCACATATGTAAAAAATATGTCGTTTAGGTAACACTACCTTACAACAATTAATTTTTTGGAGAAATTACTACACCTAAAAAAATACATAGTTGTTGTTCACTATTCAGTTATGTCATATGTACTAAATATTTTTTTTTCAAGGTCGGTTACCGTTATCGTTATAACACCTTTATCGATAAAATACCGTTTTAAATTGAATACCGTTATCAATACCTCTAAAAAAAATTGGAAATACCGTTATCGTTACCGATATCGTTATTTTTATAGGTAGTTCCCGGTATTTATTAATTTATGTAAAAAATGGCAGTTTTTGAAATTTTTTATTTTATAATCTTGAGTTTTTTATAAAAAAATTTATAGATAACAATTTTACTTATTAAAAGTACCAGCATTGAATTCATAGCTCATAATCTGTATTTTTAACAACTAAAATTAAAAATATGCTATATTGAATGAGGGGTATGTATTGTTGATCTTTTATTTGGTAAAGCACCGTAAGTTGTTTGAGTTTCACGTGAAAAAACTGTTATACTCCATATAAAAAAAATGATTTTTCACGACAATTAGTTTACGTGAAAATTGTGTAGAGTTTGTTTTCACGCAAATTTAATGTACAAGATTATTATTTATCTTGGGAAAATGTGACATTTTATGTTTATTTTGATTGTGTCTTTGTTATAAAATTAAAAAATTGTTCATTTGTTTAAATTAAATTGCAATTTGAGGCATTTAAATTTCGAGTGAAATTTTTCCACGTGAAAAACAACTTACGTTGCTTAAATGAATGTTTTTTTTTTAGTTTGACTCTAGATCATAAATTAATAGCACTTTCTGTTTAAATTCTTTTTCAAATTAAAGAAAGATGATACAATTTTCACAAGTAAATTACAAAGAATAAATTTTTTTAATACCGGTACGTTACCGAAACAGTCTTAAATGCCATTACCTTTACCGTTGCCGAAACAAACAAAATTTGATACCGTTACACTTAACGTTATTCGATTCGGTAAGCAAACTTGCTTTTTTGTTTGTCATCATGCTAACTCATGCATTTTCCCGATAAAATTTTATGGAATTTAATACCAGAGATGGGCCAAAATAAATTTTCATTTGCATTGCGACAAGAAATGATCATATGTGGGCTTTTTTAATTTGCATTGTATTTTAAGTTGCATTCTCCATTTATTACAATTATTAGAAATACAAAATTTTGAATTAATAAATAAATTGGCAACATAATTAATTTTTTTAAATGGTTGTTGAATTTGTGGCAATTGCAATAAATTCAATTTTGATTCTGAGTTTAAAATATAATTTGTAACTTTTTATATTAAGGGTTTTTATATAAACTCGTAAATTCATTGTAAACCTTGTATAAATAAATAAAAACCATATTTTTTATGTATGGAGTTTGACATTAAACTCATAAACATACCAGTTTTAAAATGTTTACGAGTAGAATACGAGTTTATATGAAAACCCCTATTTTGTTTGATTTTGGCAATTTTTTAAATCTATTTTCACAATAGTTTTTTTGTTTATATTTACATCAGCTGTTTTACCAAAGTTTACCCGAAGAAAAAGTCTGGTTAAATTTTGGTAAAAAGAGACACACTAATACACTCTCATTAGCGCTCTCATTTACCCAATTTTCGAGTACGGGAACGCTTTTGGGTAAATTTCGATAACATTGGGAACGTACGGGAACGCACTTATTGTCATATGCTTTATGTGTCATCATTCTATAAGTGCCACCCTCCAAAATCGCCGGAAAATTGAATCCAAAATTTTAATTATTTTTTTGTTAATCTTTACAAAAATCTAAGGTCAAATACAGCTACTCCGAAATTTTAGAAGTACCCATATATTTAATGTGTTTTTTTTTTTTAAATTGCCTGTAGGTGATATTTATAGAATATTCGGTGTATATATTGTATAGGTTCTTCAACCAATATATCGATAAGCGTGTTCGTTTACTTACTACAAATTGCTACTTTTAATACAACAGGAAAAGTTCAATTCAAAAAATAAACAAAACTTTCCAATTGTAGTAAAATTAGTAAGAATTTCGAGTAAACGAACACACTGGATATCAAATGAAATGTCAACGTAAAATAAAAAATTGCCAAAATCAAACAAAATATAAAAAGTTACAAATTAAGTGGGTTATTTTGTAAAACGCAACGCCTTGTGTTGCGTTGATTTGTGTATAAATTGTTATTGTTACAAAAACAATTTGTATGGAAAACAACGCAACTCAAGGCTTTGCGTTTTACAAAATTACACCATAAATTTTAAACACAAAATCAAAATTGAATTTATTGCAATTGCCAGAAATTCAACAACCATTTAAAAAAAAATAATTATGTTGCCAATCTATTTATTAATTAAAAATTTTGCATTTCTAATACTTAATTGGAATAAATGGGGAATGCAAATTAAAATAAAATGCAAATTAAAAAAGCCCACGTACATATGATCACTTCTTGTCGCAATGCAAATGAAAATTTATTTTGGCCCATCTCTGGTACTAAATTTCATAAAATTTTATCGAGAAAATGCATTAATTCAAATTATATATGTATATACTCTACGGGTTAGTATTATGCCAAACAAAAAAAGATATGTAGTACATATGACATAATTGAATGTGATCAACAACTATGTATTTTTTTAGGTGTAGTAATTTCTCCAAAAAATTAAATGTTGTAAGGTAGTGTTATCTAAACGACATATTTTTAACATATGTGACAGCGCATAGAGAAAGGGACCTAAGGGTATAAAAATCAATTTTTTTTTGTGGACAACATCTGAGCATCGAATGAGACCGATCCCATGCTCTCCTGAACAAAACCGGTTTTTACCCTTAGGTCCCTTTCTATTTTGCACGTCACATATACCTACATACATATATCAGAGTGGATTAATTAAAAAAAACCTGCAAATTATATGTACCAATTGAATCAATGCAGAAATGTATATATTTACGATAAAGTGTTAAATTAATTAATATATGAATTAATTAACAAAAACAAAAGAATAGTAATAAAAAAATAAAGTTTACTTAAATTTAGATTTTTTAAATTTAACAAAAAATGTTTTAAAATTAACAGATTTTATTTTAAGCTGAAAAACAGGAATAAATTTTGTTAAAATAACAAATTTTTCTGTTCAGCCAACATATGACACAATTGAAAAAATAATGATCAACTACCATGTATTTTTTGGGTGTAGTAATTTGTCCAAAAAATCAATTGTTGTAAGTTAGTGTCATATTAATGACAATTTAAAAAAATCAAATCATATGTACTATGTACCACAATTGATCAGAATAAAGTATTATACGTACATACATATTTACGATAAAGTGTGAAATTAATTAATATATAAATTATATAATTAACAAAATAATAAATAAAATAGGAAATATGATAAGTTTAATTGTATTTTCTTTTTAAAGCTGCTAGTCTTTCTTTTTTCTTTTGTTTGCATATACAAAACTCTTTAAGTTCCAACTACATAGTTTGCTGACCCCAGTCTACTATCCAGACTGCTATTCTAAGTCTACTATGCAGTTTTTTTTTCGTTACTCAGTCAAGTAAAAACACATTAACCAGTAACTTAAAACGCAGCAAGCAGAAGAAACACAACTTGTTTTGTTGCTGAACTCACACAGTTACGCTGCGCTTAGTTTGAAAACTTAAAAAATGTAAATGATGACTGTGTGTGTTTTGAAATTTACTTACACAGTTAGACTGAAATAAGCAAGTTAATTGTTGAATATGAAAGTGTGAACTATTTTAAGCACAGTCACCAGTTGAGGCAAATTTTTTTTAAACTTGTTATTAAACACTGTGGACAAATATGGAAGTATATGTTATTCAATTTATGCAAAAGGGACTTGTATATGAACATATTTCGAAGAATACATTTTTCCATATATGTAAAAGGAACTCATATTTGGATAAATATGGACCCAGGTGAAAATGTTCATATATGATCATATATGGCAACATATATGGGTTCGGATCCGAAATTTGAGGGCATATGGCCATATATGGAGATATATGAATGTTCATATAAATTTGTTTTTATTTTTTAATAAAAATATTGCTTTTTTTATTTAAATATTATAATTCTTACTGATGAATTTGTACAATTGAATAAAATTGAGAAATTATGAAAGTTTTAATTGACATAAACATTTACTTCAAGTTTAGAAATTATTTTATGACTGTTTTTTGACTATTTAATGATTGTTTATACACTAATAGAAAAAAGTGTGTAAAAATTTTAGTTAAAGCTACTAAAAATTAGTTGAAAATGAAAAACTGCTGAATTAGCAGAGTATTTTTTCTAAATATAAATAAGATAGGAACAGCAAAAATAAAACTGTTTAATATATTTACAAAATTTTAGTTATAATTGAGCTAAATTTCAGTGATTAGAAAATAAAATTAAATTGTAGTAGTAGATAATAAACATCACATAAAATTTTAAATTTTCAAAGTTCCTTTTTCGTTTTTTGTTTTTAATGGAAATACAAATCTAGCCTTCTGAAATCAAGCGTTTAATATTTATAGCAAATATATAAATTTTCTGCAGATTTTTTAAATTAAGCAGTTTTATTTTTGCTGAAATTATCAATTGATTTTCATATTTATCAATTGTACCTATATCAGAAACTACCAATTGTATTTCAGAAATTATGAATTGTATTTCAGAAACTGAAAATTGTATTTCTGAAATTTATTAATTGTATTTCAGAAATTCGCAATTGCATTTCATAAATTATCAAATGTATTTTACAAATAATCAATTGTATTTCAGAAACTGGCAATTGTATTTTAGAAATTGCCAATTTTATTTAAGAAATTATCAAATGTATTGTTTTTCAATATTTTTTGAATCCGCTCTCGTAATTACCCCCATGACAAAAAAAGCTTAAAATATTACCTATACTATATGGAATAATATATGAATTCATATATGAAGATATATGGAATATATGAACCAATATATGGACCAATAAATGCAGTATATTATCATATATGGATTCATACATTCGAATGTATTTACCCATATATGCTTCCATACATAACATATATGTTCATATATGATCATACATTAAACCATATATGCTCATACATGTAACCATATATGACAATATATGAACATATATGAATATTTTCACCTGGGGAATTATATTTAATGCCATGAATAAAAAAAGGAACATATGTAGCGCCTAATTTGAATGTCATACATAAATTTATATCTATCGTTCAACCTTATAATAAAGGACAGCAACGTTCGCATGTATTCGCATATGTTTAATAAATGTATATGTTCATATATGTCCATATATGAACATATACTTAGGTGTTACCTCATTTTTCGGATCCATACATATATGGTTGAACCATAAATGTTCATATATGGATATTTTTCACCGGGTATGCATGTTTTTTTCTATGTACATTTAGCATGAATTTTTTCAGTGTAGTTGACTTAATTGCAAACCTAAGTTAAAAAAAAAAAAAAAACTATAAAACTGGCCCTTAGTTTTGTTATTATGTACTTGAATTAATTTGATGTATTTTTAAGGTTTGGATGCTGTTTTAGATAAATGTGTTACCTATGCTTGCTCATTCCATCATGCTGGTTTAACTACTGAAGAAAGAGATATTGTTGAGGCTAGTTTCAAGTCGGGAGCTCTAAAAGTTATAGTTGCTACTAGCACTTTAAGTTCCGGTATGTTTTTTTAAGTGCTAACACCGTGCAACAATTTTCAACTTTTGATCTCACCCATGGAAAAATCGTTATACACATGAAAGTAGAGACCACGTATGGTAAAACTGCGTGTCTAGATTTTTTCATCACGTCAGAAGTCCTTTATAAAGGACTTCAAAATATCAAAGTATACTATATCCAAAATGGGTATGAAATAAGAGGGGCGAATCGTCACAGTTCAATAATAATGTAAATTTTAATAGAAAAAAGGACGAAACATTTTTTTTTGGGAAATTATCAATACACTGATAATAATCCATGCATAAAAATACGAAAAAATGTCAAAATAGAAAAGAAATGCCTTGATAGAAAAGAAACTAAGACATTTATTAAATAAATATAGAGCACCTTCTCTTTCATTTGATACACATATCAACATCAAAGAATGTGTAAAATGACTAAAAAGGTTTGCCAAAAGGCAAAGTTCTTTAAAAGTCCTTTAAAAAAAGAACATCTGACGTGATTATGAAAATCTGAGAGTGCGGTTTTAGTATACGCGGTCTCTTCTTTTATTTGTATATCGACTTTTTTCATGAGTGAGAATGACCGCTGCACAGTGTAATGTTTTATAAATTCCGTATTAATTCTAGGTGTCAACCTACCTGCTCGTAGGGTACTTATAAGATCTCCACTATTTGGAGGCAAACAAATGAGTTCTTTAACTTATCGTCAAATGATTGGTAGAGCTGGTAGAACTGGAAAGGTAAATTAAGAATATTTATGTGGCAATTTTAAACTTTAAAAATTTTTAAGGACACATTAGGTGAGTCTATTTTGATTTGCACTGATAGTAATGCACGTATAGGCAAAGAACTGGTTACAGCCGATTTAAGACCCATATCTTCTTGTCTGGATTTGGATAGTAGTGTAAGCATAAATGATTTATAAAAATCTTAAAATGTTTTAAACTTATATGTTCATAATTGTAGAGCCATCTTAAACGTGCCTTATTAGAAGTCATATCTTCTGGAGTCGCTACTAGCAAAGAAGATATCGATAACTTTGTAAACTGTACTCTATTAAGTACCCAAAAACAGCTAGCCACCCTAAAAAAGGAACAAAGTTCTGATTACACAACTGATCAAGAATATATTGGCGGAGCTTTAGCTTTTCTAATAGATTATGAATTTGTACGTTTACAAACCAATGAAGAAACTCAAGAACAACATTATGTCGCCACAAGACTAGGAATGGCTTGTTTAGGTAATTTCGAAAACTTTTTTTTGGGAATTTATTTAATATATGGTTTTCCAATTTTAGCTTCATCTATGCCACCTTCTGACGGTTTAATACTATTTGCTGAATTGCAAAAATCTCGTCGTTGCTTTGTTCTAGAATCTGAATTGCACGCTGTATATTTGGTTACCCCATATTCCGTATGTTATCAATTACAGGATTTAGATTGGCTTTTATTTCTGGATTTATGGGAAAAATTAACACCGGCAATGAAAAAGGTTGGAGAGTTAGTGGGGGTGAAAGAATCATTTTTAGTAAGAGCAATGAGAGGACAAACTAAATTGGATTACAAATTAATGCAAATACATAAAAGGTAAGAAAAATGAGAAATTTATACAGTGTGTTAATAAATGCTTTTCAAAATGAAATTAAAGAGTGCGACATTAAAAAATTTAACTTAAATTCCGTTATCTTGGATTCTTGACAAATCGGTGCATTTTAAAATCTGACATACTTCTCAAAGATATTTTGATCAAGAAAAATTCTTTAATTAAAGGTGGAAAAAGTTATTAAGGAAAATGTGTTGTCAATAAATTGTTTTCAAAATTTAGTAAACAACTTTTCAAAGATTGAAAAAAGCCATAATATAAATTGAACATTTACATCAGAAATCCTGCGAATATCATGTTGTTTTATTTTTTTTACTAAAAAAAAAATTGTTGATTTTTTTTTTTTATGAAAGAGAAGCAGCACTCAGAAAATTCTTCCTATTAATGTCTGGCTTTCTTTTGGTGCTGAAAAAAGGCTTCAAATATGACAACACCGTAATTGCGCGAGGTTTTAAAATTTAGTAAAGTTGTTGCGCTTCATCTGATGGAGAGTTTTCGAAGTTGTTGAAGGTTTTTAGTTCAAAGTCCTGTTATATATTTTATTTCAGTAACGTTAAGGGCTATGGGAATACCAAAGGTTGTTTCGCACTAACCATTACACCACAACGCCCACAATTTACTGCGACTGAACTAGTACATAAGTAATTTTTACATAATTTATTTAAAGTCTAATCATATATTTTTTTTCTTCACGATTTATTTATTTTTAATTTCCATTTCTATAAGATTTTATACAGCTTTGGCTTTACAAGAATTGGTTAATGAGACTCCCATAAATACAGTGGCCATAAAATACAAATGTTCTCGGGGTATGTTACAAAGTTTACAACAGATGGCTTCAACATTTGCTGGTATTGTTACTTCATTTTGTAACTCTTTGCAATGGGATACTTTATCTTTAATTGTTTCACAATTTAAAGCACGTTTATATTTTGGTATTCATCGTGATCTTATTGATTTGATGCGTTTAACTGATCTGAATCATAAAAGAGCTAGAGCTCTTTTTGATGCTGGCATCACATCGTTGGTTGAATTGGCCAGTGCTGATATTTTAATTATAGAAAAAATTCTGTACAATGCTTTGAGCTTTGATTCGGCCAAAAAAAATGAAAATGAGAATGAGTTGGAAGCAGCTCAACGGAATGAAGCTAGAAATTTCTTTATCACTGGAAAATCTGGTCTAACTGTTGCTGAAGCGGCAAAATTACTGGTACAAGAGGCTAGACAATTTGTGCAATATGAAATTGGTGTTGGTAACATTAAATGGTCTCAGAGTAGGGGTGACAGTCAGAAGGATGACAAAAGAGAAGAAAATGTTTTACACATGTCTTACGAAGAAAATAAATTTCAGCAGCAAACAAATAATTTTAGTGGAAATAAAGAAATTTCCAACAAAGACCTTGGTAATTCCTCTAAAGAAACTAAACTGAATTTACAAATATCACAAGAAATTCAACCCATTCCAAAAATGTCAAACGAAAATCAGATTAAACTTAAAGGTAAACAACAAAATTCATCAATAAAAACTTCAAACGAAGAACTATCAAGATGCTTTGAAGAACAAATTCCAAATATACCTGTGAAAGAAGCAAAAAATTCGATGAAATCAAATAATTTAAAAGAAATTTCAACAAAACAAATTTTAAAACAAGTTAAATTAAATTCTAAAGATATCACCCACAATATAGAAAACATAGGAATTACAAAACTGGAACAAAAAAATATAAAAGAAACTATAACTAACAAGGAAACAAATGTTACAAAAGCTAAAAATAAAGATATCCACATGTCCTTTAAGGAAATTATTCCCCGACCACTAAAGGATAAGCTTACACCAACAGAAGATTTGCCAACGAAATCATATGGTGATCAAATAACATTTGAAAATGATATGAAATATTTAAAAGCTGCGGATAATATTGAAGAAAAAACTAACAATAAAATAGAAAATGAAAAAATTTATAACAAACCAAAAATTGAAAACCAAACCAAACGTTCATCAGTGGAAAAGCGTAAATCCTTAGAACAACCTAAAGAAAATATTGATGTCACTCCACCCAAAATACTAAAAACTTCATTACAAAATAGAAATAATCCCGAAGAACCCGAAGAAAACCCGAGTACTAGTAAAAAAGCTCAAAGACTTTTAAGAGCCAGGCAGCTATCTGAGATGAAAAAACAAGAATGGGCTGAAAGAATAGATCAACAACAAAATTGCAAAGAAAGTACTCCAGAAACTAAAACATCTTCTAATTTAATAGCAAATACAAAGAAAATTATTAACATTAATAAATGTTCGGATAACTCTACAAATAATACAACACCTGCAGCAAATCAAAACCCTAAATATAATACCCGAAAATCTCAAGAATTCCTTAAAAATTCACCTAAATCTATATATAGTAAAGATAAAACAGAAACACCTAGAACAAGTGATCCTAAAAAATTGCCCAGAAGAAGTCCACGTAATCATTTGATTAGCTCAACAAGAATAGAATATAAAACACCACCACCACCAACTAAAACGAACGAAACTCCAATGTCCACTAAGACGCAAATAAAAAGTCCTGAAAATGATCTATTTCAAGATGAAAAAGAAGATTACTTTACCAAAAATACAGGTATAAATGAAGCTCTGAAAGAATCTGATAAATTTAAGCAACCCTCAATAATAGACAATTTAAATAAATCACCAGAAGACGAAATACCTAGTTCTCAACAACTAGTAGAAAATTTGTCAGCTAATAAGACTAATTCGCCACATGCCTCGCGATTTTTAAGATCTTTGCGAGCTACACAAAGACTGCAAAGTCCAAAACCAAAACCCAAAGCTGATGATTGCAAAACTCAAAAATCACTACCCACTCCACGTCCAGAACCTCCCTCTTCCACGAGTATAGAATTATCAGATCTTTCTATGGAAAATTCTCTTATAAAAAATCCTATACAATTAAATGCTTCACATATTTTAAGTTGTTCAAAAGTTGATACAGAATCATCTTCTTTTAAATCTATTGATATTATCGATATCTGTGGAGATCAACAGCTATTTAAGGGAGCTTTTAAAGAATTTATGGCTAATAAACGTTTGGGTTTTTGTTTGGGAATACAAAAACAAACTCGCAAACGTAAACCCTTAATAGGAGGAAATTTATTAATAAATCAAGTAGCAGCAGCTGAAAAAGAACAAGCGGTATCCGTTACCTATGAATTTCAAATCGACGATACAAATTATTTAGCTGGTATTGGATTTTGTATGTCAGAAAATATTGTTTACTACATGAATATGCAGCAGGAAGGAACATGTAAGGGTCTAACCGGAGAAATTAAATGTAAATATTTGCGTATGCTTTTGCGATCCTCTGAACATTCTTTACTGGTTTATGATGCTAAAGAACAAATGAAAATCATACGTAAACTTTTAAAGGAAATAGGAGAAATTTTAGTAGCTTTAGAAGATCCAAAAATAGCTAATTGGTTATTACAACCGGATAAAATGCATAATTTACATAATTTGGTGAGTAGATTTTTGTAGTAACATAGACATAAAATACGAACGGTAAAGCGTTGGTACAATCCTTAAGAAGGTGGTTCAAGCATTGGCAGAACATTTACTTAAAATTATTATTGTCATTTTTTATTCCCGAAATTTCTTCAGTAGGATAAAATCTTCTATCCAACGATAATTTCAAGTTAAGGGCAATTAGGTTGTATTTCTTTTTTATACAAAATAATGATGTTAAAAATATGTCAAATTTTAAATCAATAATTTTAATTATTGAATTCTATTTATTGGATTTCCACAGTTTTAGTATAAAATATTAAAATTGTTTTAAAAATGGCAATTTAGAATAGTTATTCTAAATATTTTAAACTATTTTCATTAAATTTTACATTTCCTATTTGTCTTGTGCCTAATCAACACGAAATTTTAATGTATATTGAAAAATAATCTTTAAAGAAATCACTATAAAGTTTCCCCAATCATATTTGGCATATCGTCGGTTGATTGCACAGACTCTTTCGAAAAAAACAATAAAGAAGGTTTACTTTAATTTTCCTCAAAAACGAAATAAATATTTATTTTTGTATTTTTTTTTTATTAGGGCCAAAAATAGCTCACATACAACTCACTAAAAAATACTACGAAATAAACCATAACGGTGGGTCTCATACTGTAGGTTTAACTTTAACTTAACTATATATAAACAAAAGAAAATGTCAAAAAATGTACACAAAACAAAAACAAAATTTTGGGTTAACTATTAACTAAAGTTTAAACATGCAGTACACTCAAAAAAAAAATCAGTAAAGTCAGCAAAAATTGTTGCTGTGTCAGCAAATTTTTAGTCAGGATCGTGCTTGAAAAAAAGTTGGTAATTTCAGCAAAAGGTTTGCTGGAAATCAGCGAGCTGATTTTTACCAAAAAAAAGAGTAATCTTAATCTTAGTAAAATCACTAAACTTTTTGCTGAATATTAGTAGACTGAACAAAACTAAAAAAACTTGTAGCGAAATTTTACTTTAGTTAATTTATTTGCTGAAAATTTAAATACAGAATATGTGTAGAGTTGTTTTTCTTTTTTTGTCATTTCCGTTTCCAGACAAGCTGCGACATCTACATCTTGTCTATCTGGTTGTCGTCCACGCTATGAATGCGGTTATCAGCACAATTTTTGTAGCAAAATAAATTAGTAAAATATTAGTTCAAAATTAGTTTAGTGCTAAAAAAATATAACTAACATTTTTGCTGAAAACGGAATTTCAGCAAAAAATTGCTGAAACTTAGTACACTTGATATACAAGACGTTTTACTAATTTTTCTACTAACTTATTTTTTTGAGTGCACTCAAAAAAAAGTCAGTAAAGTCAGAAAAAATGTTGCTGTTTTAGCAAATTTTTAGTCAGGAGCGTGCTTGCAAAAAAGTTGGTAATTTCAGCAAAAGGTTTGCTGAAAATCAGCGAGCTGGTTTTTACCAAAAAAATAGTAATCTTCAGCAAAAGTTTTGCCAACACTTACGTTGGGGCTCATACTGCAGGTTTAAACTTTAGTTAATAGTTAACCCAAAAATTTGTTGTTGTTATGTGTACATTTTTTGACATTTTCTTTTGTTTATAGTTAAGTTAAAATTAAACCTGCAGTATGAGACCCACCGTTAGTCGATTGCAAATGAAAAAAGTACTTGCTAAAATCACTAAACTCTTTGCTGAATATTAGTAGACTGAAAAAAACTTAAAAAACTTGTAGCGAAATTTTACTTTAGTTAATTTATTTGCTGAAAATTTAAATAAAGAAATTGTGTAGAGTTGTTTTTCTTTTTTATCATTTCCGATGTCTGTACTACATCCAGACAAGCTGCGACATCTACATCTTGTCTATCTGGTTGTCGTCCACGCTATAAATGCGGTTATCAGCACAATTTTTGTAGCAAAATAAATTAGTAAAACATTAGTTCACAATTAGTTTAGTGCTAAAAATATATAACTAAAACTTTTGCTGAAAACGGAATTTCAGCAAAAAATTGCTGAAAACTAGTACACTTGATATACAAGACGTTTTACTTAATTTTCTACTAACTTATTTTTTGAAGGTAGTTTTTGGGATATTTTTACGTTATTGCTCATAACTTTTTTATTAAATATTTTAATGGAATGATATAAAGCGTATGTCCATCCTTAGGGACTATTCCAAATACTGGAACAAATATTTTTGAAATCAGATGAGTAGTTACGGAGATTACCTCCTACAAACAAACAAATATACACATTAGAGTAGTCCAAAAAAACATGAAAGTTGGAATTCCCGATCTCCACAATGTTGCCGCTATTCCTTAATGTCCAAAAACTCTCTGTGCCAAGTTTCAGCTAAATCCGCTGTTATTTAGAGGTAGCACAAAAAGTTGTCTTTTAAAAATTAGTAATTTATCTCTAGAGTAATTTATACAAAAAGTAGGGTTGACTTTAAATTTAATTATTTCTTAACCTGTACGCTATTATTTAACAATTTTTTTTAAATTTGGTCTTAATATAAGGAATTTGAAATCAAAACTTAAAAAAATTAAGTAACTTTTAAGTAATTCGCGGTTTTTTTTTTAATTTATACAAAAAAATTACTGTTTCCAATTATTCGACATAGGCGGTTAACCGGTTAATGCATTATTCGAAAAATCGCTAAAATTGATTAACCGGTTGTTCGGGTCGGTTAATCGAGAAAATTGGCGATTAATCGTATAATGCAAAATTAATGTATTTCCTAAATTTTTTCGCTGTTATTCAAAAAAACTTCTTAATTTAGCTTTAAAACATGAATTTGCTAAAGCATTCATTATCTCTATTAAACCTTTATTAAAAAATTGTATTCAAAAACATACAATAAAAGTTTATTAATTTTGTTTTTAATTCTGGCAACACTTTGTATATTCTCTCTTTTTATTGTTAGTGATACATGAATTTAGTCATCGATTGACTCGGTAATTGTAGGTAAATATATTGTTTTGTAAATTTTGGAAATTAAAATGTTTTATTACAAATCAAAATTTATTAAAAAACGATTTTTAAACACTACTGAGAAGTAATAATGGGAACAAACTGTGTTAAAGAATTTTTTATATTACGAATACTGAAAGTATTCGAATGTCGAGTATGGTTATACAATAAATGCATCACTATTTTATTGAATTTGCTTTTAATTTATTTTCATGCAAATTTGGGAAAATTTTCGAAAAAAGAGTTTAGTCTTGGAATTTATGCAGTTTTTTGTTTCGGTTGGATACAAAATGTTGTATTCCATCTATTCTTGGGTGGATGACTCTTAAACATTTCATTTAATCGTTGTAAATTCAGGTTTTTTAGTTTTTTTACAGTGGTTTTCTTTTTCCAAACTTTATCAAACAGATATTTTAGGCTATACCCTGCTTTAAGCGTTTAATAAATTTTTCTTTATTAATCATTTGTGAATATTCTTTTTGCCAAATTAGTTTAAAAATCTGTAATTAGGCTATTTTAAAAGTTTTTGAATAACACAGTTTATCAATAAAAACACAAAGAGATGCCTGTTTTTGTTAAATATCAACCTGGGTTATTATGTAATTCGATTCGAAAAGAAAACGCTTTCGAACAGAATTTTCGCGCTAAAAATTCAGTAACAGAAAATAGTTTTTAGTGAAGGAAAATGTTGAAAACGTGTAGACAATGGGTCATATGAATAAAACTTAGCAATTACTTCGAAGTAATTACTTTGGGCTTAGGAATGGCTTTTAACTCCAAATTTACCAATTGGCTGGTAGAATAGCATGAAACGTAAACGAAAATTAAAAAATTAAATTTCTAGTCTACTCCGAAGCAGACTAGATTTGTGAAGTAATTGCTTAAAAAACCCTGTATTTCCCCCCAATAGTAATATCTATTTTTTATTCATATGAGCCAATGTCTAGTAAAAGAGAAAAATAATAAAAAAAAATTAGACTATCAAGAAAGAATATCTTTTATAAAGAGTTTTAAAATTTCCGAATTCGAACAATATTTTTCGAATGCGCTTACGTAATAACCCCCCTGGCATATAAACTCGATGTATTTAAAAAAGATTTCATATTGGTCGAAAAATTTCGGAATCTGAAATTTTTTAACCAATACAAGAAATAAACATTTCTTGTACTATTTAAAAGAAGCAAATCTAAAAATGTTACATATCGATAACTTAAAAAAATTTGTGGTTTATGAATTATTCGCGGTTTTTGAAAATTCAAAAAAACTCAAGTTTTTTGAGATATGTTCCCAATTACCTGTAAACGCTGTTATCGAAAAATGCAATTTGTTATACTTTTGCAATTTACTTACCAAGGACCTTTCATTATATATCACTGATTTTAATTTTAAAAAGGATAACAGATATCCTTGCAAATTAACTTAAAATTTGACATTTTTTAATATTTCGCTATTATTTAGCTTGCTATAATTTTATTGCTACCAAAAACCCTATCTCACATAATAGGACATTCCACAGATATATATTAATGCAAAAACGAAATTTTCATATTGGTAAATATAAGAAAACATCCTGATCGAAGTTGATCCTTTTTTGTATGAAATTTTAAAATTTCGCGAAATCCGCGACACCGATTTCAATTTTGATTTCATATTCGTAATGTACACCTAAAAATATATTAGATTTGATATGTCGCGATCATAATAATTATATTTAATTTTTCTCATTTTTATACCCTACACCACTGTGTGGTCAGGGTATTATAAGTTTGTGCTGATGTTTGTAACACCAAAAAATATTGGTCGTAGACCCACCTTATAGTATACCGATCGGTTCAGAATTTTTTTTTATTTCGATTTAACGATGTCCGTCTGTCCGTCCGTCCGTCCGTCTGTCTGTCCATGCAATCTTGTGCGCACTCTACAGGTCGCACCTATTAAGATATTTTGATGAAATTTGGTACGCAGACCTATGTTGGCCCAAGGACGAACAAGTTTGATTTTTTTGAACATCGGTCCATGTTTAGACCTAGTGCCCATATAAGGGTCCTACCAAAATTATACTGTTTATATGCTGCAGGTCGTAAATATTAAGATATTTTGATGAAATTTGGTACACAGACCTATATTGGCCCAATAATGCAGCCTATTGATTTTGGTGAACATCGGTCCATGTTTAGACCTAGTGCCCATATAAGGGTCCTATCAAAATTATACTGTTTATACGCTGCAGGTCGTAAATATTAAGATATTTTGATGAAATTTGGTACACAGACCTACATTGGGCCAATAACGCAGCCTATTGATTTTGGTAAACATCGGTCCATGTTTAGACCTAGTGCCCATATAAGGGTCCTACCAAAATTATGATGTTTATACGCTGCAGGTCGCAAATATTAAGATATTTTGATGAAATTTGATACACAGACCTATATTGGCCCAATAACGCAGCCTATTGATTTTGGTGAACATCGGTCTATGTTTAGACCTAGTGCCCATATAAGGGTCCTACCAAAATTATACTGTTTATACGCTGCAGGTCGCAAATATTATGATATTTTGATGAAATTTGGTACATAGACCTATGTTGGCCCAAGGACGAAGCCTATTGATTTTGGTGAACATCGGTCCATGTTTAGAACTAGTGCCCATATAAGGGTCCCCCCAAAATTATATTGTTTATACGCTGCAGGTCGCAAATATTAAGCTATTTTGATGAAATTTGGTACATAGACCTATGTTGGCCCAAGGATTAAGCCTATTGATTTTGGTGAACATCGGTCCATGTTTAGAACTAGTGCCCATATAAGGGTCCCCCCAAAATTGGCTTGGTTACAAACTGCAGGTCGCAAATATTAAGATATTTTAATGAAATTTGGTGCGCTGACTCACATTATAGAAAATTTTGACATAAGCCCCATTTTAACCCATTCGAATTTCGGATCCAAACAATACACCAAACTGGTGTAGGGTATTGTATAGTCGGCATGCCCGACTTTAACCTTTTTACTCGTTTCCATTATTTTTAATTAATTAAAAATAATAGAACAAGTACAACCTCGAAACTTCAATTGCGATGTGCTACCTCTAAACAAAACTTTTTTGGTGATTTTTTTGATCAGGCTACATTTTTTTTCAAAGTGGCATATTTGTAGGGTTGTGGAGCGTGAAAATTCCAACTTTTTTTTTTTTGGACCACTCTAATACACACATTACTTCTTTATTATATTAAGTATAGATATAAACGAGTAAAAAGGTTAAAGTCGGGCATGCCGACTATACAATACCCTACACCACTCTGGTGTATTGTTTGGATCCGAAATTCGAATGGGTTAAAATGGGGCTTGTGTCAAAATTTTCTATAATGTGAGTCAGCGCACCAAATTTCATTAAAATATCTTTATATTTGCGACCTGCAGTTTGTAACCAAGCCTTTTTTGGGGGGACCCTTATATGGGCACTAGTTCTAAACATGGACCGATGTTCACCAAAATCAATAGGCTTCGTCATTGGGCCAACATAGGTCTATGTACCAAATTTCATAAAAATATCTTAATATTTGCGACCTGCAGTTTGTAACCAAGCCAATTTTGGGGGGACCCTTATATGGGCACTAGTTCTAAACATGGACCGATGTTCACCAAAATCAATAGGCTTCGTCCTTGGGCCAACATGGGTCTTTGGGTCTTTGTACCAAATTTCATCAAAATATCTTAATATTTGCGACCTGCAGCGTATAAACAGTATAATTTTGGTAGGACCCTTATATGGACACTAGGTCTAAACATGGACCGATGTTCACCAAAATCAATAGGCTGCGTTATTGGGCCAATATAGGTCTGTGTACCAAATTTCATCAAAATATCTTAATATTTGCGACCTGCAGCGTATAAACAGTATAATTTTGGTAGGACCCTTATATGGGCACTAGGTCTAAACATAGACCGATGTTCACCAAAATCAATAGGCTGCGTTATTGGGCCAATGTAGGTCTGTGTACCAAATTTCATCAAAATATCTTAATATTTACGACCTGCAGCTTATAAACAGTATAATTTTGGTAGGACCCTTATATGGGCACTAGGTCTAAACATGGACCGATGTTCACCAAAATCAATAGGCTGTGTTATTGGGCCAATATAGGTCTGTGTACCAAATTTCATCAAAATATCTTAATATTTTTTTTTTATTTTTTATTAAATCTTCATTTACATAACCGAGCCCTTAGGGCCTTATATGGCTAATTAAAGCTACTAAAAAATATATAACAGACTTCTATATAAATATATGTTAAGGCTAATGTATACAATAATAATATATAAACGCAAAATTCAAAAAATTAACATTTACACGAGATCAATTAATACAATAATATATTTAAAAATTAATTAGATCTAAAAAAAAAAATAAATAATAAATGAATGCTGCAAGAATAAATTCCAGAAACAGCTGAACTCTCACAAGATAAGCTTTCAAAGTTTCATTAAAAAGGCGTACATACTAAAGCTATCCATACATCAGCAATACCATTGCGCAACCTCTCCATTTAAGTCCCCAATCTACTAACACACATGGTATTAGAATAAAGAACTAAAACGAGAAGCTGTACAACAATATTGCAAGTATATGGCCAGACTAAAGAGATGGAACATATAATTTCCACTTAAGACTCCAATACATGCAATTGTGCAAATTCTACTAATTTAGATTTAAACACAATCAGCGAATAAGTAAAATTTCTCAGTTCCCTAGGCAAATCATTCCATAAACTCGACACACGAGTTTGAAATGATTTTTCAAAAATACTTAGATGTCTAATGGGTGGAATAATTTGGGGATTTCGAATTGAACGAGTAAAATGAAATTTATCAACAATGTATACCGGGTATCCATTAACGATAGATTTATAAAAAAATAATAATAGCCTTATGCTTATGAAATTTTCAAAAGACGATCCTATAAAATTAAATGTATGTTGAGATACATGATCTCTTCTTTTCAAATTAAAAACGTAACGAATAATCCTGTTAAAAACAAGCTTATATTTCCTCAGCGCGAAACTTCTAGTACCCGAAAAAACCTCCACGCCGTACAATATATGCGGCATTAAGATAGCCGTGGCTACACGCCTTTTTATTGAACAAGGCAGATAAATATTCAAAGAATACAACCTTTTTAAAAGAAAGGATATGCGAGAGGACAAGTAATTTATGTGTGGAGAAAAATTCAGTTGGTTATCCAAGACAAGACCTAAACATTTCATCTTATTAACAAACTCAACAGGAATACCACCAATAGTAATACTCATGTCATTTGTAGCGAATCCAAACCCCATTAACTTCGTCTTGACTGGATTGACACAGAAACCATTATCGGACGACCATGACACAACTTCCCGCAATATAAAATTGACGCCCTCCTCCAACACATCGACAAACTCAGTATCAGAATAGCAAACAAATTGCACATCATCAGCATAAACATAAGGCAAGCAGGAAACACCATTAAAAGAACGCAAAAGATCATTCATATACACCATAAACAAAAGTGGGCCAATAACAGATCCCTGCGGGACACCACTAGTGATCCGTCGAGTTCGTGAGAAAGAGTTACCAATAGATACATACTGGAATCTATCATATAGGTACGACTTAATCAATTCGCATGCACGGGTAGAAAACCGGAACTCGTACAGCAATTTATATAGTAATCTAGAGTGCATTACTCTATTAAATGCCTTAGAAAAGTCTATCGAAAGCAATACAACATTCTTACGGCCATCCAAAAACTGTCTAATAGAATCCGTTAGCGCTAGCAGTAGAGAAGTAGTACTATAACCCTTTCGAAAGCCTGATTGGGATGGATGAATAAGAGAGTTGCAATCAAGGTACTCGATAATTTGGTCTTTCAAGATATATTCAACCACCTTAGAAAGGACCGGTAGTACTGATATAGGACGTAAATTATCCAAATCACTAGATTGACCGTCCTTCTTTATAGGGACAACCCTAGCTATTTTCCAATTCCTAGGCAATAATTGTGTTCACAAGGTAAAGTAAATGTGAGGAAACAAATGGGAAAATAATTTTCAAAAATATCAATGGCAAGGAATCATGACCAACCGCATTAGATTTGATTCTGAGCAATGCTCGATATAACGTGTCAGAATCAACACATGAAAAGGAGAAACCTCCATCAACAGAGTTGTTCATATTATTGGAAAAATCACCCGAGTCTTGTAACTGACAAGCAGCAAAATAATCATTTATCTCATCAGGATCAGATGAAGTTAAATGTTCCTCAGACTCAAGACAAACCATTGTTCCTTAAGAATCCCCACATTTTTTTCGAACTAATATCATGAAAAAAGTGTGTGTGAGCTCGCATCCTTACCTTCCTTATAACCCTTTTCACCTTATTCCTGTTTACACAATAAATCGACCAATTATGTGGAGTCCTATGTTGGAGGTAATGATTATATGCCAAATCTCTCAATGAAACTTGAAAGGAAATTTCCCTGTCATCAAACCAATTATCCAAACTCAAACCAACCTTTCGACGAACGAATGGCACCAAATCATGTAAAACATTAATATTCGACATGAGAACTTCAAGTTGTAAATCCACATCATCAGTCAGGTATATGGCATTGAAATCACAATTATCAACTGCAGCCTCCAAATCCTCCATTCTCAACGCTTTATAATTCGGGTACGATATAAAACGTTGAGATGACGAATTTGGAACATCGACAGCTATAAAAATGAGAGAATGTCGAGTCACACCAGGACACTGCATCTGACCAGATGTGCCCAAGGAAAGAGTATTACTCAAAAGAAAATAATCAATTAGAGAAGTCGTATCACACCCCACATGGTAATTCGTTGGTATACAATTGTGGTGGTAAGTTAAATCAAGTCGCTGACACACAGAGCGTAAAACAACAGAATCAATTGGACAAAAAATATCTGTATTAAAATCTCCCATCAGAATAACATTTGAGTACCTTACTAACAAATCGCCCACAGAATCCTCAAAAGCACTTAAATCACCATCAGGCAAATAACAAACACCAACAAGCAAGTTAATATCCCTGACAGTAACCTCAACAAACAAATACTCACAAGCGTCATTGCCATCGGACATAAAAACGGTTCTGTATTTCATACTGTCCGATATAAACAACGCAACACCTCCACCTCTTCTTTCACCAGGTCTATCATTTCTGCATATACTATAGCCTGGAATATTTATAGCCTGAGACAAAATGTAAGGCTTTAACCAAGTTTCACTGAAACCAACAATATCCAAATGATTACCATCTAGAATATGCCTTATCTCATCAATTTTACAAGATGTAGTGGACGCACAAAAACTTGTTATATTCCAATGTCCGACCCTTAAAAAACGTTGGAAGCCATTTAAACTATTGGCGATGAAAGAATATTCACTGTAGACAGGACCTAAATTTACAGCATTCATTGTGTAATAAATATAAATAAAAAATAATAATAATTGATATTTAATTTTAAAAGCAAAAATAAAAAATAAATAATTATTGAGAACAAAGAATAAAAAAATCAAAATCAAATGCTCATAATAGTTATTAAGAAAATTTAAAGGAATTAAAAAAAAAAAAGCAAACTTCTTAATTTAAGCAGCAAGTTACCAAACTGAAACTATGATTAAAACATCTGTTTTTTTTCTTACTTCACGCTTTGAAAACCGTAGACATAATTGATACATTTGTGGTATTAAGGAATCAATCAAAATGTAAAATTTTCCTCCAAAAAAAAAACGGATAATACAACTACTTATCTAACAAATCAGTTAATTCGTTATGAAATTAAAATAAAAAAAGCTCTATAAAAGCCATACAAAAAATATAAATACAGATATCCAACTAAAAAAACTACTATGCACACGAAAACCATAAAGGAGTCAGCTCTACGTAAAGCCCATAAATGACCAACAAAATTATAAGTACACTCACAAAAGTTTGTCGGTAGAATCTACTGAAAATGACAGTAAAAACAAAGGTATATGCAGTCAAAAAGGCGACAAAGGTATTTACCTTTAAAATAACTAAAACTTCTGTAATTTTAACTGTTGAAAAATAACTAACAAATGCATTAGAAATAACTACCAATACCGTAAAATTAACTGAATTTTTACTACATAAATTTAAAAACTGACAAAATCGGTAAAATCTACTGTTTTCTACAGTCAATCCTTTTTAAATGACTAACAAAAACTACTGTTTGCTGTAAAAAATACTGTTTTGGTAGTTATTATAATATCAAAAATAACTGATTTTAACAACTGTTACGAAATTACAGTACTTTTCTTAAATAGCCGTCATAAGAGTTGATTTGCCGTTTTCTATAGAAAAATAACTGTAATTACTGTTAAATACAATAACTACCGATCATTATACAAACAACTGTAACGTAGTAACTGACAAACTTTTTTGAGTGTAGAATAAAAAAAAAATCTACAAAAGCCCCGAAATTTATGTATGTGCTTCGCAAGTTTTAAACCATTAATGATCTAGCCGCATAAAACATTCATCATGAAGAACACCACCCTTAAATGATCAATTCTCGTCTTTTAATATTGCTGTTAATAAAAGCAAACCCACTACTAAAACACCGCAAGTTCGATGTCGGTAAAATCTGAAATCTATATATATATATATACATATATATACATACATACACATACATATATACATACTAAGAGAAAAGAAAAAAAAATATGATATAAAAATATAATTTCAGTTTGGCAACACTAAATAATTAAAATGAAATAAAAATAAATAAATCAAAAGTTTTAAAATAAAAATATTTACCCCGGATTTCATAGAGAATATTTTTTTTTTGTTTTTTTTTTTTAACAATACATTTTCGGAATAACTATTAGTAAACTCAAAAATATTCAGTATGAAATCCAGCGCAAATGTAAAACCGGAAAAGTACTCCTCAGCTGACATCCAGTGTATCTGAAGAATCAGCTGCACCATTTGTTTCATTTAAAAGATTAATACACTGATCATAATTAAATATATTCTCGGCACCATCCAACATTAAAATACTAACTTTAGGGACGTCATAATTCAAATGCGTATACTTTTTTATTTTCTGCTTGCATTTAAGTTGTTTACAAACAGCAACTAATTTCTTTGCAGCAGGCGTCAAATGATCATTTAGATATACATTTGACTCAGCGTTACCACCGATCACATCTTTTAATAAAATGGAACAATTCTTATGATAATTAATCATAATTTGGTCGCGAATATGGACGGAATTAAACTTCACTAGAATCGCCTTACTTCCTCTGAAATATGTGCAATGATGAATGTCCGAACTGGTAATATTAACATTACACTTTGCTGCAATTTTTAAGACAGGTTCACGCAAATTTAAAATTGACTTAGGTAAACCTCTAATAATTATATTTGACCTATTAAAACGCCTTTGGTCAATGTTGGATTGTATCTCAAGATGCTGTATTTTACCACCAGTTACAACATCAACATGTTTAATAACATCGCAGCAGTTATTAATATCCGATTTTAAATCATTAATTTTAGAATTGTTCTGAAAAAATTCTTTAGAAAGTTCATCAATCTGCACTTTGATAGAGTTAACTGCAGCATCTAATTTCTCCTGGAGTTGACGTTTATTTTCCTGAACTTTCAACTCAAATTCTTTTTCCAGAGACGCTGTAAGTGCAGAGAAGCCTTTTCTCAATTATTCATGAATATTAGAAGATTGAAGTGATTTTGGACAACTTTTACATACAAACTTTAACACTTTGTGTCTTGCCATGAAATTAAATTCTTCCGAAGTGACATTGGCACAAGTTGTATGAAAAAATAAGCCACAACAAGCACATCCAACAGATTTCTGAGTTTTTGTTACATTTTTTTTGCATGTAGGGCATTTAAAGACTTCATGTTGCGGCGCCATTTAATAATAATTAAAGAACCCAAATACTGGCACGTATATAAAAAAAAAGTAAACAATATCAAATGTGTCCAAGCAGGAATCAGTTTTAATAATTTGTATAAACGTCCAGGAGCAGAAAACAATTGAAATTTAATTATTAACAGCAGCAAAAAATGGTGTATTTATTTTTGTTCTCTTTTGTTTACGTTTTCTGTTTTCCTTTTTTTGTTTTTTTCTTGCCGCCACACAAACGATCACGACTTTTTAAGTCTTAATAACTCCAACAGAAAAATTAAATAATTTCAATATTTAATTATACCACTTAAGTTTTGCATTATTTATTTCAATTTGACTAAAAAAACACACAATTTACTTTAATTTTAATTATTTTCCAAAATAATTTTCTCAATAACAAATTTTTGCTTTATCCTTGCATGGTGATGTTGCCAGATTTTCAAAAGTATTTACGACCTGCAGCGTATAAACAGTATAATTTTGGTAGGACCCTTATATGGGCACTAGGTCTAAACATGGACCGATGTTCACCAAAATCAATAGGCTGCGTTATTGGGCTAACATAGTTCCGTGTACCAAATTTCGTCAAAATATCTTAATATTTACGACCTGCAGCGTATAAACAATATAATTTTGGTAGGACCCTTATATGGGCACTAGGTCTAAACATGGACCGATGTTCACAAAAATCAAACTTGTTCGTCCTTGGGCCAACATAGGTCTGCGTACCAAATTTCATCAAAATATCTTAATATTTGTGACCTGTAGAGTGCGCACAAGATTGCATGGACAGATAGACAGACGGACGGACGGACGGACAGAAGGACATCGTTAAATCGAAATAAATATAGTGAACCGATCGGTATACTATAAGGTGGGTCTACGACCAATATTTTTTGGTGTTACAAACATCAGCACAAACTTATAATACCCTGACCACATAGTGGTGTAGGGTTAGGGTTTTTCTTTTCCCGGACTTTTTCATTTCCCGGGACAGCGGGATTTTTTTCTGAATTTCCCGGGATCCCGGGAATTCCCGCTCATTCTAAAATAAATAAATCCGACATATGTATGTTGTATTGGAAAAACTCGATTTCTATTACAACACCGTCCGATAAAGTTCATTTTTTGGTTGTACCTATGAGAAAATCTACTTAATATATTCTGAAAGCAGGGCTAAATATACAATATCCATATCTTCCACTTTTTGTAGATCAATTCGTCTAACAGTTTAAATCGCGAATTAATATTGAAGTAATATATTTATATGGAAGGCCGTCTTAATTTTAAAAAACTCTTAGAAATAACTGAATATTAATTCGCGTTTATAAACCGTTTATGAACGAATTAATATAGACAAAGTGAAAGACACGGGTATTTTGTTTTCATACCTTCTTTTAGGACATATTCGAATTATTCATGGGTGCAAACTTGTGTCGAACCAGTTTTATAGTCAGAACTAAGATCGTTTTTTTGCTTAAACATTTCTTAAGTATGGTATCCAAAAATTTCTATTTCTAGATATTTTGTTTCTATGGAGATTTCCGGAAGAATTCGTCTAGAATTATTTTTATAAAAAAGTTTAAAAGGGAATATTTTTCACACACATTTTTAGGCAAATTGGCTTAAATCTTTTTATAAAAATAGAAAATAAAATATTATTAAATAATCTTTTAACTTTAATTGGTATTTTTTTATCAGAAATTTTTAAAAATAAATTCCCAGCTAGCAATTTCGGAGCGCTCGTAAATAAGATTCTTAAATGGCTCATAGGAAAAAGTGGAAAAATGTTTGTTTTTGGATCTAATTTCTAAGTCATTAATGATAATTTTTCTTTGCTGGGTTTTCATAGTTGCATTTTAAATTAACATATAAAAAATCCAAAATAATTTGAAAAAGCATCTGATGCATTATTTGAAAAATAAATAATTTTTAAAAAATACAATTAAAATAAAGGAGTAGCAATTGAAATTTAAATGAAATTATTTGAAGTAAAAAACACTCAAATTATAATGCACAGGCTTTTTGGATGTATTTGGAACTGAAATAATGATGTTGAAATGTATATGTGACGCGCAAAATAGAAAGGGACCTAAGGATAGAAAGGGACCTAAGGTCAGGAGAGCATGGGATCGGTCTCATTCGATGCTCAGATGTGGTCCACAAAAAAAAAAATATTGATTTTTTTACCCTTAGGTCCCTTTCTCTATGCGCTGTCACATATATTGCTTTACTTGAACAAAGATCATCGTTTTAAAGAAACCATTTTTTTTCCCGAAGTACGAGTATTTTTATTGGTAACTAAACCAAATTCAGCTGACATTCAAAAACAATTTGGCCTAAATAATATTTTTTTTATATTATACTAATTCAGTTTATTAAATTTTTAATCGTATTTTTTATTTTAAATATTTTTATTTTAATTGATTTCAAGAAAATCAATGCTTTAAATTTAAATAAAGCTTCCGAAATTGCAATATATACCAGCTAAAACTTCTACAAAAGGATACAAAAAATCCCGGGAAATCCCGCATGAAATTCCCGGGATAGCGGGATTGAAAAAAGGGCGGGATTCCCGGGAATCCCGTCCCGGGAATTCCCGGGACATAAACCCTATGTAGGGTATAAAAACAGCAACAGCTGTATTTTGTCTCATGCCTATCAACGTTAAGTATTTAAAGCAAATGTATGTTAAACCGATTGTAGTATAAAAAAATTTTAAACAGGTTATGTTTATAATTGCTCCGTTATAATCGAACGTATGTCAGCAGAAGTTTTTAGGAAGTTACGTTGGATGTGAAAATGTATAAACGTTGAGTTCCAGCGTTGATAATTATCCCTGTTGAAAGTTAACGTGTAGGTAATATGTTAGTTTTCGTCTTAAACGCGATTTTATGCACTTTGATATTTTTTATGAGTACACGGATATAGTTAGGTCGAAAACACAGCTTATAACACAATAACACTTTCACAGCCTTTTATTCTAACTAATGTAAAAAAAAAACCATGGAATGTGTCAAGAAGAAAAATATAAAATATAACCAACTTGACTTTCTATATGTTCTGTGTTGTAAAAGTGAGATTCCGTTGCCGTTGCTATTTTGTTCACTTTTTTTCCGTCACGATTCAAGATTCCTTTTCCATTTGTATTGTGCTTATTCTCTTACTCATGAATAGCTACATAATCCTTAAGCTTTCGCCTAAAGACCTGGAGTGAAAAAGCAAAATCTCTCAGGTACACATTGCGCATCCGCATAACAAAGAAACTGAACATCATCCGCATAAACGTAGGACTGACATGATAGGCCATTCCCAAATGTAAGAAAATCATTCAAATAAATCATGAACAGTTGTGGGCCAATAACAGACCCCTGAGGTACACCACTGGTTATTGGTTTCGTTAAAGAAAAAGAATCACCAATCGTAACAACCTGACTTCTGCTTCTGATTTGTTTTTGCGAATATATCAAAAAGTAGAGTTAATTTAGAAACTTGGTGTTCATATTCGTGATATTCATTCTAAAATCTATCAGAATTGATATGTCGCATGCCTGATGCATTTTTAGTGTTGTACTGTGTAATTTTCTGGGAACAACAAATTTTGTTTAGTTCGGTATGACAGTGTTGCCAAGTAAAGTCCAGTAAAAAGTATTTACCGTTAATTGTTGCTTAAGCACCGTAAGTTGTTTCGATTTCACGTGAAAAAACTGTTATACTCCATATAAAAAAAATGATTTTTTATGATGAGTTTCACGTGAAAAATGTGTAGGGTTTGTTTTCATCCAAATTTAGGTGCCTATTCCTACGTAAAGTCTGTGACTCTTAGTTATGACTGTATTCCGCATGTATTTGTTGTTGCAAAGTCTTAATAAATTATATTTATTCAAATTTTTGTTTGAAAACTTCAAAAAAATTAAGACCTGGTATCGATACAATCATAACATTGACAAATAAAATTTGAATTTTTTGAATTTTATTGTTGTTTTGTATAAAAAGTTATGACCTATGGTTATGACTCTCAGTCTTAAAAATAGGCTTAAGACGGTCACAATGAGTCACAAGTAGGAATAGGCACTTTAATGTACAAGACTATTATATTTCTTGGGAAAAAGTGAAATTTTGTGTTTACTGTGTGATTGTGTCTTTGTTATAAAATTAAAATATTAGCTGTATTTTGTCTCATGAATATCAACGTCAAGTATTTAAAGCAAATCTACGTTAAACCGATTGTAGAACAAAAAAATTTTAAAAACGTTATGTTTATAATTGTTTCGTTATAATCGAACGTAGGTCCACAAAAGTTTTTAGGAAGTAACGCGAATAAGTTACGTTAGATGTGAAAATGTATAAACGTTGAGTTTTCAACGTTGATAATTATCCGTGTTGAAAGTTAACGTGCATACGAAAAGTCATATGTTAGTTACCGACTTAAACGAGTTTTTATGCACTTTAAATTTTTTTATGAGTTAACGGATATAGTTAAGTCGAAAACACGGCTATTATTAATTTTTATAATTTAAATTGCAATTTGAGGGCTTTAAAGTTCGAGTGAAAATCTTCCTCGTGAAAAACAACTTACGATGCTTTATGTTTTAAACAATAATACAATTTTTCATACCAAAACTTACAGTATCTCAAAAGTTAGTACACTCAAAAAAATAAGTTAGTAGAAAAATTAGTAAAACGTCTTGTATATCAAGTGTACTAGTTTTCAGCAATTTTTTGCTGAAATTCGTTTTCAGCAAAAATTTTAGTTATACTTTTTTAGCACTAAACTAATTTGGAACTAATGTTTTACTAATTTATTTTGCTACAAAAATTGTGCAGATAACCGCATTCATAGCGTGGACGACAACCAGATATACAAGATGTAGATGTCGCAGCTTGTCTGGAAACGGAAATGACAAAAAAAGAAAAACAACTCTACACATATTCTATATTTAAATTTTCAGCAAATAAATTAACTAAAGTAAAATTTCGCTACAAGTTTTTTTAGTTTTTTTCGGTCTACTAATATTCAGCAAAAAGTTTAGTGATTTTAGCAAGGATTTTTTCATTTGCAGTCGACTAAGTGTTAGCAAAACTTTTTCTGAAGATTACTATTTTTTTGGTAAAAATCAGCTCGCTGATTTTCAGCAAACCTTTTGCTGAAATTACCAACTTTTTTGCAAGCACGCTCCTGACTAAAAATTTGTTGACACAGCAACATTTTTTGCTGACTTTACTGACTTTTTTTTTGAGTGTACTATATATAAATATAATTTTGCCTCATATCTAGTATTGCTCACTTTTTCTTCAGAATTTTGCATTTTCTGTCACGCGAAGTATACGTTTTTTAAATGGTAGCATTCGGCAGAGAAACCTTAAACTGATACCGGTGACTTGTAGCGCTTTGTGATTGGTAACTCTGCTGAACGATGTTTTCTTTGTTTTGTTTTTAAATAAAATTTTTATAAAATTTCCTGTAGTTTCTTTAAATGTTTGCTTTTGAATTATATTTGTATGTTTTTATTTGTCATTCTTACAAAAAAAAAAATATTTTTAAAATCAACAACAACAAATGTAATACTAATTGATCAAAAGTAGCAAACATTTTTTACGCTACCAAAATTTGACAGCGTTTAGTAATCAGGTCGTTCAGCAGATAGTTACTGTTGTAGAACTGTTGACTAATAAAGTGTATCTGCCGAACGCACCCAATTACTTAACTATTGAACGAAAAGAGCTACACCCTTGGAACTTTGTATTTATAGCACTTATATAAACTGGCTGCTTGGTATTGAAAATGGGGTTTATGGGTCAACGGGCACATGTAGCTCCCATACAATTAAAAAAACTGATTCGATATAATTTCAAAAATGTAAAAGTTATGGTGTTGAAAATATGTAGGTAAACCACCACTAACATATACGCGGGCACCTGCGGTAACGACGTCGAACAGACCTATTGTATTGACAGGTTTCGCAAAGCACGTTTTTCAAACCTTAGCAAGTGATCGCAAATTAATTCTCTACCATTGCTGTTTTATTAGTACCGTAGTAAATCAATACTTTGCAAACGCTTTCGTTTTTGTACCATCGGCAATTTATGATTGGGAAGTTATTTATACACTAATAGAAAAAGTCTAAACTTAAAACTACTAAAAATTAGTTAAAAATGATGCTGCAGAAAAAAAACTGCTAAATTAGCGGATTATTTTTGCTATATATTAGTAATATAGGAATAGCTAAAATAAAACTGTTAAATATACAGAATTTTAGTCATATTTGAGGTAAATTTTTGTTAATAGAAAATAGCAATTTAATCTCCCAGGTGAAAATGTTCATATATGGCAAAATATATGGGTTCATATATAGGTTCGGATCCAAAATTTGAGGGTATATGGCCATATATGGAGATATATGAATGTTCATATAAAATTTTTTTTTTTATTTTTTAATAAAAATATTGCTTTTTTTATTCAAATTATACGTAAATATTATAATTATATTCATACGTTACTGACGAATTTGTACATTTGAATGAAATTGAGAAATTATGAAATTTTTAATGGACATAAACATTTTACTTCAAGTTTAAAAATTATTTTATGACTGTTTTTTGATTATTTAATGATTGTTTATACACTAATAGAAAAAAGTGTTTAAAAATTTTAGTTAAAGCTACTAAAAATTAGTTCAAAATGAAAAACTGCTGAATTAGCAGAGTATTTTTGCTAAATATACTTAAATAAGATAGGAACAGCAAAAATAAAACTGTTTAATATATTTACAAAATTTGAGTTATAATTGAGCTAAATTTCAGTGATTAGAAAATAAAATTGAATTGTAGTAGTAGACAAAAAACATCACATAAAATTTTAAATTTTCAAAGTTTCTTTTTCGTTTTTTGTTTTTAATGGAAATACAAATCTAGCCTTCTGAAATCAACAGTTTAATATTTTTAGCAAATATTTCTGTGTATTTTATAAACTGCTATTTGCATTGAACAAAATTTAACAAATTTTTATTTTAGATACGACAGTTTGTTTTAGCCATTTTTAGTTTACTAATATTTTGAAAAATTTTCTGCAGATTTCCTAAATTAACCAGTTTTATATTTGCTGTTTTTATCTTACTGCAACATTTTCAATTGTATTTCAAAATTTATCATTTTATTTCAGAAGTTATCAATTGTTTTTCAGATTTATCAATTGAATTTCAGAAATAATCAATTGCATTTCAGTTTCATCAATTGCATTGTAGAAGTTATGAATTGTTTTGCAGATTTACCAATTGTATTTCAGAAATAATCAATTTATTTCCGGTTTTATAATTGTTTTCAGAAATTATCAATTGATTTTCATATTTATCAATTGTATATCAGAAACTACCAATTGTATTTCAGAAATTATGAATTGTATTTCAGAAACTGAAAATTGTATTTCAGAAATTTATGAATTGTATTTCAGAAATTCGCAATTGCATTTCAGAAATTATCAAATGTATTTTGCAAATAATCAATTGTATTTCAGAAACTGGCATTTTAGAAATTGACATTTGTATTTAAGAAATTATCAAATGTATTGTATTTCAATATTTTTTGAATCCGCTCACGTAATTACCCCCATGATAAAAAAAACTTAAAATATTACCCATATATGGAATAATATATGAATTCATATATGAAGATATATGGAATATATGAACCAATATATGGATCAATAAATGTAGTATATTATCATATATGGATTCATTAAACCATATATGCTCATACATGAAACCATATATGACAATATATGAACATATATGCACATTTTCACCTGGGCTGTTAAAATCAACAAAAAATTTTGCTAAATAATTAGTAGTCTAAAAATTCACAAAAAATTTTAAATTTTCGTTTTTTTAAATTTTTGTTTAAATGCAAATAAAAATCTAGCCTTTTCAAAACAGCACCCGGTGAAAAATGTTCATATACGCTCAAATATGTTCATATATGGTTTATGTATGGACACATTTGAAAAAATATGGATTTTTTATGAACATTATTGGATTTTATATGAACATATATGGAAGTATATGTGATTCCATATATGGAAAAAGATTTCATATACAGACATATATGGAGGCATCTGTTATTTCATATATGGAAAAGACAGTCATATATGGACAAATATTGAAGTATATGTTATTCCATTTATGCAAAAGGGACTCGTATATGAACATATTTGAAAGAATACATTTTTCCATATATGTAAAAGGAACTCATATTTGGATAAATATGGAATTATATTTAATGCCATGAATAAAAAAAGGAACATATGTAGCGCCTAATTTGAATGTCATACATAAATTTATATCTATCGTACAACCTTATAATAAAGGACAGCAACGTTCGCATGTATTCGCATATATTTAATAAATGTATATGTTCATATATGTCCATATATGAACATATACTTAGGTGTTACCTCATTTTTCGGATCCATACATATATGGTTGAACCATAAATGTTCATATATGGACATTTTTCACCGGGCAGTTTACAATTTTTTAGCAAATATTTCCGCTGATATCCGCTATTTGCATTCAACTAAATTTATCTTGAAAATAACAAAAATTTTGTAGAAAAAACAGTTTTTGCTATTTTTAGTCTACTAATTTTTTCTGCAGATTTTACAGCACAATTTGTTATTTTCAATTAACTAAAAGTTAACTTAAACATAACTTATTTTACTAGTATTTAGCAATAACAAAAAAAATTGCTAATTTTAGGAGTTTTTTCTGCAACGTCATTTTTAACTAATTTTTAGTTGCTTTTTCTGCAATTTTTACAGCCATTTTTATGTATATATTGATTTACTTTTTCTCTTCTATTTAAGGCTCAACAATTTGCTCCTGAATGCTCGGCTTTGGTCAATTTATGTGGCAGTGGTCGTGGTTATAATAGTTATGGTTTAGATTCGGATAGCGCTATATTAGCCAAGGTTAGGTAATGTTTTTAGAATAGCGTCTTGAAGGAATTTAATTTAATATTTTGTTATATCTCTCGCTTTAGATGTTCAATAGAAGCTTGTGTATCAATACATATTTTAAAAGGACAAATTGAAAATCTGGAACGTATTGGCACTGGTCAATTGCATAAATTTTTTACTGGTAAGAAATAATTTTTATTCACCTAAAATATTATCTTAAGCACAAAAAATTTTACTCAGGGGGTGTATTGTGTTACTTACACGAAAAATATTCCGAAATCTTAAAACTTGTAAAAATATGTATGTCCGCTGTTGCGAGTACAACTTTCATATTAAGTACACAGTAAGAATAAGTGAACATTTCTGACTCGGAAATAAATTCGAATGTGTAAATTCATACAAAATTTTTCATACAAAATTTGTTTCATAAGCCTCCTAACTTTATAAAGCATTTATGAATTTACATATAAAAATATAAATACATATTCTATCCTGCTGGCCTTATCGTATTTTTTTAATTTTTTCTTCTCTGTATGATCTCAAATCAAACAAAAAACATTAATTTAAAAATATTTTCACAAAATGTCCTATGTGATTATGACATCAGAGATTAAAACGTTTTCTTTTTAAATCGAATTGCATAATAATCCCCTTTGTGACTTTATTGAAAATATCTGTATCAGTTGCGCCTAATCGCTTATGTCGATTTTAAGGTATTTGTATAAAATTGGTGCAATGAAAACTTGTTATAATTTTTGAACTAAAAGGAATTTTGCAAAAAGGTTTGGACAAAAATTTCATTCCTTTCTCGATATTTGCAAATAAAAATGTGTTTGAAAAAATTCTTATAACTTTCGCACTAAATGGAATTTTGAATTGGAAATTGGACTCACGACTTAAGCGATTATGCGAAAATGACATAGATAACATATAAAAGATAACCGTATTGATTCCTTTTTTTCCATGTGCAATTTAAAATATGTAGTTGCTTTAATTTCAGAACTCGAAATGCCATTGCAAATGTCCCTTTGTAATATGGAAGATATTGGATTTCCCACTAGTTCGGATACTTTACATAAATTATTTCAACAAATGGTTGATGCAATGAAAAAACTGGAAATTAAAATATATGAAATGCATGGATCCAGATTTAATCTAGGATCTTCTTCAGCTGTAGCAAGGGTAAATATGCATATAAAAAAATAAGCATTCAAAAATAAAGTAAAACGTTTTATTTAAGGTTGTAGGTTTACATCGTAAAACAAATGGTCGTATAAGTACATCCAAACAGATTTTAGAGAAAATAGATTCGCCTATATCACAAATGATTATCACATATCGTAAATTATGCGTAACACTGACAAAGAATATTCAACCTCTATTAAAATGTGTAAAAGATGAAAGGTTAGTTTTTATATCTGTGGACTTTCGACAAAATAAATAATTGACTTAAGTTTTTTTTTGAAAATGGGGTTTCAAGGCACTTGGTTAGAATTCACACTATTTGTCATTGATATCCAAAAAAATACAAATAGTTTGAATTCTAATAAAAATAGGCTTATTGAAAAATGTCTCAACCTTTTTTTTTTACAAAAAAAAATTAATTCTTTTATCAAAAAGCCACATATGTATGTATATTCGGGGGTTCCTGGAAAACAAATTCACATAAAATCGTTCGTTTTCATTTAAAATTACGTGTTGTTGTTAAAAAGCGCATGATATTATGTGGATTCGTTTTTAGAACATCCCCAATTATCGGTTTTTACTATTTGCATGTTTTTATTAATTACAAATCCACAAAGACCTCCATTATATCCCGATAAATATTTTAATTTACTTGCTTACATAATAACTTTACAGAATTCATGGTCAAAGTATTACTTTCACATCTACTGGTCGTATTTCTATGACTGAACCAAATTTACAAAATGTGGCTAAAGATTTTGAAATCGAAATGGGTGCGGAAATGTATACCATATCATGTCGTAGTGCTTTTTTCCCTGTCGATACCAAAAAGTGTTTAATATCTTCTGATTTTTGCCAATTGGAAATGCGTATATTGGCACATTTATCACAAGACAACGCCTTATTGCAAGTTATGAAATCTGATAAAGATGTTTTTATATCAATAGCAGCACGTTGGAATAAAATATCCGAAAATAGTGTAACAGAACAATTACGTAATGGTACTAAACAAATATGTTATGGTATTGTTTATGGTATGGGTATGCGGACGTTAGCTGAAGCACTTAAATGTACAGAACAAGAAGCTAAATTAGTGTCACAACAATTTCATGCTGCATATCCGGGTATAAGGTAAATTGAAATCTGTAAACTTTGGAGAAAACAACTTATTTTTTGGAACAATTTTTAATACTTTTTTAAATAGACAATTTTTGTAATAATTTGAACTTTGGGTAAACTTTTTTAGGAGATCAATAAAGATAATATTATAAACTTCTATGATCTCTTAAAAAGTTCATGCAAATAGTGCTTATACTACATAAAAACCTCCCTCGAAAAATCAATTTTACAAAACAACTGAAAAAATTAAGTTGTTTTGTCAAAAGTTAACAGAAATACTAGCAGTACATTTTTATTAGATATTTTTTAAAAATATAGTTTCTTCATCGTTTAGAACGTACACGGAGAAAGTTGTTAAGTTTGCTAGAAATAATGGTTATATTGAAACTATAACTGGTAGGAGGCGATATTTGGAACATATTAATAGCGAAGAATCATTAATTAAAAGTAAGTTTTTTTTATCGTTAAATTGAAAATTTAAATCCTTAAAAACTCTTGTAATTTCAACCGTAGATACAAATTTTTTTAAAATGGCTTTGCATATTTTTTTTGTCGCTCATCAGCAAAACTTTACAAAAATATAAGAGAGTCGTATACCTTGGTACTTTTGAAAATTCTGTGCCAATATCTCTAAGATTAAAATATTTGCGAAAAATCTTTAAATGCAGAAATATTAGTGTTGGTGTTGTTATAGATTGCAAATAATAAAAACTTTAATAATTCTTATTCATTTTAAGAAATTAAAATTTTTTAGAAAAGCGAAAAAGTTTCAAAATTACAAATTGGCGTGTAATTTTGAAAACTCGTAAAAAAATTAAGGGAACTTCCTAAAAAAAATATTACCCCATAATGAAATGTGTTGCATTATTTGCAATAGAGTTGATATCTACTTGAAATGAGGCAATGCAATTTAATATGTCTGTTCCCGTACTTTACCGAAGTTACACAAACTAGCCCAAAGGCGTTCTCGTACTTAAAATTGCGTGTAAATTGTTGTTGTTTGGGTTCCCGCGGGTACCCGCGGTAACGTACGGGAACACACATAATATTTGCATAAAAGCATAATTTTTAAAAAATGGCGAAAATCTTAAATCAAACGTTAGTTTGTAGCAAAATAAATTCAAAAAGTACAATTAGCCTATGGACCTTCAATTAATCATGTACTGGAATTTGTTGAATACACATAAGAGGAAATATTCAAAAAGTTCCAAGGTACACGCATATTAATTTTTGCGAAAAAGATAATTTTTTCTTATTTGTACAATATACACTCAAAAAAATAAGTTAGTAGAAAAATTAGTAAAACGTCTTGTATATCAAGTGTACTAGTTTTCAGCAATTTTTTTTCCGTTTTCAGCAAAAGTTTTAGTTATATTTTTTTAGCACTAAACTAATTTTGAACTAATGTTTTCCCGGTGAAAAATGTTCATATACGCTCAAATATGTTCATATATGGTTTATGTATGGATACATTTGAACAAATATGGATTTTTTATGAACATATATGGATTTTATATGAACATATATGGAAGTATATGTGATTCCATATATGGAAAAAGATTTCATATACAGACATATATGAAGGCATCTGTTATTTCAAATATGGAAAAGGCACTCATATATGGAAAAATATTGAAGTATATGTTATTCCATTTATGCAAAAAGGACTCGTATATGAACATATTTGAAAGAATACATTTTTTCATATGTGTAAAAGGAGCTCATATGGATAAATATGGAATTACATTTAATGCCGTGAATAAAAAAAGTATATGTAGCGCTTAATTTGAATGTCATACATTAATTTATATCTATAGAACAACCTTATAATAAAGGACAGCAACGTTTGCATGTATTCGCATATATTTAATAAATATATATGTTCATATATGTGCATATATTAACATATACTTAGGTGTTACCTCATTTTTCGGATCCATACATATATGGTTGAACCATAAATGTTCATATATGGACATTTTTCACCGGGTTACTAATTTATTTTGCTACAAAAATTGTGCTGATAACCGCATACATAGCGTGGACGACAACCAGATAGACAAGATGTAGATGTCGCAGCTTGTCTGGATGTAGTACAGACAACGGAAATGATAAAAAAAGAGAAACAACTCTACACAATTTCTATATTTAAATTTTCAGCAAATAAAGTAACTAAAGTAAAATTTCGCTACAAGTTGTTTGAGTTTTTTTCAGTCTACTAATATTCAGCAAAAAGTTTAGTGATGTTACCAAGAATTTTTTGCATTTTCAATCGACTAAGTGTTAGCAAAACTTTTGCTGAAGATTACTACTTTTTTGGTAAAAATCAGCTCGCTGATTTTCAGCAAACCTTTTGCTGAAATTACCAACTTTTTTGCAAGTACGCTCCTGACTAAAAATTTGCTGACACAGCAACATTTTTTGCTGACTTTACTTTTTTTTTGAGTGTAGTTAAGAAATTTACTGGTTACTGCTTTTAGAAAACGACAAACTTTATATTATGTCTGTTCCCGTACTTTACCGCGGTTACCCAAACTAGCCCAAATGCGTTCCCGTACTCAAAATTGCGTGTAAATTGTTGTTTGGACTGTTTTGGGATCCCGCGGGTACCCGCGGTAACGTACGGGAACGCACATATTGATTTAAGTGCATATTTTGAAATATCTTGATTATTTTTGAAAAATTAGTTCCAATTTTTTTCAAAAATTTACTTTTGTCGATCCAAGGTATACGCACCCAATTTTAGGGTCTCCTATAGACTTATCTGAAACTCTGAGTTGTTTAAACTGATCATTGGGCAAAATAAAAAACTTCATAGAAGAAGACTTTACAGTAAAACATTATCAAATAAGAGAAAAATGTAAAGTTCCAAGGTAAACGCGATCCAAGGTACACGACTTTCCCCTACTTATAAGACAAATTATGATAATGACCGAAAAATCTTCAGTCACAAATCCCAGAGCGATTATAACCTCCTACTTCTTCTTTGGGGACTTTGTCTGAAAAAACTGATCAAACTTCCCACAATCGAAATAGGAATAATGTCCGTGGTGATTATATCGGCCCAAAATATACAGTAAATGTTCGGTGACAAGATTTTACAATATTTACTATGAAACTGTATAAAAATACATTACATTATATTTTTACACAGTGAGGAGTATTGATAAAATTTAAATATATTAAAATGTATATTTATGTTAGTTAGTTTTAATTTTTTTAAGATTTGTGTTATTTTAAAGTTGAAAATACCCTACGGGAAATTTTAACAAACTGTCACCGAACTGGCCCCTTTACATGAAATAGACTGGTCACTTTTACATGGCGTTGTCATAGGAGGGGGAAATTGACCCCTTGTGACATGTCACAAGACAAATCCTAGGACAGGTTACTGAACTCTCATAAAAAACAAAGTTCACGGACCTGTCCTGGGATTTGTCTTGTGACATGTCACAAGGGGTCAATTTCCCCCTCCTATGACAACGCCATGTAAAAGTGACCAGTCTATTTCATGTAAAGGGGCCAGTTCGGTGACAGTTTGTTAAAATTTCCCGTAGGGTACCTATAGGATTTTTGTGTTACTTTATCCCTCTTAATTCTATATATAAACATAAATTATTTTTAGGTCAAGCTGAACGTCAAGCTGTCAACTCTACTATTCAAGGATCAGCAGCTGATATAGCAAAAAGCGCCATTTTACGTATGGAAAAAAATATTACTAAATACCGTGAAAAATTAGGTATTGAACCCAAATCCGTCCGTTTAGTATTGCATTTACACGATGAATTAATATTCGAAGTACCAGAAGAAAAGGCAAAGAAAATTGCAAAAGTTTTGAGCGTAACAATGGAGAACTGTGTCAAATTGAATGTACCACTTAAGGTTAAACTTAAAATTGGTAAAAGTTGGGGTGAACTTAAAGAAGTTAAAATATAAAGTTAGTATTTTTTTTTTTAATTTTTTATTGATAATAACACACATATTAGAAAATAGATTATTTATTAAAAATGTTTAAATATTTTTAAAATACAATAGGTTAAATCTTACAAGCCTTCCTTTTGGGCCCATTCAGTCCATGATCCGGGATATGGCTTGGCACTAGAATAAATATAAATTCATTATTGTTAAAATATAAAGATTATGATAAATATATTAGAACTAGTTCAGTTTGTATCTCTAAAAACAAAATTATTTCTTAAGCGGAGAATACACGAAGGAACATTGAGTAGGGAACAAAAAATATCAAAAAATTTTGTAAACACGAATTGCACGATGTCAACACGCGCACACACACAAACACACATTAGCTGTGTTCGTGTACTCAACATTCGAATCCCGCGGGATCCCAATTTTACCAAAAAGGGTTTTCTTACTACACAATTGGGTAAATGAGAGCTGTCATGAGAGAGTAGTATTCTTGTTCTTCTTGCACGAAAAAGCCCAGGCTTTTTTTTCGTGTAAATTTGGGTAAATTGTTTTTATCAGCTGTTATATCATCAGTTGGGTGCAACTAGTTCAATTGAACTCTTCACTAATTTGAACCAAATACCTAGTTCACAACTAATAGCTCTTTTAGTTCAATCGATCATTTCATTGATTCAGAAAATATGTTTATCATTTACAAAAATTAGTATAATAGTTGCAAAAGCCTATCGGTGATTTTACAACTCCATAAAATTACCGACAATTTTTTGAAGACGTTTGTTTAAATGTGTTAAAGAGATAAATACCCAGCAAAAAAAAACCTGACCAAGATCCGTAAAATCACCTATACTGTTCGGCACGAATGCGTTCAAATTGAGGTGAAAAAGGCATTTTTTTAACATTGGCTTGTCATAGGAGAGAAGGTGTTTATGCTACTTTAAGTCTGCTTTGCACGTCATAAAAATGAGTGCTTGGATGTTCTTTTTTATATAGGAAAGTAATTCATTTTTTTTACTATCTAAGGAGAGATGAAAAGTAACTTCTTGGGAATGCATTCAAAAGTCATAAATATCACTTCTTAAATATATATTTGAATGCATTCCCAAGAAGTTACTTTTCATCTCTCCTTAGATAGTAACAAAAATGAATTGCTTTCCTATATAAAAAAGAACATCCAAGCACTCATTTTTATGACGTGCAAAGCAGACTTAAAGTAGCATAAACACCTTCTCTCCTATGACAAGCCAATGTTAAAAGAATGCGTTTTTCACCTCAATTTGAACGCATTTGTACCGAACAGTATAGGTGCTTTTACGGATCTTGGTCAGGTATTTTTTTTCTGGGAAGTAAAAAAAGTTTTTAATTAATGGCATTTTGGAAGTCATTTAAAATACGTTTATTGGAAGTAAGAAATCAGCATATATAGCTACTTTATATGCAGTGAAAAATGCATTCTTGTAGAATGCATTCGGTTTTTTTTTGCTGGGTATGTAAATAAATCGAAGCTTTTGTTTAATATTAAAATCTTTTCCAAATTTAATAAACTATGTATTCCTTTTTGTAAATAGAAATGCCTAAAAAGGAAATTTTTATTAAATTTTTTATTTAAAAAGGGGTTTAACTAGAAAAGCTATCTAGATTTTTATAACAAATTGAACAAGAACTAGAAAGAGCGCTCACCAAAACGAACTATAATGCACAACTCTATTGACGTTTGTTTTTCGGGCTTCAAATATGGTTTTTCGCGTTCGTTTACTTTTGTGCATTTTTGTCATTTCGTGAGAGTATTTCTTGTTTACTCTCATTTTACCGAACTTTACCAAAAAAGTAAAGAAACAGACCTATTCACAGAAAAATGGGCAATTTTTCACGAATGTTCCTTCGTGTATTCTCCGCTTTATACATTTTAGGTCTGTTCGTCATCGTTAGCGCGCGTACCAGCGGGAACCCAATTTACCCGAAACAACAATTTACACACAACTTTGACAGTAAAAACATTTTTGGTAAAATTGGAAAGCTTACGTGGGACAGAGAAAATCCCCCTGATTATGTAAGGCATTGGCGTATTTAGGGTATGTTTATCTACTACGAAAATAGACTAAACGAAAAAAGTTGACAATTACTTTCGTCAAAAATATATGGGAAACAAAAACAAATTTTCGTTATTTGGTTTCGTTTAGAGCATTTTCTTTATACATAAACCAGGGCTCAGTGAAAACGCATTCATACAAATCTAATTTTTCAAAATCGAAATTAACAAAAAGTGAAATTTTTCTGGCGAATCTAATACAATTTTGATAAAATATGTCTTGCTCGACTTTTAAATATGTATTGCAAAAATATTTGTTCTAGCGACTTTGCTGCAAAAACGCCTAAAAACGTCGACGCCTACGCCTTAGATAATCAGGAGGAATATATATAAGTAAATTGCGAGTTTTCTTAGTAAATTATTTAAGGATTCAAAAATTTTACTGATTGTCAATTCCAATCTGTGAGCTGATCTTAACATAACTTGTTACAAACTTTGTCAAAACCATGTTATATAATATTTACTTTTTAAAGCCCCGAGCTAAAGCTGCATCAGAAGCTTTTTTTGCTCTACCACCTTTGAAACAGCTGAAAATTAAAGTTGTATCTTCTGAGGGTTTATCACGGTTGAAATTAGTCTTGAAATCATTTTCAGACATTTCAAAAGCTGCTTCCAATTCGGGTACTAAAAGACAATATTTTTTAAAAATCAAATCTAATCAGTATTTCGGCATATGAAATTAAAATAGCCGTAAGTTACATTTAAAAAATTTTACAGAAGTAAAAAACTTTTTAAAATTGTTTGCGCTTACACTTGGTGCTGTTTAGAATTTTGTTAATAAAATCGTCATGTTTAGTCGTAGGAGTAAAAATGTTTGCAGGAATATGTATTTTGATACGGTGCATCATAATTGATCGAAGTCGATTTTAAATTTTTGTAACTTACGGCTTTTTTAATTTTATATGACGATTTGTAGTATTCATTATCGTTATTTACATGGTATATTAATACTAGCGGGTATGGCACCGGTTGTAGCTACTTCATCCTTATTTCTGACATCAATCAAATACAATTCTGGATGATTGGGCACGTCTTTAATTTCTTCATAAGTTGCCATTTTTACTGGAATTTTTAATGTGTTATCTATATGGTACACCTGCCAAGTATATTAATTACTAATGATTTTAAGTTTAAAGAACATTAATCACCTACCTTGTGTGCAAATGTATAAAGAGATGATAGAAAAAAATGCCGCTTCGTATTGGTAGTTAATTGTGGACTGTGTGATAATTGCAAGGTTGGCAACCGATACCTTTATAATACCGTTGTTCGTTTCAAAACCCTTTCAAATGGATAACCGATACCAATAACAAAAATCTTAATTTAAAAAATACCGGTATTCCAAAACATTTTTCCTTAATGCCGATATCGTAACGGTATTAAATCAGTTTCTCATAAAATAATTTTTTTACGTTTTTAACAAAAAAAAAATACAATATACAAAATATGCTAAATTTAAAATTAATTGAACTCTGTCTGTGTTTTTAAAGACACATCTACACGAGAGAGAAAATTGCTAGAGATAGAGCAAAAATCATCTCTAAATAGCTTAAATCATTCACAAAAGGGCTAATTAGAGGTGTTTTTTGTTCTATCTCTAGCAGGTTTGTCTCTCGTGTAGATGTGCCTTAATAAAAATTCAATATGCTAGCAAAAACAAACAAAAAGTCGATACGAATACCGTTATTCGTTTCGGTTGCCAACCTTGATTAATTGTATAGTAGTTATGATTATATAGTTGTTTAATGAAGTATTTAAGCTACTGCGTTATTTGCCAACTCTTCTTACAAGGAAGGTCTCTTGGGGTGGACTAGCAGATCTTGCTAAGTTTCTACAAATGAAATAAAATGAGTAATAAAATTTGAAAATAAAACACAAAGCAAAGGTTTAAAAGGCTTAATTCTTTCATTCACTTTTTAAAAATTAATGTAATTTGGGTTAAATTTCATTCCGTAATAGAATTCCTATGGAATTCATTCGATAGCTCAATTCCCAAAAGCTTTAAATTATATGAATTAATGCTATTTATATGGAATTCTATTTGAATGAAACCAAATCTACTTGAATTCACTTAGTAAAAAGGTGAATGAAAAATGTTTTTCTTCATTCATTTAGTCAAATGAAAAATTTAAATTTGCATTTAATTGCTGAAATATTAGCATAATACAAATGGAAAACGTTTAAAATTCATCTAACATAGATAAATAGTATTGTATGCTTTGTTACAGCTTGTATGCTTTGGTTTTGATTATGTGTTAGTTTTATGCTACACTGCACTTAGTAAATGATAATAAAATTTCTTCATTCAATTAGTAAAATGATGAATGAACATGCGATTTGAATGATTCAAGTTGGGAATTCATTCAATTCTTCTTAAAGCTTTGTGAATGAAGCTTATGAATGAATTCTTTACGAATGGTTTAACGGAATGGTACATGAACATTTTAAAAATCTGAATTCAATTTTTTGTGCTTAAATTGAATTAAGTCTTTCGAAGCTCTGACACAAAGCAACTACAACAAAAATAATTTTGTTATTGCTTTGTGTGTAGTTTGCAAATTTTATGGCGTTTTTTAGTGGAGTAAAAACGAAGGAACACATGTAAGTTTTTGACCCAACTTTTCAGTCCCATAAATATGAGATTAGGCAGCTAAAAAAATTCGAGTCTTAAATTTCATCAAGATCTTGGAGCCGCCCTAGGAAACCTCCCTTGCAAGTGATATTGAGGGTTGCCAAAGAAATGTTAAGTTTATCCAAAATATTGTATTTTAACCTAGTGTCTACAAGTGCAATTAAATGTGCAAAGAAATTTGAAAATAACACAAAGCAACAACGAAAATAATTTTTGGTGTCCGACCGATTATTCGTCTTCGGCCAAAAATTGACAAATGGCCTATTACCAATTCGAAACAGCCCAAACAACAATAATTGTCACACAATTTTCAGTACGGAACAGAGAACGGTTTGAGTACCTTATTCTATGCTTTTGAATGCAATCACAAAAAATGTGCACATTGTTGTCAATACACATCATTTCAGTAAAGCAATACAGACACAATTGAAAAAAAGTGAGTATGACGAAAGCCATGCAATGCACTGCATGTCTTCTCTCTATCTTACCTAACACTCACAAAAGCAACGAATATAAAATGATTGGTATGAATACAAACCGATTGTTACGAATGGTCTCAATGTTGGTTGTATAAAAATTGAAAATTTTTTTCTGTCAAATATTTTAGTATATTTTTGGTGTTTATTTTTTTCACTTAAACATTAACAAAATGAGAAAATATATACATATTTCATATTTAAATAAATAAAAATGGAAATTTCTTCACACTGCATTTTTCAAAATACTGCAACAGGTCAACGAATACTAAATGAATGCTGTGATTGATTTTATTTTTTTAATGCGTCATCTCTTGATTTCGTTGCTTGACATGTAGTGGCATTATAAAAATAATGCGTAAAAACCACTCATCAAAAACAATGAATGTATATAATAGAAATAGCATTAGTTATTGTTGTTGCATGAATACATGGCAAAAGCAATGAATGGTATGACTGCACAATAAAAACGAATGTACTCAAACCGTTCTCTGGTACGGAAACGCTTTAAGGCTGTTTTGAGTTACCTGCATAAATTATTGGTTAAAATGTCTTTTTTCCTTTACTTCGGTAACGAAAAAGCGTTTCCGTACTCAAGTGTGCATACTGCTTTTTGGGCCAAATAAAAATAATCGGCATCGACTTAGGCCGATTATTGTAAATTTGACTGATGTTCGGCATCGGCCCAAGTCCTGAAAACGAGCTCAAAAATTAATCAAAACAAAGGTCAAAATATAATAAAAGTTTATATTTATCTAAAAAAGTTGATAAATAAAGCATGGTTTGGACTCTAAAACTCCCACAGTTTTTAAATGTTAGTAAAATGTTCAATTTATTTACATTTTTAGTCCTTTCTGAATTATTTTTGGATTTAATAATTGCCCTCGAAACTTGGTGCATCTGATCATAAAATAAAATTGTTTGTGGAAAAACTTTAAGATCAACTTTTTTTGTTTCCCAATGTTGGCATGTTAGTTAAAACAAACCTTTTACCAGTGCTATTATTTTTACTTAACCAGTAGTTTCCAGTACACCTATATTTTGGGTTTTCCAGCATTGAACATTTTGTTTTTCCCGGTTCTTTTTGAACAGCCTGTCCTTTTTTCTAATGTTGTTATAATTTTTGGAATGCGTAAACACTTTTTGCTAGGACTTGTACAAGCTGTTAAAGTGCTTCGACATCGCTTTCACGTTTGTATTTTTCCCGACTGGGTAATAGACACGCTATTACGCCAGTGCTGGCAAAAAAATTTAGCTCATCTCCCCATTTGCAAGTTAAAATCCCTACCAATCCCAGTCAGTTTTTTGTCTAATGATGTTATCATTTTTGGAATGCGAAAGCACGAGATGGGAAATATGGTTTTTTCAAACTTTCATCCAAATAAATCTTAATTTCGTAAATTTCAGACAGAAACAAGTAACAGAAACTCAATTCGATCCTTTTGTATATATTTTTTATTAACATATTTTTCTGGTTTACAAAAATATATGTTTATGAAAAAACAAACTCCATTATAAATATTATTGTTCACTCTATAATTTTTAAATATTTATTAATAAATTTACTAAAATTAAAAAAGAAATTAGACTTCTTATTTAAGGCTATTCAATTATTTATTAAATCAATTAGATGATATAGCAAATTAACGAACGTGAGGTGAACGTTAATGTGTTTAGGACAGAAGAAACATTTATATAATTAAAAAAAAATTGCACAACATTTTTTATTCCACTTTTATAGCTTCAAATAAAGATTTGTAATATTTAAATATTTCTTAAATAATTTGTAAATTTATTTTAATTCATATCATTATATATTATTTGTGTAATTATAATAATATGCAAAATTTTTCAAGTTAATATGTTTATATATGATATACGATAGTTTACTTGTTTAGTTTTACACAAAAAAAGGTGTATATTTAGTATACGTTAGATTTTTATTTGTTTTACAAACTCTCTTTGTATGACAGCTTTTAGAGTTTGTTTTTATTTTTTGAATAGTGCTTCTAAAAAGCTTAAGAAAAATATAAATATTATAAAAGAAAAATTCTATAAAGACTTTGTAAAAAATTCTTATTCTCGGCCTGTTTAAATTTTTATGTACACAATTACATATTAATTTAATTTATACTCTTAACAGAATTTTCAAATAATAATGAAAATAGAACATTTAAAAAATTATAATAACGAAGAAAACAAAGGCATTGATTTAGCATTAGGTGTGTTGTTTTAATTTTTAAAACAAGAAACTAAAACAGGAAAGAAAAAAAAAAACGAAGCAACGTGAAAACATAGTGGTTTTACAAAAACACCGTAATAATGTTCCGGTCTGTTTTAAAGTTTAAGCATTAGCAACGTTTTGATGGTGGCACTAAATGTTCAGGCAATACATTGGGCAATTCATTGCCTTCCACTTTTACATTTATTAAATGTAAAGCTAAAGCAAATTCATCTGCATCCAAAAAACCATCGCCATCGACATCTGAAAGTTTCCAAATTTTACTAAGCACCGAATTGGGTAATTTAGATTTAATAAGTTCTTGTTTGGCAGCTGGAAAGAACGAAGAAAAAAATTAAATTAAATGGATATTTATATTAAGAAATAATAAGTTACCTTGTCCTGAAATTTTACCATCAACTGGGCTAAGTTTTTTGAAAATATCATCTGTACGTTCCTTATCTCTATTGCAAATCCATTCATGTTCGCCAAACCCTGCATCAATACCTTCACCTTTCATATAACCGAAAGGCGACACATTATCATCAATGACACCTTCGAAGGCACCACCTAAAAATATAGAAAATAAAAAGTTGTTAGCAACTTATTAAAAAACAAAAAATAACAAAAAAAAAACTGTGTTGTAAATGTTATGAGTATGGCAAAGTGAAAAATATCATTTAACAATTCGTCAGAATATTATTGGTTTGACCCACTGACCATTCTTAAAAAATAGAGTAAATAATACTGCTAATGATTATGTTCAGTTGCTGAAATCCCGGTGTTTGCGTCCTTTTTGGGTAATTTTGGTAAAATGAGAGTATAAAAAAATACTCTCAAGAAGTTACAAAAATTTATAAAAGTACGCGAACGCGAAAAATCATATTTCAAGCAGGGTTTAAAAAACTACGATTCAAAAAATATTTTTGCTTTTTACTACTGCTACTACTACAAACAATTCATGTAGCTTTAGTAAAAGCATCTGCCTGCTACTTAGTTTATACAAAGTAAGCAGTCATTGTTTTTGATCAACTTGATTTTTGTTCTTGTGCTACTGCTACTACTACAAACAAAACACGGAGCATTTGTAAACAGTAAGAGCAGAAAAACGAAATGAACAACTACTACTGCTACTGCTACAACTACTACTGCTACAACTACTACTGCTACAAAAAAAAAACAGCAAGAGCAGAAAACGAAAAAAAACAAAGTAGTAAAACATAAAAAAACGAAATATGACTCTTTTGATGCTGAGTAGTTTTTTTTTAGCGAAAGAATAAATGATTTTGGTTTATCTAATGTGTATTGGGCGCATACAAAATTACATAATAAACTTGAAATGTTTTAATTAAAAAAGCGGCTTATAAATTAATAAAGGTTTATGAGTTCATATTTGAATATGTTTGACCCTTTGTATGCAATATGATTATAATCAGCACCAGTACACTCACAAAAAAAGCCCGTACAAATAGTTTAAAATTTTACTAAAATAACAGAATATACTCGTATTTTCGATGAAGTTGAGCATCACGGCCTGCTAAATTTATAAAAATACAATAATTAAAAAAAAACTTTGTTTAATGGAAATTAAATTATTCAGTTGAAATCAGCATATCGTTGCTGCGCCTAAGAAAATAGCTATTTGTTTTCAAAAATTATTTGTGGAATACCTAAATTAGGTCTGTGTTGTGTGTAGGGTTTGGGGTTCGGGAATTCCCGGGAAATCCCGGGAAAATTTTGCCGGGAATTCCAGGGAAAATAATATATTTTTCCCGGGAAAACGGGAAATTTTAAAAATATTAAATTTTTTAAATTGTTTTTGTTTCGAATAGGATTTTTTAATTTTAGTCATAAAAAACATTTTAAATACCAAAACAAAAATGTCATTGTTAAAATCTTTTAAAAGGGAATACATTTATTTGACACACATAAAAAATCTTTGCCAAGTAATAAGGAGCATTTCAACTAATAAAGATTTTTCGCATAACTTATTCAATATTTAAGTAGTAAAACCTAAAAACTTGGTAAAATGTTTTAAAGAAATATGAAAAAGAAGCTTTGTTTCTTACAAATAATCGCTCTTACTATCTAAATTTTTCAAATGTATAATTTAGGTAAAGTCGACTTTAGTTAAAATATTGGGTGGCAGTATACCTTGACTTGGTTTATTTTTGGAGCATTCTGATTGGTTAATTTATTTTCAACCAATAAAAATATTTGAAAATATAAATATTTTTGTAAGGTTTTCATACACAAAATGAACAAAACCGTTTGATTAAAAATAAAGTCGACTTTAAATTTAAAATACGCCTTTATATTAAGGGTCAATAATTTTATAAGTAACGTTTACATTAATAAATGTGAAAAGAAAAGACTAATGGATAACGGTGGTATCTAAATTTGGTTATCCGACATCTAAATTTGGTTCACAAAAAAAAAAAAAAAAATTGATGGTCATGCAACTTCTCTTGAAGAAAACAACAAGAATAACGTTTCAGCTAAAATTAGCAAAGTAACTGAAGAAAAAAGTGTAAGCTGAATAGGCATTAAAGGTTTTATGGTAGGGCAAACATTTCCTGAAATGGTATCTAAATTAGCTGCAGTCAATCCGCACCATAACTAGATCTTCGTTTATTCGAGAAAGTTTTTATAATAAAAACCTGGCATTGCAAAAAAATGAAACCGATGTAAAGAACATTATATTAAATTACTACAATCATGTAAAAGATATCATGATAAAAGAAATATCGAGCAATATTTCTAACAATAGGAGATTTACTATAGTCTTAGATGAATGGACAAGAATATCACAAAAGAGATATTCGAACATATGTATAATCGGAAATAATTCATTTTATAACCTGGGGTTGGTTTATATATCAAGAAGATGTAATGCTGATGAAATAAGAAGAATTGTAGAAATAAGACTAGAAGAGTTTTATTTGTCTTTGGAAAATAACATTGTGGCCACCATATCTAATGGGCCAAATGTGATGAAACCGTTTGTTTCCGACAGTGCAGTAGTAGGTGCCTGCTGGAATCATGCAATACATTTGGCAGTGCTGCGAGTAATTTATGTGAAATCAAATGTTCAACATTCTGATGTTTTTTACTTTGAATTCTCACTACACAGACTACATTTGTACTGAAATAGTGTTTTTTTTTTTAACAAAAATTACTTATATAGGTGGTTTTCATTAACAATTTTGTTCAGAAATATTTCCCGGGAATCAAATTTTTTCATTCCCGTTTCCCGGGAAACCCTAGTTGTGTGCCTTGGCCATTTTTTTGGAAGTAATTCTTTTATAAATGAAAGGCTTGAAGTTTGGTTTATATGTGTGTAAAAAAATAATTTCCAAAAAGTTCCGCAAAACGCTGAAATCACAAAAAAGTTTATCGACAAATAGCTAGTTTCTTAGTAGCAGCGACGAATATGTTTGTTGATTAAAAACAAGTAAAAATTCAGTTTTATGTTTGATGTTCCTATCTTACGGATATATAACAAAAATAATATGCTACTGTCAGTAGTATTTTCTACATGGTCATTTTAAAGTAGTTTTTAGTACACTCATATAAAAAAGTTAGTGCAAAATTTAAACCCGTTCTGATTCAATTAAACTAATTTTTCTTTTGTCTTTAAATTTAACTCAGTTCTAGAGTTCTTAAGCCTAAACCAGATAAACGCAGTGTATTTTATTTTAGGACTTCGGTTAACGATTTTTGTCGAAACTTTATAAAAATTATATTTAATAATCTGGCTAATTATGGGATAATCTTCAATGTGAAAAATAAAAAACGCTAAATGTGACGTGACTTCGTATTTTTAAAACAAAAATCCGCAAAATTGTTTTCATTAGCACCAAATAATAATAAAAATATTATCTTTTCAATCAAAGATAGGGATTATATAAAAGGTTAAAATCATAATCTGTGAGATTAGATACTGAGTGTAAAAAAAATCCATAAAAATCTCCAACCACTTCCTAAATCATCGTAAAAACCGTCCGTCGCCATTTCAAGAATAAAATCTCCAAATGTGTTTGTTAATCGCCACGTTTGGCAAGAAATCGCTATATCTGACAACCCTAACAACAAATACTGATCTACGTATGAATTTTGTGTGTATCCTTATTTTGCGACAACCCTAACAACAAATACTGATCTACGTATGCATTTTGTGTGTATCCTTATTTTGTTCTCGCCCACCACTTGTTAACAATTTACCGTTGAAACAGTGCTGTCAAATTGTGACGTAAATTTATGTAACCTAATTCTATTATTATGTGTCTTACAACTGTTAATTTTTAAAACAATAAATAAAATATTGAAAAGTGAATTGGTACCACGGGTGGGTGCGGCTGGCTAAACTAATTCCAAACTAAATTCAGGTTTAAGAGTTTCTTTGAATGTAGAAAATTTTTTAAAACAATTTTTAAAGAAATTTTAAACCCTTTTCTCTATTTGTATTTAGTTTAGAACAAATTTAGCCACCTCGCACAGGGCCTACGTAATAAAAAGAAATTTCAAATTATTCATAATTAGGGGTGATTTAAAAATTATATAATATATTATAAAATAAAAAATTTAAAATACAAAATATAAATCATAAAATCAATCGAATATTCCAAAACGGCAAATTAGCATCTTCATGCTTTGTTCTGTTTAACAAAAACAATATAAAATACATACATACACACACACACAGTACTGGAAAATCCAAACAAATAATTCATTTTTAACCAACGAAAAATATTTATATGACTACTCTGCTGAGTAGTAATTTGGGAGTCATGTATGTTTGGCTGCTACTGCTCTTGCTTAATTTGTAAGTAGACGATTGGTGCTGCGGTAGTTTTCAATTTCAAAACAAAGATGTGTGCTACTGCTTAGCTAATAAAATTTTTGTGTAGTGGTAGTAGTAGCTGAGTAGTAATTTGGGAGTCTTGTCTATTTGGCTGCTACTGCTACTTGTTGAATTTAGTAGCAGACACATCGATTGATGCTGTGGTGGTTTTCAATTTCAAAACAAAGCTATGTGCTACTGCTGTGCTACAGAAAAGTTTGCATAGTGGTAGTAGTAGCGATGTGATGACTTTTAGTTTTGTTGTTTTTTTTACTACAATAATCGTCATTTTTAGTTACTACTGCTACTTTAGTAGTAGCTTTTTCAACCCTGATTTCAAGCCCATTATAGTTCGTTTTGGTGAGCGCTCTTTCTAGTTCTATTTCAATTCAGTCGCTTTTTAAATGATAAATTTCGATAAAAATATCTTTTTCAAGCAATTTTTATTTACAAAAAAAATTCATTAATGGTATTCAGTAAACCTTTACTTTTTTACACAAGTGGTAATTTTATGAGTTCACACGAATATTTAGATGAACGCACATTGTCCTAAATTGTTTTTTTACAATCAAATTTAATTTTTTTTTCGATAATTTCTAAATATAACACAAGGATTTATTAATAATGATGTTTTCCTATTAATTCTAAAATAAAATTTATAAAAACAAATAAAAGAAAATCCAATTAATTTCATATTTGACAATTTTTAAATTTGTATATACAGTGCACGCTCGATAACGTGAACACTCCAAAACGTGAACACCCCAAAACGTGAACAATTTTTTTTGTACATTGACTACTCTAAAACGTGAACAAAGCAAGAAAGCTCTATAACGTGAACAATAGACATTTCAACGTTTCAGAGGTTGAACATTGTTTTTCTGCATTGACACCACTCTAAAACGTGAACAAAGCAAGAAAGCTCTATAACTTGAACAATAGACGTTTCATAGTTAGCTTTGATTTCAAATACATACATAATTCTGTTTCTTGGGAGTCCCCTAATAGGAAGTTATTTGGCTTTTCGTTTGTAAATGTAACACACAAATCATTTTAGTCGCAATTTTGGCTTTGTACTGCGCGTTTCGCCTTATATTCGCTGCGTAAAAATGAGTTGTAAAAAACATGTGTGCTTGACATTAAAACAAAAAGCAGAAATTCTCGATTTTTTGAAGAAAGGATCAAAGGTCAAGTGTGTAATATATTATATTATATGTATATAATAAAACAATCTATTTCTAAGATATTTATTTCTGTTGCGCACAAACGATTGTACAAATAAACAATAAAATATGAACTTAAATGTGTATATGTGCTTATATTCTTTATACGTATTTGGCATTCGAAAACGTGAACACTTTTGTTAACGTGAACTCCCTTGGTTTTAATTAGTTCACGTTATCGAGCGTGCACTGTAAATACCAAAAAGTTTACACATAAAAATAGGTGCATACATTTACCAAGGCTTGTAAACTATTTTTGACATTTATTGTGTGTAAATACAAGGTTTACGCTATATAACAGGAAGATACGACGTTTAATGAATACCACTATTGTTTATTAAACCAGGAAAAGGCTGTAATATTAAACAAAAGCTTCGATTTATATTTACATAAAAATTCTCTTTAAAAATTTATTTTAGCGTCTTGACAAAATTGGCGCGAATTTTCTAATACATTCAGTTTTGTAAATGATACACGTATTTTTCTGAGTGACTGAAATAAAAGACTGAACTAAAAGAGCTACTAGTAGTGAACTAGATCTTTGGTTCAGTTGAGTGAATAGTTAAATTGAACTAGTTGAACACTTCTTTGGTTCAGTTGAGTGAATAGTTAAATTGAACTAGTTGAACACAGTTGATGATATAACAGCAGATATAAACAATTTACCCAAATCTACACGAAAAAAAGTCTGGGCTCTTCGTGCAAGAAGAAGAAGCCTATTACTCTCTCATGACCACTCTCCCACCCAGGTGGAAAAATGATGGCGAAAACGTTTTAAAAGCATTTTAAAGGGTGGTACGAGCGTTTTCAAAATATACGGATTTAACTGTTTAAAGCGTTTTGACGCACCAAATGATAACCATGATTTACGGTGTGAGGGTGGTATTTTATAACGTTTTCAAAGCGTTGCAAAAAAAACTTTAAAATGCTTTTTTAACCGCCAAACTAGCGTAGAATTTTATCGTCTAATATATTAGCAACGTTAAAAACTGATTATGTTAAACAACTTTTAAGGAAATTTTTTGAACTTATGCCACATTTTTATGGACCAAATTCGAACATTCATAATCTTATTCATATCGCGGGTGATGTAGCCAATATTGGAGCTCCTATATCAAAATTTTCGACTTTCGATTTTGAAAACAGTTTAGGTGTTATAAAATCAATTGGAAAATCTCCCAAAAATCCTATTGGACAAATTCAAAGAAAATAGCAAATTTTTCACAACAAAAACTCACGAAATATCCCGTTGGTATTTCCACTGTTCAAAAATACAAAATATTTTCTTGGAAAGATTTTAGAATCTTCAGAATCAAAAGTGGTGTTTTCTTTTATAAATATTGAAGGTTTTAAATTCACTTCATCTCACCCTAAGAATGTATGCCTACTCATTAATGGAAATATTCTAGTAATTAATGAAATTTTTGGTATTAAACATTAACCGTGTTCGTTTACTTACTAAAAGTTACTAATTTTACTACAGCTGAAAAAATTCAATACAAAAAGTAAACAAAACTTTCCAAAAGTAGTAAGAATTTCGAGTAAACGAACACACTGATTGTAAACATAATTGTGATGATATCTTTTTAAATGGTCAAATTTATAATAAAATAACAGATGTTTTTAAGTATCCACTTTCATCAAAATAAATTGGATTGTATAATGTTAAAATATTGAGTGTAAATTATGCTGATATTAGTTTACAATTAGTGCGATTTATGTGTATTCTTACAAAATTTCATAATGAGACAATTGCTATAATTCTTTAAAAAGTGTACTCTGACATATGGATTCAACTGCCTTTTAAATATTTTCCAAATTTAATACTCTCTTGCATTTTTTGTTTAACTGTACACCCAAAAAAAAGTCAGCAAAAAATGTTGCTGTGTCAGCAAATTTTTAGTCAGGAGCGTGCTTGCAAAAAAGTTGGTAATTTCAGCGAAAGGTTTGCTGAAAATCAGCGAGCTGATTTTTCCAAAAAATAGTAATCTTCAGCAAAAGTTTTGCTAACACTTAGTCGATTGCAAATGAAAAAAATCCTTGCTAAAATCACTAAACTTTTTGCTGAATATTAGTGGACTGAAAAAAAACTCAAAAAACTTGTAGCGAAATTTTACTTTAGTTAATTTATTTGCTGAAAATTTAAATATAGAAATGGTGTAGAGTTGTTTTTCTTTTTTATCATTTCCGTTGTCTGTACTATATCCGGACAAGCTGCGACATCTACATTTGTCTATCTGGTTGTCGTCCACGCTATATATGTGGTCCACGCTATATACGGTTATCAGCACAATTTTTGTAGCAAAATAAATTAGTAAAAATTTTAGTTCAAAATTAGTTTAGTGCTAAAAAAATATAACTTAAACTTTTGCTGAAAACGGAATTTCAGCAAAAAAAATTGCTGAAAACTAGTATACTTGATATACAAGACGTTTTTCTAATTTTTCTACTAACTTATTTTTTTGAGTGTACCTAGTCAAAAATTGCAGCGGTATAAAAATCAATTCACTGGTAGAGCAATGATTTTATAAAAATGACGCTTCTTTCAAAAAAGTTTGTAGTGAGAAGGTTTAAATTTATTTTTTTTCCAAAAACTTTTTGCGAGTGCTAGCATTTTAGTACAGCCAGTAGTTGTCTAGCTGTTATCATTCATTTACGTTTCTAGCCACCAAGCATTATATGTCTAATTAGCTCAGTGGGAAGAGCTGTCGTCTGCCAATATTTTGGAAAATATAATTCTAGACCACCTATTTATTAATTTTGCCATCGTTTTGCCAACGTTAAAAATTTTGTTTCTCCATTACTTTTCCGGCGCTTTTTGAACAACCGGTCCTTTTGTCTAATGACGTTATCATTTCGGAAATGGGAAAGCAATTTTCGCCAATACTTTTACCACCTGCTAAGTACCTCGCCATCGCTTTCCCGTTTGTATTTTTCTGACTGGGATAATATATGAAGGCCTGCACTTAAGTACACTTGCGCCCAGTATTTTGTAAGCAGTTTTTTCAACAGATTTGTTGCGACAACCTTGCCCACTGAATCGTGTAATTAAAGCAACAAAGTTATTTACACTCAAAAAAATAAGTTAGTAGAAAAATTAGTAAAACGTCTTGTATATCAAGTGTACTAGTTTTCAGCAATTTTTTTTTTTTTTTTTGCTGAAATTCAGTTTTCAGCAAAAATTTTAGTTATATTTTTTTAGCACTAAACTAATTTTGAACTAATGTTTTACTAATTTATTTTGCTACAAAAATTGTGCTGATAACCGCATTCATAGCGTGGACGACGACCAGATACACAAGATGTAGAGTCGCAGCTTGTCTGGAAACGGAAATGACAAAAAAAGAAAAACAACTCTACACATATTCTATATTTAAATTTTCAGCAAATAAAGTAAAATTTCGGTACAAGTTTTTTGAGTTTTTTTAAGTCTACTAATATTCAGCAAAAAGTTTAGTGATTTTAGGAAGGATTTTTTTCATTTGCAGTCGACTAAGTGTCAGCAAAACTTTTGCTGAAGACTACTATATTTTGGTGAAAATCAGCTCGCTGATTTTCAGCAAACCTTTTGCTGAAATTACCAACTTTTTTGCAAGCACGCTCCTGACTAAAAATTTGCTGACACAACAACATTTTTTGCTGACTTTACTGACTTTTTTTTGAGTGTAGTACCACTGGATAACCACTTGTTGCTAAAGTTGGCATAGCACCCCAAACCCATTCATTGCCAGTGTTTTTTTTTTATAAACCACCGAAATTTTTGTAAAACAAATACTGGCAAAACGCTTTTTGCAAACGCTGACAAAGCGTCCCAAAGGAGTGTTCTGCCAGTCATTTATTTTTACTCAGTGGTATGCAGGTACTGGATTTTTTGTACCACTGGCAAACTTCTGACTGGGATGTTTCAATATTCATAAAATGTACCACATTATTAATTAACAACTATTTAATAATTGTAAAACGCTTTGTTCTATAAAAAAATTAGTTACATAACATAAAATTTTTATGAATAAAGGAAAATTTAAATCCCGGAATCCCGTTAAATCCCGGGATCCCGAAAAATTCCGTAGTCCCGAAAATCCCGGGATGCCGGAATCGGGATTTTCAAAATCCCGAATCCCGGGATTTTTAAATATCAATCCCGATTGGCATCCCTAGTATATACCGCCCAGTAGTGCACTCCAGGGTATAATGTATATGATTTTTTACATATTTGAAACCAAAAACCAGAATAGTATCTCCACCAACGACTATATAACTAAAAGACTATCCAACTCTCCCTACCTCTGTTAAATCACTCTCTTCTTAATTTATATCGAAAATTCAGCCATAAGAATTACACAGGTCTGCAAAGGCTAACATTTTCGATATAAATTATCAATCTTCGAAAGAGAGCGACGAATACCGCCTCTCCACCATAAAAATAAAACAAAAATTTGAAAATTCTATTCATATTTTTGTACTTAGAACAAACGATGAAAAACAAACAAAAAAAAACGTTTTAAAACGTTTTATTTTTTTAATAAATTTTTTTTATCTTTGATATTTATACCTAACGATATTTTTCGAATTTCAACTTGAAGGATATTTTTATTTTAAAGTACATTTGAAATTTTTTGTTTTCGATTGAGAAATAAAAACACTTTGAACTTTAGTGATATTTATTTTTGATAAAAACAAAAAAAAAACGTTTTCCGGAGCCTGAATTAAAAGCTGGTAGTTTTAATAAATACATTTATCATCTATAAATATAAATTTTTTTCAACAATTTTAATTTTTGCATTAAAAATACAAAAATTGTTTTTTCGAACTTTCTATATTTTCATATATTTAGTTAGAATATTCTTCTACCTCAAGTCCAAATTCTAATATGATATTGTCATATTAGATTTTTATTTGTTGGTTCAAAAAAGGTTGATCATTATCCTGATAGACAATACAATTGTTTCGTAGCCATCACGCTAACTCTTCAGTTGACCGCAATAAGAAAATGATAGCTTTACTAAACCAACCGAGACATTACATAAGGTATAAAAAATCAACGGGACGAGAATTTTGTACTTTCGTATATGAACTGTCTGATTTGGTAAAACCAGCTATAAATCAACTCCTTTTTGAAAGCAACAATTACATAAAAGTACCCTTTGGGTACTATTTATATGTGTGTTTGTTGTCAATACATTTGTAAAAACAACGAAGTTTAAACTCAAAACATAATAAATATTTGAATGAGATTTTAGCTGTGGTATGCTTATTTTCAACAATATTTTAATTTTTGCATTAAAATTACAAAAATTGTTTTTTTTTTCTTTTTTTTTGTAAAAAAAACTCAAAATTATTATAAAAAGTAAAAAATTGGTTTTTTTATAAAAATTAATAAATACCGATAACTACCAATAAAAATAACGGTATCAGTAACGCTAACGGTATTTGGCATTTTCTTAGAGGTACAGTAGACGCTCGCAAATTAGAACCGCTTTGTTTTTGAGGCAATTCTAATTTCTGAATTATTCTAATTTCTGTACGTTTTTTTTTTCGTTTCGTTTCCAATGATAAAGTGTTTTTTTTACGTTTATTAAACATTTTAAATGATACACTTTCACTATTTAATAGAGACTGCCAAATAATATGTACACGCGTATCAAATTTCACAAATAAACTAGCCAAAAATATACATAAATGCGACAAAAAAAAACAAATAGGGAAAAACATATATAATTTGGTGATTCCCCCTTTTAGTTTTACTTTATTCAAACAGAATAAAAATAAATTGGGGATTTCCTGTGTATTCAAATAACAAAAAAAAAAAAAAAAACGCTCAGAAATTAGAATTTTAAATTCGAATGTATTGCAAATGTTTGCATGTATTGCAAACATTGATTCTAATTTCTGGACGTTCGAATTACTGAAAGCTCTAATTTGCGAGCGTCTACTGTATTGGTAACAATATTTAATTTGAAACGGTATTTTAGCGAAAACGGTATTTTAGCGATAACGGTATTATACCGATAACGGTAACCAACTTTGAAGTAAAGTGAATAATGCACCCCCTGAAAATAAAAACACAAATATGTTTTATTATGATTCCCAACATATTTCGGCTATAGCGATAACCGACCACGAGCTAAACCGTTCAAAATATTAAAAAAATGGCATTTTTTATAAATAAAAAATTAAGAAAAGCACCTTTTATCAAACAAATAAAGAGGTTCTAGAATTATTCGATTCTTTATCAAAAGATTATAATAAATCTGCCTTAGGCTCGAGATAATGAGAATTTTATATAATTTTTGTACCACCTACACTTAACCAAAAAAGTCTGTAATGGTTACTGAAAATTTTGCTGTTATTACGGGAAATTTAACTGTTTTGAGGCCAGCGATATTTTTTGCTAATTTTAGCAACACATGTCTGCTGATCTGTAGTACAATAAAATTAGTAGAAAAAATTAGTTGCCGCTACTAAATTTTAGTAAAATTTATGTAAACTGCAATTCAATATCGATTTGCTAAAATCAGTTAAAAAACTTACTAAATATGATAATTTTAGTACAATGAAATTAGTATAAATTAGGGAATGCAAAATCCCGCACTTTTTGATTTCCCGGGAAAGCGGGAAATTTATCTTTAATTCCCGGGATCCCGCAAGGGAAATAAATTAGAAATATTTTATAATAATTTAAAAATTTTTATAAATAAAATGATTTAAAGACCTCAAATTTTCATGATCGCGAAAAATTCAGGTGGTTTTCTTGGAATTTTCGTACTGGGAAAGAATTAATTTTATATTAGAAATTATATAAGTCTAATTACATATTTTTAAAAATTTAATAAATTGAACCTAATTTTTATACTAAAAAATTTGGCCGTCAAAAAAAAAATTAATATAGAAAATAATGAGTGTTACTTTTGTTCGGTTTAAGATCAAATATTACAAATTCCAAATAGAATTTACAATTTATTTTACAACAAAATAATTTTAGAAAACTGATAAAATTTTTAAAAATTATGGGAACAAATTTTAACTTGCTTGAAAATTATTAAAAATCAATGGACAAATTGTCTTTATTTCCGTACAGAATAAGTGCGATTCAAAATTGTTTATACAAACACTATTTGGGTGGCTTTAAAACTAATCAGTGTGTTCGTTTACTCGAAAATCTTACTACTTTCACTGAATCGTTGTTTTGGTTACTTTTTGAATTTTTCCAGTTGTGGTAAAAGTAGAAAATTGTAGTAAGTAAACGAACAGCCTTATGTAAAATGTTTACTATTTTCAAAAGGTTGGAAAATTTTTCATAAGAAAATTTGAAATAATTAACTTTATTATTTTAAACTGCATTTTTTGAAATCCCGGGATTCCCGGTCCAAATTCCCGGGAATGCGGGAATTGAAAAATGCTTAATTTCCCGTCCCGGGATTCCCGGGATGCATTCCCTAGTATAAATACTAAATTTCAGTAAATTGTTGTAAACTGTAATTTAAAATCAATATGCTGAAATTAGCAAAAAATTGTACTAAAAAACAAAAACTGTAAAATCAAAAAAAAATTTATTTGGATTGTAACAAGCGTATAATTACTTCATCGTACTTGAAATTTGGAGTCAAAATTGCAAACGGTTCTCCAGTTATGACATTTTTATGCATTGGAGATACAATACAATTTTCTGAATGTTATTTCCAAACTAAGAATATATCAATAGTAACAAATATAAACTACACAAGAATTGTAAAAAATCAAAAAAAAAAAATTAAATTAGTATATTTTTCTGCTAAATTTAGCACTCGGTTTTGAAAAATTAGTAAAATGTTTTGCTAAAATCAGCAGCGAGAATTAGTAAAAAAATCCGTAATTTATAATAAGAGAATAGCAAAAATGATTACTAAAAAAATTGTATTAAAAATCAGTATAAAAATAGTAAAGTTCGATTGAAAACTGTTTACAAATTTTTTCACTAACTTTTTTATCTGAGTGTAATGCTCAGAACTGCTACAAACTACCCTACGGGAAATTTTAACAAACTGTCACCGAACTGGCCCCTTTATATGAAATAGACTGGTCACTTTTACATGGCGTTGTCATAGGAGGGGGAAATTGACCCCTTGGGACATGTCACAAGACAAATCCCAGGACAGGTCCCTGAACTTTGTTTTTTATGAGAGTTCAGTAACCTGTCCTAGGATTTATCTTGTGACATGTCACAAGGGGTCAATTTCCCCCTCCTATGACAACGCCAGGGGCCAGTTCGGTGACAGTTTGTTAAAATTTCCCGTAGGGTAGTTAAAATCAAGGCTGGTTACCGCAACGAATAATGGTAAGGGTAACGGTATTCAATTTGAAACGGTATTTTAGCGATTACCGTATTATAATGATTATGGTAACCAACCTTGGTTTAAATAGAATTTGAGCTAAATTTGTCTTTGTGATTATATTTTGTTTTAAATTTTTTACTGATATCAATATTATGTCAATGAATATTTTAAAGTCAGGCGGTTTTCGTATGCATTTGAAAAAATAATAATTAATATAAAACAAATCAATTGTAATCCAGAAACAGAAGCAAACAAATATAATTGAGACTAAACTCCAATTGCCGCCAATAATAAAAGTAATCATTTGTAAATATAAATTGCAAAAATACTTCAAAACATACTGCTTGTTGATCGTACGAAAACAACGAATGGGATGATAAATTAAAATTTTAATAAGGTACCAACCAACATCATAAAAAATAGTACTTTTTCGACCTAAACGACCAAACCAGGCAGTGAAGGGAAGGCTCTATGCAAGTCGGCCACCTACTGTTACACGCTCTCTGACTGGCTCTGTCTGACATAACGAAAAGTTAACGATATTTTGATTATTTCGGTAACGATATTTAAGGTTAATGGTAATCAGTTGAAAGGGTTTTGAACCGATGACACTATTTTCTGCCGACCCTGCTTTCTTCTTAATCACTGTTAATATTACATAAGTTATCAGTCCTCTGAGTTTGGTTGTCAACTATTTTAAAATAAATAGAGGGATTTACATATGTTAAGATATACCATTTTTGAGGTTCTAATCGTAATATGAAGAGTACTACCATAGTATCATCGCTGTACGTATGACTCTATAAATTGGATGTATGGGATGCACTTAAGTTACAAACAGATGAAATTGCGCGCATACTCAAGTAGATTTTAAAATAAGTTGAATGTGGTTTGGCGCATAGTAAATATATAAATTACATACATTACGTGACCAACTTTTTTTTTTTAATCTGAAAGCGGGATTCGGAAGTTGTATAAGAGGGATTTTCTTGCAAATATTGTTTGTAAAAAATCTGAATTTTACCAAATCTGAATTTTAACAATTTACTTTAGTAATACCTAAGTAAGAATAAATGTTTATAGGCAAATGCATAAATTTCGCACAACGAGCCATGACCGCCAAAATGTCTTAATCGACACGATTTTCGATTTTTGCTAAAAATCTATAGTTCTAGCACTATAGAAGTACCGCTCGGAATTTAAGCAAAAGGCAAAAATGTCTTAAGTGCCAATTCCATCACTCATAGAAATAAAACTGTAAAAATAACGGAAAAAACTACTAAAAATTAGTTAAAAATGACCTTGCCGAAAAAACTGCTGAAATTACCAGATTTTTTTTTTCAAAATATTAATAAAAAAAGAACAGCTAAAATAAAAATGTTAAATTTATAGAATTTTAGTTACATCTGAATTAACTTTCAGTAAATTGAAAATAATAAATTACAATGTTAAAATCTGCAGAAAATATTGTTGAATATTAGTAGACTAAAAATAACAAAAATATCTATGAAATTGTTAAGTTAAATTTAGTTCAATGCAAATAACAGTCTATCCAGCTGAAATCAACAGATTTGCATTAAAAAAATCTAAGAAAAATGTTTTAAAACTTACATTTTTGCTATTTTTTAGTCTACTATTTTTTTTTGCTGATTTTAGCAGGTGAAGTTGTTATTTTCTACTAAAATTAAACTCAAATATATCTGAAATTCTGTATATTTAAGAGTTTTATTTTTGCTTTTCCTATCTAACTAATATTTAGCAAAAATAGTATGCTAATTTCAGTGGTTTTTTCTGCATGGTAATTTTTAACTAACTTTTAGTAGTTTCAACTAAAATTGTTACAGACTATTATTGCAATTTAAATACGAAAAAGTTTATTTTAACTGGAATTATGTTTACTTTAATCTTATTATTCATCCTTAACTTAAAAATCTTCGTAAAAAATAAGATGTTTATACAAATATAATATAACAATTGATTTAACTGATTTTTTTTTCTGTGTAAGAAACATGAATCTTCAGCGAAATATATAAAAGCACGCAATCAAAAAATTATAAATAAGAATTTCGCGTCAATATAAAGAAAATACAGATGGCGTTTTTTTTACACATGGTTTGTTTTCAATCACATATGGCATTTTGGAGGGTAAACATCTGACATTTATTCTCACTTAGTCATTGAACGAAATAGTGTAAACAATAGTGTTTTCGAAAATGTCGAATTTCGTGCCAAGAAATCATCATTTGCATGAAGTTTTGCAAACAGATGGTTTGTGAGTTTTTAATTAAACACCCAATACATGGCAGTTGTTTTTTTGTAGTAATCAGTAGTTGTTTTTAATTGTAATTACAGTTGTTTTTCTATGGAAAAATAGAAAACAACTGTTATGACTGTTATTTAAGAAAACTAACGAAAAGTACTGTAATTTCCTAACAATTGTTTAAAGCTATTATTTTTAATATCATAATTAACAACTACCAAAACAATATTTTTACAGTAAAATTTTGAAATTCTTGTTTAGGTTATATTTATTATTGATATATTCCTAGTTTACAAACAAAAATTGGAAACTTGTATTGTATCTGCAATGAATAAAAGCATAGTAACTGGAGAACCGTTTGGAATTGTTTATTTCAAATTTTAAATAGGCTAAATAATTACACATAATTTTGTAATCGAAAGCAAAAAATTTGTTTTTTTTTTATTAAAATATACTTTTATAATACCAAAAGAATGAACTGTAAAAAACAGTAGTTTTGCCATTTTTTTTAATTTTTGTTGTAAAAATTTGTCAGTTAATTTTACGACATTGTTAGTTATTTTTAATGCTTTTGTTAGATATTTTTCAATAGTTAAAAATCACAAAGTTTTTAATTATTTTAGAGGTAAATACACTCACAATATATTTTCCATAACCGATTGAGGTTTATTTGAAAAGTAATAGGTAAAGTTTGTTTTCAATTGAAGAATCAATTAAAATACATTGAAACATATTGTTTAACTTTTTATATTCGTCAATAAAAAACAAACTACAAGAAATATTTATCGTCTGTAGGAGTTGATATTTTCAGTCAAATAATCTATTTTTAGATTTCTATTTTTAGAAAAAATAATTTAAATAATTTCGTTTTTTTCTGTTTTAAAACAAAAAATTCAAATATTTTCGGTTTTCAGTTAAAAATTGACGATTGTTTTAACAGACTTTTGAAAAAAAATTTTTTTTGGGATGAGATTTGAACCACCACCCTCAAAAATTGAAATTTTGTCAATGCCTGACCTTCCAGACATCTACACCACAACCGATTTGAAAATTGTATAAATTAAATTTGAATTTAAAATATTTTGAAATATTTATTTATATAACAAAAAGAAATTTAAACAAACAAATGTACCCAACACACAATTTGAATTTATAAAAATAATTTGAATCTATCGCACGACTAGAAAAACTGAACTTCGTTTTATATCTAAATTCTTTTGTTTGTTTTAACTTAAAATAGTTGAATATTAAATAATATGAATTCAATTAGTGTTTACAATAACGAAATTATCGAAATTGATTGCCAAATTTATTTGAATTGTTAGTAAAAATGTTTAAATTGATTTGATAATCACGGTGTTGCCGGGTTGTAAAAATGTGAAGAAATCTCGATGATGTCAGCTGCTAGCAAAATATTTACCATACAAATCGTTTTAAATGTTCACCATACAAATCGTTATAAAAACTAAAAATATAAAATACTAAAATAAAATTTAAAAACGAGCTTTTTTATAATGCCCTTTGAGGGGAATTTTTTTACAGGGTTATTATTTTTAATTTTGTGTGGAAGTAAAAACGAAAGATTTTATATTTTATGAATTTTTTTTATTCTCAAAAAGTTTTATGCATGTCAGAAATTAAATAAATACAGGGTTATAAATTTTATTCAAATGAAAATTTAACTTAAAAAATCACTTTTAAGATAATTGTCGTCAAACAGGATGATTTTAAAATCTTAAATAATTTTATGATAAAAATATTTTTGTGCAATTTTGCTCCAAAGTTTAATATCGATGGCTTAATAAAGAAAGACGCTACACAGAGAGAATTTTGCTGGACGAGTTTTATTGAAATTTTTCAGTAAACTGTTGAAGTTTTCTTCACAATATAAATGAAAAATTTGTAAAATTCGATGAAAAAGCTTCGTATATTTTATGAATATAGTTTTAGTGAAACTTTTTCATGGAGCGTATGAAACTTTAAGCAAATAAAATGAAATTTTTGATAATATTTTATGAAAAACTCCATTAATTTAATGAAAAGTATCAATGGACGAGTTCCCGTGAAACTTTATCGATTTTATGCAAAAATTCATTAATATCATGCAGATAATTCTCTCAGTGTATCTTTATTCTTAATTTCTATAGAGGAGAAGGCAATAAAAATATAAAAGCGGTGGAAATATTGTTTCTCAGAATGAAACTTTATATTAATACAAAAACAATAAAATAAAAAGTATAATCTAAGTTTTTCAGATTTCCATTTCCTCTAGTGGAATATTAATTCCAGTTAGGGCCTTTCTGCATTAAGCATTAAATTTATATACCAAAAATTTGAAAAGAGCAGCATGTTCGTTGTTACATTTAGGGCATTTCTTTTAACTATTATATTTATGTGTGATGGGTAATTTGAAATTTAAAAATATAGATTCAAATAAAATAAAAACAATTTGAATTATAAAAAAATGTTTATGAAACTATTTGTATCAATATAGTTTGGCTCAAGGGGTAAGGCGATGAACTTCTAAACCTAAGGTCGTTGGTTCGAATCGTGTCTGGTGTTGGAACAAAACAAAATTGCTTTGAATTTAAAACGAAAGAAAATTAAATTAAAGAGAAATTAAATAAACAAAGAACGTGTGTGTTATGTGTGCAGTGTTTTGAAAATTGAAACAAAAAAAACAACTTTCGAATATAAAAAACAAACCAAAAAATCGTTTTTTTTTTACGTTTTGTCAGTTAAAAATTGATGATTGTTTTAACAGATTTTTCAATTATTTTTATTTCTTTTATGGATTGTTTAAACAATGTTTGAAAATAAATAGCAAAATGGTTTGAATATAATGAAAAATCAGTAGTCCTTTTTTTAATTGTGTTTTCAATTAATTTGATATGTATTTTAGGTTGTTTTTAACGATAAAATATTGTGAGTGTACCTTTGTCGCCTTTTTAACCGCATATACCTTTGTTTTTAACTGTCATTTTCAGTAGTTTCTACCGACAAACTTTTTTGAGTGTATATTTTTGAATTTTTTTTCCGTTTATACAAAATTTGAATTTGCGGTATTTTGTTTAAAATTTTTGATAAAAATTCAAAGCAAGATCAGCGTTAAAAAAGGGGAATAATCCTTCCAGAAATGGGATTGCTGGTCACGTTATACATACTCGTACAACAAGATACACTACACGAACATAAAAAAAAATATTTAATTGTTACTAATTGAAAGGTTGTAAAATAACATTGCTAGAGTAGAAAAAGTGGAAAGATTTCAATAAATTTTTGAAAATAAGTTTGTGTAACTCATATCTCACTCAGAAAAGTTTTGCAGTTACTTCATGCCAGTCATTGGTGTACATTCATAAAAAAAAGGTTAGTACAAAAGTTTGTTAAACGCGTTCTGATTCAGTTGAGCTAATTTTTCGGTTATTTGTAAATCCAAGTTAGCAGGCGCAAATACAGGTACTAAATATTTCCTGTTATCTTAGAATTTTGAAGTACATATTTTTTATGAGTGTACAATTATTTTCAGATTTTTAATTAAATCGTGACGACAATGTGTAAATCTGGACATTTTTATATTTTACAAAGTTTTCTAATTAATTTCAAAAGAATCACAAAAACCATTTCTAGATTTAAATATTCAGAAAATAAATTAACTAAAGCATAATTTTTTTTTAACTACAAATTTTTTGATCTTTTTCAGGCTACGAATATTCAGCAAAAAGTTCTATTGATTTAAGCAAGGATTTTTTTTTCATTTTCGACTAAATGCTGAATTTACTAACGATTTTGCTGAAATTAGCAATTTTTCTGCTACATACTCCTGACTAAAATTTTGCTGATTAAGCAAACTTTTTTGCTGACTTTACTGACTCTTTTTGAGTGTACTGTTTTTATTTATCTTATTTATATTGTAATATTTTTATTTATCTTATTTATATTGTAATATTTTTATTTATCTTATTTATATTGTAATATTTTTATTTGAACTATTTGACCGAGCTTTTTTATTAAAGTAGTAATGTAGTTTTACAATATTTGCTTTCTGCACCCATCTAACAAGACGGGCTGCGGTGCGGTTCACTACGATTTAGATAAAATCTGAATATGTTTTAGTGGAGCAAAAAATTGTTGAAGACGTATTTTTTAGCGGCCCAATCAAATGTTAAGTGGGTAAAATGAGTTGTTTTGACGAAGTGTTGCCCGAAAAATTTTGTAAGGTGATTGTCTAGGGGGAAAAAAAATATATAGGGTTTTTACGGGATTATTTTTTTTTCAAAATCATCTGAAAATTTGTTGGCTTATTAAATTTTTTTTATTACAAATATATTTAAAGAAAATAAATTTTATATCAAAAACTTAAAATAAAATTGTAAAAATCATTTTCTTATTATAATATAACTCGTAAATTTCTTGTAAACTTTGTATTAATACAAGACATATTTTTATACCCTACACCACTATGTGGTCAGGGTATTATAAGTTTGTGCTGATGTTTGTAACACCAAAAAATATTGGTTGTAGACCCACCTTATAGTATACCGATCGGCTCAGAATTTTTATACCCTACACCACTATGTGGTCAGGGTATTATAAGTTTGTGCTGATGTTTGTAACACCAAAAAATATTGGTCGTAGACCCACCTTATAGTATACCTATCGGTTCAGAATTTTTTTTTTTCGATTTAACGATGTCCGTCTGTCTGTCCGTCCGTCCGTCTGTCTGTCTGTCCATGCAATCTTGTGCGCACTCTACAGGTCGCAAATATTAAGATATTTTGATGAAATTTGGTACGCAGACCTAAGGACGAACAAGTTTGATTTTGGTGAACATCGGTCCATGTTTAGACCTAGTGCCCATATAAGGGTCCTACCAAAATTATATTGTTTATACGCTGCAGGTCGTAAATATTAAGATATTTTGACGAAATTTGGTACACAGACCTATATTGGCCAATAACGTAGCCTATTGATTTTGGTGAACATCGGTCCATGTTTACACTAGGGATACCGATCCCGAAATCCCGATCCCGAAAATCCCGGGATTTTCGGGATTTAGAAATCCCGAAATCCCGGGATTGGTCTTGAAAAAATCCCGGGATTTCCGATTTCATTATTTGGCATATTTTATCTCTTTTTTTATTTGTTTTCATTGTTATATTCGACCTAAATCACATAAATCTAATATCTTATTAAATGTTATTAAAGAACTAATTTTTCCCATTCATAAACAACAGATTAAAATAGATTAGAGATTAAATAAATCTGAATAAAAACCTTAATAATTTAAAAACTTTTATTTAGTTGTGAAACTTTTGAAAATCGTAATTTAGCTTTTAACGGACATGTTTTTATTTATTTTATTGATGATTTGCTAAAATCATAACTTCATGCAAAATAATTTTGTCGACTAAAAACAGCAAATTTTTGTTAAATTAAAAAATCTAACAATCTGCCTTTCGGAAATCATCAGAGGTATGTTCTTAACATTTTTTGTTAGTTGATTTAAAAAATTAATAGTCACTAAATATTTCTGATAATTTCAGCAGAGTAGTTTGTATTTGCATTCAACTAATTTTAGCCAAATATAACTAAACATTTGTAGATATAGCAGTGTTTTAGCTGCTTTTGGTTAAAAAGTTTCTTCAGAGGTAAACTACAATTTGCTTAAATTTAAGTCATTGGTATATTTCTTATATTTCGGAAATTTAACAATTATTTAGTAAATAAGTTCTGTTGATTTCATTAGTTATCGCGGAGCCTTTTTTGTTAATTTTTGGTAGCTTTTTCTGCTATTTTTACATACTTATTTCTATGAGTGAAGTTTCTGTTTAAAGTCAGATTCACAATGCTGTAGTACTCCACTCTGAGTGGATTTTGTTCCTTTCTTTTTTGCACTTATATATTTTTTGTATCATGCTATCTCTATTTTATACCCTCAACTCTGCAGCGTGGAATCCGGCTTAATTTGTTTATTTCTTCATACTGCAAGAAATAATAAGTAGATTTATAATGAATTATTTAAATTTTTAGGGTTTATTTCAGCTATTTACTTTTAAAATTAAAAATATGATGAAACAAGAAAATCCCGAAACCCCGAAAAATCCCGAAATCCCGAAAAATCCCGGGATCCCGATAAATCCCGGGATCCCGAAAAATCCCGGGATTGAAATTTTCAAAATCCCGAATCCCGGGATTTGTAAAAACCAGTCCCGTTCGGCATCCCTAGTTTACACCTAGTGCCCATATAAGGGTCCTACCATAATTATATTGTTTATACGCTGCAGGTCGTAAATATTAAGATATTTTGATGAAATTTGGTACACAGACCTATATTGGCCCAATAACGCAGCCTATTGATTTTGGTGAACATCGGTTCATGTTTAGACCTAGTGCCCATATAAGGGTCCTACCAAAATTATACTGTTTATACGCTGCATTCTAATTCGCTCTAATTCGATTTACGTTCAACGGATTAGAAAAAACATAATTTTTGAAATCGTTAGAAAATTGACTTTCATTTGTGCACCATTTTCGTTAATATTTTACTTTTTTCGACCCCCCCCCCCCTATTAGTCGAAAAATGGCTCTGGTTAGGGCTACGTTTTATGGATAAAAAAGATAACATTTTTGGAATCGTGACACAATTTCCTTTAATTTAAGTACCCACACTTACATCTTACTATGTTCCCCCGTTTTTTTCCTCAAACGGGCCACCCAAAATTAATTTCTGTTTTTTCTTTTTTAATTCCAGAGGGGGTCATATTTTTTTTTACGAAACCCCATAAACTGCAGTTTTGCCAAAATATTTATACCAGTGTTGCCATATAAAAATTTTTAAAGGTAGTCCAAAATTGCGAAAATGTATTTTTATTTTGTAGAGTTTTATCGCATAAAATAACACAAAATTTAAAATTTGAAAAGATCTTAACCCGTTTGAGAAGAGCAGCGTGTTTAAGTTTGAATTTTTAGTCAAAATTTCTCCGCTACACAGAGGGAATTTTGCTGGACGAGTTTTAATGAATTTTTTTTCAGTAAACTAATGAAGTTTTCTTCACAAAGTAAATTAAAAAATTCTTTAATTTGATAAATAAACTTCATATATTTTATGAATTTAGTTTTAATGAAACTTTTTCATTGAGTGCATGCAATTTTTAATAAATAAAATGAAATTATTCACAGTATTTTATGAAAAATTCCATTAATTCAGTGAAAAGTTTCAATAGACGACCCAGGAAAATTTTCTGTTCCAAAGAATCGGTTGTACAATAGCTACTTTTCATTCACAACCCCTTCTACTGTCGATTCTAACACCGATTCTTTTTGTTTGAAATTGTCCTAAAAGCAACCTTCTATAGCTCCAAAGTGGAACCGGTTGCTCTAGAATCAGTTCTGGAACTAGTTCTGGAATTGATTCTACGTCACCCACACCTTCCATATAGGATCCCAGGAACTGGTTACGGAACCAGTTCCATGGAATCGGTTGCAGTGGAACCAGTTGTAGAATGGGTGTGGTTGGCTACCGATTGTAAAAAATTTTCCTGGGGAGTTCCAGTGAAACTTCATTGGTTTTATGCAAAAATTTATTAATATCATGCAGATAATTCTCTCAGTGTAGGAGGCGCTACAAAGCTAAAAATATAAAAAAGTATTTCTTTGGCATACGTTAAAATTATTTTTCCGAGTGGTTTTGGGCCGGTGAATACGATTTTCATATTAGACTTTTAGGAGTTTTAGGAATCTGATATCATGTCATCCAAATTAGATAGTTTTTGATGTTTTGAATTAAAAAAAAAAAAAAAAAAACTTGTAAGGTGTAAATTGAAGTTATTAGGAACTTTCAGTTGATTTTAGCGACACAATTCTCAGACAAGGTAGGTATACCCAGAACTTTTGAATTGATCTATTTTGTCAGGTCTAAGCAAAACATTTGAAATGTACGAGTATAATTGGCTCAAAGATAAAAGCGATAAAACTAAAAATCTGCCGATAATAAAACTTTTTCTCTGTTTTTATCCTAAATAAGTGTTTTAAGCTAAAAGTGCATAAGGGAACATATAAATTACTAAAAAAAATTACATATCTTACTTTTTACAATTTTGGAAGTTAGCTCGACTAAAATTCATCAATCTTTCTAAAATATCACTAAATCGTTGTTTTAAGTTTGATCGAACAGGCTCAACAATCTCTACAGAATGGGAGGAAGCAGTGTCTTCTAAAATCATGTAAAGAAATGTACATATAAATTTACACTAACTAATAAAAGCTTAATAGAAAAACAAAAGAAATAAAAAGTTAAAATGGCATTAAAACATACAAATTGTGTAAAGTTTAAAATTTTGAACATGCCAAAAAAACGAAATAAAATAACACGCCTTCAAAATTATTTAGCAATTTAATGCTAAACATGTGATATAAATTAACTAAACCTACATCAAATATAATGTTAGTGAAAGAAGGGGCAAAATAATAAAATAAATACTACTAGTTTAAGTAACCACAATTTAAGGTAAGAATATAAGCATAGTAACAATAGATATAGAAACAAAAATTTATGATACAAAAAATGATTTGTATTTGTTTTTTTTTTTTAACAAAAATATGTGTATGTGTGAAAATAAGAAAAAAATTAAGAACATTATTTTCGGTTTACGGTAGACTCTTCCAAGTAAGAACTTTGTTTTAAAATTGTCAGTTTAATATTGATAGAACCATGGCAAAACAATAACTGGTAGAAACATCATAGAGCATGTTCTCTCGATTACAACAACAAAACCCCTAGAATGTCAAATAAAAAACCCAATTTTTGTTAATGACTTTACCAGTATTGTTATGCACAGAGCTTTAAAGAATTAATTCCTTTTTGGAATGAATTCAAAAAATTTAATTCAATTTTTTAATTCAAGGAATGAATTCACATATAAGACATAAGCAGGAATTAATTCCTGTGAATGAATTCAAAGAATTCAAATTTAGAGAATGAATTCCCAATGCATGACCAAAGGATTAAGCATTAAAATTAAAAAAATCATTCACTAAAGAATTCGTTCAACACGAGTTAATTCAGTTTTAAGTCAAGGAATTCATTAAATTCTAGTTAATTCAACTTTTGGTCAAGGAATTAATTCCCTTGTACATTTAATTCCCTGAAGGAATTAACTTTTTCGTTTAATTCCCTAAGGAATCATGAAAATTTGAGATCTTAAATATATTTTATTTATATAAATTTTTAAGTTATTATAAAATATTTTCTAATTTACTTCCCGCAAGGGCTCCCGGGAATTCAAGATAAATTTCCCACTTTCCCGGGAAATCAAAAAGTGCGCGATTTTGTATTCCCTAACCCCAACTCATCAGTTGCCCGCAATAAGAATATGATGATTGAAATACACAAACGGGACGAGAATTTTGTACTTTTGTATAATAACTAGGGTTTTTCTTTTCCCGGACTTTTTCATTTCCCGGGACAGCGGGATTTTTTTATGAATTTCCCGGGATCCCGGGAATTCCCGCTCGTTAGAAAATGAATATATCCGACGTATGTTTCACTTGAAAATCGAGTTTTTCTGTCAAAAAAACTTACGACAAAGTTCATCTTTTGGTTGCAGTCATGAGAAAATCTACTTAATATATTCTGAAATAAGGGCTTAATATAAAATATCCATATCTTCCACTTTTTCGAGATCAATTCGTTTAACAGTTTAAATAGCGAACTAATATGCAGGTAATATATTTGTATGGAAGGCCATCTTAATTTTAAAACAACTCTTAGAAATACATTAATTAAATATTAATTCGCGATTTAAACGGTTAAACAAATTGAATCATAAATTCTTTCAGGATATAATGGAATTGTTAATGGGTGCAAATTTGTATCGGACCAGCTTTAGAATCAGAACTAAGATCGATTTTTCGATTAAATATGGAATCCAAAAATTTCTATTTGTAGATATTTTGTTTCTATGCAGATTTTCAGAAGTATTCGTCTATTTTTATTAAAACGTTTAAAAGTGAGTATTTTTCACACAAATTTTTAGGCAAATCGTTTAAATCTATTTATAAAAATAGACACTAAAATATTATTAAATAGTTTTATAACTTTAATTGGTATTTTTTGAATAGAAATTTTTTATGGCACAACTACTTAAAAAAAAATTATTTAATATTCATTGTTGCATTTTTTTAAATTAACATATAAAAAATCCAAAATAATTTGAAAAAGCATCTGTGCATTATTTTAAAAATAATAGTAAGCTTTAAGTGCAGCGAGAAGTTTTCAACTCAGTCCCGTTCAAAAATATATTTTTTAATATATTGTATTTTTTAAATATCCCAGAAGATGATTTGCGAAGCAAATCGAAATATCGGAAAAAAATTAAAAAATAAAATACAAAATATTTAATTTTTTAAAAATTTATGACTCAAAGCCAAACAATAGTAAAAATATAACAACACCAAAGGTCAACAATATTTAATCTAACAAAAACATAAAATTTGAAAAATACAACTGAAATAAAGGAATAGCAATTGAAATTTAAATGAAATTATTTGAAGTATGTAATAAAAACTCAAAACACTTACATCAATTGAAAATACGAAAATATTATAATTTTTTTTAATTTAATTTTAATTTAATAATTTAATTTTAATGGCGAGTTTTTTTTGGAGGTATTTGGAGCTGAAATACTGATGTTGAAATGGTGTGTATGTATATTGCTTTATTTGAACAAAGACCATCATTAAAAAATATAAAATTTCCGAGGTACGAGTATTTTTGTTGGAATTTAAACTTGATAATGTCTAATAAAATTTGTTTTCTGTTTAACTAAACCCAAAAATTCGGCCTAAATATTTTTTATATTATATAATATATTTTTAAATTCGCATTTTTTAATTTTAAATATTTTTTACTTAAATTATTTTTAAAAAAATCAATGCTTTTAATTGAAATACAGCTTCCAAACTTTTAATATACTAGCTAAAACTTCTGTAGAAGAATAAAAAAAATCCCGGGAAATCCCGCACTAAATTCCCGGGATTGCGGGATTGAAAAAAGGGCGGGATTCCCGGGAATCCCGTCCCGGGAATTCCCGGGACATAAACCCTAATAATAACTAAAAATATATAATTAGATATTATCATATCGTCGGCTTGCCTGCAAGTAGTGCTATGTATTTTTAACAAGTTTTCAGGAAAGTGAAAAAACTGATTTATTTTATACTTTTAAGATATTTTATTGACAGCATATGCCTTAATGATTCACGGTCTCATTTACTAAAATACTGCATTAGAAGAAATCAGGATTTAATCTCTGTTACAGAGCGGTGCTTGGTTTTTAAGAAAAACTGCACATAACACCTCTTGAAGGAGCCATTTTTCAAAATATGTTCATACCACTTTGTACATAGTATAACACCTTTTGTTCATAGAAAATAAGTTTAATAACTCAAAAATGAGGAATTTTTTTTTGAAAATTTTGGGCATTTATTAAGAAACATTGCTATGATCTTTTCCTATCTTTCTGACAACATATGGATTCCGCGCCAACTGAACTGATTTTTTGAGGCCAACAAAGAATCAAGCGAAATTCGAAGTGAGGCGTATTCCAGTGAGAGAGTTCTGTATCGATCAAAACAAATGGTAGTCTGACGGGGCAAGGTCTGGACTATAAGACGGGTGAGGTAAAACTTCCCAATCACTATTTTCTAAATAGTTTTTAACCGGCCTTTTCATCATGGAATATTACGGCTTCATGTTTCCATTTTTCATCGCCAGTAATGATTCGATGCAAAAATTACTTCTTTTTATGCGTTCAAGAAGCATTCCGGACATGCAAAATCGGCTTCAGTTCGTGTGGTATCCAATTTCCTTGCTTTTGGATGAATTCTGCTGCTCGCAAACGTTTTGAAATTGCTGCTTGAGTGACTTGTATGTTGTTTATACTATTTCGTTCAATGACTAAGTGAGAATAAATGACAGATGTGTACCCTTTAAAATGCAATATAAAATCAATAAGAAAATTGAACAAACAAAAATCAAATAAATACGTTTATAGTGGCAAAGTTTGGTCAGGGAATTCATTCCCAAAATATAAATTCAGTTCAAAAAAAGGGAATTAGGAAATCAATTCATCAAAGCTCTGGTTATGCCATGGATAGAACCACTGTTTCCGGAATTTTTCATTTAAAAAAATTCCCAGCAAAATCTCAGCAATGGATGCTCTTTACTACACTTATAAAAAAAAAGTTAGTACAAAAGTCTGTTAAACGCGTTCTGGCGCAAATGAACTGATTTTTTCTGTTATTTTGTCTTAAAATTTAGAATTGAACTAGTATTTTTGAAATTCCCATTTAGCATAACAATTACTTTTATCCGTATTTGAACTAACTTTGCATCCTAATTTTTATAATTTATGTTTCTTAATTTTACAAATTTTTCAGCTAATTTAAACCCCAATTAGATCCTAAAGTTTATATTTTTGTGTCTCTGCTATCAATATCACATAGAGATGGCGCTATATTTTCATAATTTTCTATTGTATAATCACAAAATGGCTTATATCTCGGAAACTAAGCGAGATAGAGCAAAATGGACAAAAATTCGATACTATGAACTTATCAATCTTTATAAGCCACCTATACTCCTAAAAATAAATATGGGCCTGTCTCGGGACAGATCCGTAGAGCCCAAAAAACAAGACTGTAAGCGACATTTTAGCACAATTTTCAGTTAAATCAGGTAATGTTTCTGTTGAATTAAGCTCAAATTTCTTAGCTAAGTTAACCATAATTGTCTGTGTATTTAGCAGTGTGTAAAATTTTGCTTTCCTAAATTTAGCAGACCATAATTCTAAACTTCATTGAAAATTCTGCTGCTGCAAATACAGGTACTATTTCCTGTTATTTTAGTAGAATTGTGAACTATATATTAGTACGGGCTTTTTTATGAGTGTAAAAGCTAAATAATAAGAAGCAGCATAATTAGGGTCTCTACTGTATATAATTTGGTGCCAAAACTCATTATTTTTATTCGACAAGGACGCTTTTGTCAGTAGTTGTCCATACTCGCTGCATGAAAAATCGCACAAAATTTCTGCACCTGCTTACCCGCTGCATTACAAAAATAGAAAACATATGTGGTTAACAAAATAAGTAGTTATTCTTGTGCTGATGATAAGCAGTTTAAAATAAGTGGTTACAGGTCAAATAATTAGGTTTACTCATATACTTATAAGAAGTTAAAAAAGATGTTATTACCAATATCACATTATTTTTGTATTTTTAAATTATCACGCTTAAGTTAGACTGCTTATAAAAACGATTTCGTCTAACAAAAAAGATCTAGTACTGACGCCGAATTACAAAGTAGTAAAAAGTTTTAGTTTAATTATGTAACCACTTATTTGGTAATGAAAGATTTTGCTTGGTTATCGGTTTTTATAATAGATTATTTTCCATTTTTGTCACATTTTCTTCACATTTTCTAATTTTTTCAAATATAAAATTTTTATTCACAGCCCACAAAAACTTTGGGAAAGGGTGCGATATATTTATGCATTATCTTATAATTATAACTCGTTATCTTCTGCATTATTTTAAAACAAAAAGTAATGACTTAAGGATCATTCACCCCTGTTCCATAAAAGTTTCGATTTCAATTCGAATGAAATTCTGAAATCACACGAAAGGAGAATTAGAGTTTCCCCAATTCGCATATTTAAGTTTTTCCAAAATGATTTAAAAATAAATTTTCAAACCTTCGAACATTGGGTCATATGAATAAAACTTAGCAATTACTTCGAAGTAATTACTTTGGGCTTAGGAATGGCTTTTAACTCCAAATTTACCAATTGGCTGGTAGAATAGGATGAAATGTAAACGAAAAGTTAAAAATTTAATTTCTAGTCTACTCCCAAGTAGACTAGATTTGTGAAGTAATTGCTTAAAAAACCCTGTATTTCCCCCTATTAGTAATATCAATTTTTTATTCATATGAGCCATTGTTTTAAGTTATAATTTTTTTATTTTTTTTTTTATTTTAGTTAATATACTTATAAATAATATAATTACATCACTCCCATTGGAGCTTCTAGCAACATTATCTTTGTGTTATTTGTGTTGTTTCGTTAATCCGTTAATTTTAAGATGTGCAATTAATTGATTGGACCACAGCATCCGAGCCTAGTGTTGGGGCTGCCAACAACCTCTAGGCAGGCAAATTTAAATCAATTGAGTTTCAGTCACAGTTATTGTGGCCTAGTTACCTGAGACGCATTGATATTTATGTCATTCAGGTTACTCATTGACCGCCTTCTCACTTTAGCTGCCGACAAACGCGAGTTTAAGCGGCATTTCCAGGAGATACGTGGTTAAAAAAAAAACCGGACGTAGTGAGCTGCTTAGGTTAGTCATTAACCCTCTAAGCGGCCTAAGCTTTTTTGCAATGAAATTTATACCATGTGTTTCTCACGAAAAATAAACAATAAGTTCTTCTACAAAATTTTTTTTCGTTGCCTACTTTAGGCGATATGGGCTAAAATAGTTTAAGGGTGAATCTCAAAAACTAGCGCATAAAAATTACTAGGTTTAGGCACAAATTATTTCTCTTACCAAGATGTAATTACAATAAAAAAATTACATTTTTTCTGCTGTTACTTAAGAAGTTGTAGCGATTTTCGTTTTTCGAAAAATGCGAAATTGAGCGAAAACGCACCAAAACTTCAATATATATTATTGAAACTTATAAGCTTTGCTACCTATACCAAATATATTCTTTTTACCAAATTTCAGAAAAATCCGTCCATTCGTTTTGAAGTTAAGGCGATGTCCTTTAAAGGTATCCTTATGGAATCCTGTGCGTCCTTGGACCAAAGTAAGGAACTTTTTGAATAGTTTAAGCTCCAATCTTACTTCATGGTCACTATCAATTATTTTAGTCAATTTAAATATGTTTTTAAGATTTTTGAAACTTTTGGTTGTTTTAAAATATTTAATTTTTGAAATTTTACGAAATTTTATCTTTGACACTTTCTCGCTTCCAAACCGTGCATTGTATATAAAAAAATTCTTCACAAAAAGTTTTACAAATTTTGTTTTCTGTTGAAAAAGCATAATTTCTTATTATAAAATACCCCTTTGGCGCATTTCTGGTCAATTTAATATACCCCGCCTGGAGGCGGGCTTGCCGGTTAGAGGGTTAAAGGAATCGCTTTTTGCTATTCCCAAGTGAATAGCAGACAGAGAGCTTTCCACACCTAGGTGCACCTTTATGAAAAACCTCATCCTCATGTTATAATTGCTGAACAATAAAAAGATATTTTTATTATTCAACGATATATTTTGGGTAACTCCAGTTAAGAATTTTTACGTAAATTTACAAAAAAATTTTAATGTGTTTTTTAAAATCTTGTTTGTTACCAAAAACAATGCTCTTACTTATTCCCCCTGATTATGTAAGGCGTTGGCGTATTTAGTAAAAATGACTCCATACAAATCCAATTTTTAAAAATCGAAATTAACAAAAAGTGAATTTTCCTGGTGATTTAATACAATTTTGATAAAATATTAGGATTTATTAGAAAAAGTGCATTCGATTTAATTCCCTCAGCTTTTTCTATGTGAGATAAACGGAAAAAAAAATTTCGTGTGAATCTTATACGGCGTTCACATATACGTGTTTAACACGATTTGACATGTTTAAGCGTTAAACATGTTTAAGTGAGATGTTTTACAGTACATTTTTTCTACCCTTAAACACCTAAATTATCGTGTTTAATTTTTAAACACGTTGTCAAACACGATAAAATTGATATCAATTGGTATTGAATGACAAGTTTGAAGCAGAAGAAGACACAACAAGAAAAATAAAAAAATTAAAATTGAATAAAATAAACTAAATTTAAATAAAAACCAATTAAAATGTGATTTTTTCTTATTAAAGTGATAGATGAAACAAACAATTAATTAAACTTTGCTTCCGGTGAACGAAAAATCCAAAAACAGCCATGAAGTAGTCCCTTAACTAAAAATTTAAAAACCTTGTTTCCGACTGGGGCGGATAGTGTTATTTCACTTTTTATAGCAATTATAACATTGGATAATGCCGAAAATTATTAATTATTGCCTCCGGCCGAAGAAAAAATAACTTTTTGGGAAATTTTATCAAATTTTTGTATTTTTTTTTTAAATTGTTAAGGAACAGCTGTTCGAGATGTTTAAGTTAAACACTTCATTTTTAAGTGTGAACTGACATGTTTAACTTTTACATAAACGTGTTTTACTATCGTACTGTGAACGTAGTATTAGAACAGCTACAGAAACTCGTAAATTTTAAAATATAAACATTTTTTAAAGTGCAAACTAAGAATAAAAATAACTGTTTACTGCAAAATTTTTTCATAGAAAAACAACAACTGTCCTGGAGAAACTGTCAAACTTCTTTGAGTGCATATATTTAATAAAAAAATATTTGCAATAATTTAGACACGTTAATTTTTCTATCGTTATAAAGATATAATAGGGACCCTTTCCGTCTCCGAAATATGACGTCATGAAAATTGGCAAATACAGCTATGGACATATAAATGGCACATTTTTAGAAAATATTTAACAAAACTTCGCGTGCCACAGAAAAATCGATGGCGAGCTAGTTTTGCCAGCACTGTTGAAAAAGCCGTAAAAATAAAGAATCCGTGTCTTTTCCCATCGGTCTAATATTAAGTTTTGAGGGTAAGATGATGTGGTAAAAATATTGCAATGTTAAAGGGATCGTAACTGAAACGATGCGGTTATCGGTAAGGGTAACGCTATTTTAGATTATTTCGGTAACGGTATTTTAAGGGTATCGATATTTAATTTATTTCGGTATCGGTATTTAAAGGTTAGCGGTATTTCAGTTATTTCGGTAACGGTATTTTTAGCGTAACGATAGTCAGTTAAAAACAAAACAAAATTAGCAACTTAATGTATGTAAAATACTCAATAACAACGTGATATTAACAAAAGCAGAGAATTAAAAATAACGGTAAAGGTATTTTAAGGATAACGATATTTCATTTATTTCGGTAACAGTATTTTAAGGGTATCGGTATTTTATTTATTTCCGTATCAGTATTTTAAGGGTAACGGTATTTTAGTTATTTCGGTATCGGTATTTTAAGGATAACGGTATTTCGGTAACGGTATTTTACGTGTATCGGTAGTCAGTTGAAAGGATTTTGAATCGATAGCGATATTTTAGCGGTATTGCCTGCCAACGTGTTTCTTTAGTAGCGTCGATTTTGCAAACCCAATTCTTGAACATCCAATTCTCTCTTAGCGTCGATTTTGCAAACGCAAATCTTCAACATCCAATTCTAAAATTTAACAGAGCTTGCGGATGAAATTGCAATAGAAACAGTGGTGCCAGACCTTTGTGGTCAAAAATCGTCAAAAAAGTAAAACAAAATCGTCAGCAATTTTATGAAAAATCGTCAAGAAATCGTCATCAGTTAAATATCATAAAAACACTGGTTTGATGTATTTTTTATTCGAAATTCAATTCATTTTAACTGCTTGTCTATACCACCGCTCTAAAGGCAATTCACAGCTTTTATAAATTCGAATTATATATAACTGGACGTTATTTTTTACTTCATCTGTAAAAAGGTGGTATTTATGCTACGATAAGTTATGCGGTTTATATTCTCATAAATAATTTATACAGACTTTATGCTCGTGATTCCGAACTCTGTTTTTAAACTAAATTAGCAGATTATTTTTGCTATATATTAGTAATATAGGAACAGCAAAAATAAAACTGTTAAATATACAGAATTTAAGTTATACTTGAGCTAAATTTTTGTAAATGGAGAATAGCAAATTAACCTGCTAAAATCAGCAAAAATTTTTGCTAAATAATTAGTAGCCTAAAAAATCACCAAAAAATAAAAAATTTTCCAAGTTTTTTTTTAAATGCAAATAAAAATTGAGCCTTTTGAAAACAGCAGTTTACAATTTTTTTAGCAAATATTTCTGCTGATTTTAGCAGAATAAACTGCTATTTGCATTCAACCAAATTTAGCTTAAAAATAGCAAAAATTTTGTAGATTTAGCAGTTTATTTTTGCTATTTTTAGTCTACAAATTTTTAGCAAAATTTTCTGCAGATTTTAAAGTACAATTTGCTATTTTCAATTAACTAAAAGTTAGCTTAAATATAACTAAAATTCTGTAAATTTAACAGTTTTAATTTTGCTGTTCTCATTTTACTACACTCATAGAAAAAAGTTTGTAGAAAAGTTAGTAAAACTGTTAGTACTTGAACTTAACAAATTTTTAACTAATTTTTAGTTAAAATTTAATTTTTAGTTAATTTTTTTGCTACCTCCACATTACTAACTTACAAATTTTTTTGATATTTTTTTTTGCTGAATTTAGTTACTAATTTTTAACAATAAATTTGCTAACTTTACAGTATTTTACTGAATTTTAGTTACTAATTTTTAACAGAAGATTTGCTAATTTTAAAAATTTTTTGTAAACTAAACCACCAATTTTGGAGCGCTTATAAACAGAATGTTAAATGACTCATAAAAATTACTGCACATTTTTAACTCGCCAAAAATAATGCAAAAAGTTTTTAAATAAAGCTAAATTGAAATGGTTGAAAATTTGTCCTACTCATAAAATATCTAAATTATTAAAATTTATGAGAAAAGTTTCTATTTATCGTAATACATTAATTTTCGAAGATCAAGGTTTATTTTGGACCAACCATTTTAATATGAAAATGACAAAATGGCTCATCAATTGTTAAAAACAAAAATCCGCCTGTTTTTGTTGTATAAAAATGGATCTCCCGGGAGCCCTGCAGAAGCTAGCCTATTCTTATTATAGAAGTGTATTAGTACTCCACTGGAGCAAACTATTTGCCCGTTTTGCGTTAACTTGCTTAGTTTTTGAGAAACTAGCAGAAATAAAAATAACAAAAAATACCAATATTTAGCAAAATTTTCTGCAGATTTTATACTACAATTTGTCATTTTCAATTAATTAAAAGTTGACGACCCTAATTTTTTCCCCCAATATTGTACTTTTTAAGCTTATTTAAAGAATACGATATTTTTAATCGGCCACACCTTCTTCCTGTGGGTGGAGCTTTAGAGGTGAAAATGGTCAGCAAACAATGAAAATCAAAAGAAGGGTCTCTGAAATACATTTTGTTATGGTTAACATATTATTGTCTATAAATATTACCACTTTTACAAAAAATCATTCTTGGGAATTTTCATTGGCATTGAAATATAATTGGCATTACTTTATCTCAATGTCAGTGCCAACAAATTTCATCACCATTCAATGCCAATGAAATTTTTTTCAATTTGCATTGATGAAAACAATGGTAATGAAATGTACACATAATTGAAGAAAAAGCATTGTAACATAAAAAAATATAAGTAATACGCGAATTTTTAATTTTTTTTCTTAATTTATTCTTTTATTAAAACATGAAAACAAATACTTCTTTCATCAATTATAAATGGGCATTTAGGCATTGAACAATGCCAATTGAAAAAAATTTCAATTAATTGACACATTCAATAAACTGGTCCCAAGTATGTTTTTAAATACCCATTTATTTTTTATTTATTAATTTTCATTTGCTCCTTTTTTACCTTTTTCCAGTCCACTAGTAATCTGCAAGTTTTGTTGATTTCAGAAAATTTTAGCAAAAATTTTGTAGATTTAACAGTTTTGTTTTGCTATTTTCATTCTACTATTATTTAGCAATTTTTTTGCTAATATTAGCAGGTTAAATTGTTATTTGCAATTAACAATTTAGCTCAAATATTACTAAAATTCTGTAAATTTAACAGTTTTTTTGCTGTTTTTATTTTATTAATATTTAGCAAACTGATTCTGCTAATATTAGCAGTTTTTTCTGCAGCATCATTTTTAACTAATTTTTAGTAACTTTTTCTGCTATTTTTACGGACTTATTTGTATGAGTGTAGTATTTAGTAAAAAAATCTGCTAATTTTATAAGTTTTTTCTGCAGCATCATTTTTAACTAATTTTTAGTAACTTTTTCTGCTATTTTTATAGATTTATTTCTATGAGTGTAGTTTTGATTAAAATTCGTTAAAAAGTCAATAATTCTCCTAAATCGTTAAAACATATTTAGTTTTAAATGAAAAATCGTGATTTGTAAAATGTTGACTAAAAAAATCGTCAAAATGACGTAAAATCGTCACATCTAGCACCACTGAATAGAAAAGCTAAAAACGTAAAAAAGACAATAAAATAAATTAAAACATGTAAACGTGACCTACAAAGAAAGTGTTTATTGCTAAACATAACATTAACCGTTATAAGGGTCAGTCAAATAATTCATTGATGTTAGACAAAAAAAAAAAAAAAGAACAAGTTCATTAACACATGAGGTTAATGAACGGTTAATAAAATAGGCAGAAAAGAAAATAAACACAATAATGTATAAAACTTGTATGCTTTAAATAAAGGGAACAGCACTATTCGAAAAAGATGATTGAAAATAAGACGAATTGGCTATACCCTACTATGTATATGGAAAAACTAACAAGCTATGGACCAGAATGAGAGTGGACAGGCAAGCGGCTGCCGATCTCAGAAAAAAAACGACGGCGGCGGCTAAAGTTATTATGGAGCACAGATAAGCAGACTATGCCTCTCATGTGCTCTTAGTTTACTGCAAAATTACAATACACTATTGAACGACGAACTACTAACAAGCTTGTACACTCATAGAAATAAATCTGTAAAAATAGCAGAAAAAGTTACCAAAAATTAATTAAAAATGATGCTGCAGAACAAAACTGCTAAAATTAGCAGATTTTTTTGCAGAATACTAGTAAAATAAGAACAGCAAAATTAAAACTGTTAAATTTACAGAATTTTAGTTATATTTAAGCTAACTTTTAGTTAATTGAAAATAACAAATTGTACTGTAAAATCTGCAGAAAATTTTGCTAAATATTAGTAGGCTAAACTATTTGCTAGATATTAGTAGAATAAACTGTTTTATCTACAAAATTTTTGCTATTTTTAAGCTAAATTTAGTTGAATGCAAATAGCAGTCTATGCTGCTAAAATCAGCAGAAATATTTGCTAAAAAATTGTAAACTGCTGTTTTCAAAAGGCTCGATTTTAATTTGCATTAAAAAAAAGAAAAAAAAAGAAAATGAAATTTTTTATATTTATTTTTTGACTTTTTAGACTACTAATTATTTAGCAAAATTTTTTGCTGATTTTAGCAGGTTAATTTGCTATTTTCCATTTAAAAAATTTTAACTCAAATAAAACAAAATTTTTTTTAGTTAGGTAAATTTGGGTTTAATTTATGAAATGATTTTAATGAATTTAATGAATAATGAAATCAACATTTTTAATAATTTTGTAAAATTTATTCATTAAAATAACGAAAATTCAGGACAGTCCTAGTTAATATGTACACTAATAAAAAAAATTCCGTACAAATAGGTCAAAATTGTGCTGGCGCAAATACATGTACTATTTCCTGTTATTTTAGCAGAATTTTTACCTATTTGTATGGGGTTTTTTAGAGAAAATAACTGAAAAATTAGTTCAACTTAAGCAGAACGCGTTCAACAGACTTTTGGACTAACTTTTTTTTATGAGTGGATATGTATGTACGTTAACATTTATCGTTATCTTACACTTTGCAAAAAGTGTGGCAACATTAGTAAAAATATTAAAAATAAGAAATGAAAAAATAAAAAAATACAAAGGGTCGTTATCGAGGAAACCGATAAAGGCTAAATTTTCAGGTACATTAAAGTCGAGAATGAATATCTCAGATATGATACGAGATTAGGGCGTTTCACAATTTTTTGTTATTTTTGCAACTTTTTAAGCGGAATTATGAATGCTTCCCAGCAAAAACATGGTCTCAACTACACAGAAAGAATTTACATAATTCCAATTAAATTTTTAAACATCTTTCTCATACCGTTTTAGTAAATACAAAAAAAGCACCAACAATGGAATTCGTAAAACCAAAAATATTTTTGGTTTTTTCTGTGTGCTTAGCAGCCTATTTACTTTCTTAAATACTTTTGTTCGCGAGTAAATAGGCTGGCAAGTAGTTGAGGCCATGTTTTTGCTGTGGTATTGCCCAAAACGATTTGTGAAAATTTTTTCAGACTTTTTTTAAGGGAAGTACGGGGTTGCTGAAATATATTTTATTAATAAAATTAGGTTATAAAATACAACATTTTTTTTTCTTCCCTACCGCTTTAAGAACTGCTTCTTATTCTTCCTCAATTTCTAAAGTGTAGAAAAAAAATTTGAGAAAAATGATATGCATAATAATTTGACATCATTATAACACCCCTACGAGAAATTTTAACAAACTGTCACCGAACTGGCCCCTTTATATGAAATAGACTGGTCACTTTTATATGGCTTTGTCATAGGAGGGGGAAATTGACCCCTTCTGACATGTCACAAGACAAATCCCAGGACAGGTCCCTGAACTTTGTTTTTTATGACAGTTCAGTAATCATTTTTGCTATTCTCTTATTACAAATTACGGATTTTTTACTAATTCACGCTGCTGATTTCAGCAAAATATTTTACTAATTTTTCAAAACCGAGTGCTAAATTTACCAGAAAAATATACTAATTTAAAATTTTTTTTTTTTATTTTTTACAATTCTTGTTTAGTTTATATTTGTTACTATTGATATATTCTTAGTTTGGAAATAACACTCAGAAAATTTTATTGTATCTCCAATGCAAGGCTGCCATATAATTTTTATGAAAAATCGGCACTTTTTCCCAAAAAAAATCGGCATTTTCGGTACTTTGATTTAAAAAAATCGGCATAAAATCGGCACAATCAAAAATACTTATAAAAATATATATACAGTAGTGGACTAAAGTGGATACAGATTTGAATTTTTTTAAAACTGTATTAATAACTTTTGTCCAATTTGTTATATCCAAGTGTAGTTTTTCCAGTTTTTGAAGTGGCCAGCTCAAAGCCCCGATTTGAATCCCATCAAGAATTTGTGGGCAATTGTCGAAAGAATACTCTCCCCATACGAACGAGCACCGACCAACTTAGATGATCTTTCGTCAAGAGTTTCAGCGGAATGGACTAATATTCCACCTCAAACTATTAAAAATCTCGCGGAAAACATGCCTTCGCGTATAAAAGCACAAAGGACTTTGGACAAAATATTAAAGTAAGAACTTGTCGAAAATTTCAAATATGAACAATACTGGATAAAAGCGGTCATAATTTGCAATTATTTTTTTTATTAACTTCTTAATGATATAGTCTACTGTATTTAGGTTTTTATTGAAGAAGAATGTTTTAGTTTTATGCTTTAAAAAAAATCATTTAAGTTTCTATAATAAAACAAAAATTATAACAAATTTCGAAAAATCTTGAATTATTGTATCCACTTTAGTCCACTACTGTATATACTCTTAAAAAATACATAAAAAGAACATTTCAGTGTAAAAAAATATGACTTACACTGAAAATAAATTAAATTTAATAATTAACAATCAAATTAAAATAAAGGTTTTTAAGATAAATTACATAATAACAGATATTAACTTATGCCAATACTACATAAATTAGTTCCACAATTTTTAGAGATATTTTTTCGCAGAAAAATATAATTCTATTTTCAATCAATTCGCATAGAAAAGTTTTGCTTTTATGAATCAATGAATAAATTATGTTATAATAACTTTAAATCAATGATTTGATATTGAATAAAGTGAGATAATGATTTAGTACAATTTATATTGAATTAATATTGACTCGATTAAATTTAATGAAATAATTCGCGAAGTACAAATCAATTTAACCATTTTTAGTTGAAATGATTTGTTAAAATTTTATTTATTTGCTTGATTATATAAAATGAGTCAACAAAAATCAAACTGATTCTTTGAATAAGATATTTATTGAATATAGTAGCAAATAATTTAATCTATAAAATGATTAAATGATGCGAATCGTCCGGATAAAATTCAATCAGATTTCAAAATGAAATTAAAGAATTATGTTTTTAAATTTAGAAACATATCGTCCTCTGGTTACATATTGCAATAAGTTGTATAATGCTTTTACAAAATACGGTATATTGAAATACAAAAATTGCAATATGACATACAATCAAATGAATCTTTGCACGATGTCAAAAGTTGTATAAGAATATTGCGTGGGGTACATTTAGCTTCCAATTATTGAATTTCAGATTTATTTAGTAAAATAGAAAATTCTGTAAGAATTTCAAAGATAAGAATTATTTTTTTTATTTATTAATATACACAAAAAAATTAAAATTGCGTGTTTTTTGAATTGTAAAAAATCGTCATTTTTCGACCAAAAATTGTCAAATCGACATTTTGCATATTTTTCAATAAAAAATCCGCAAAATGCCGAAAAATCGGCAAATTTGGCAGCCCTGCTCCAATGCATAAAAAGGTAATAACTGGAGAACCGTTTACAATCTTGGCTCCAAATTTCAAGTACGATGAATTGCATATAGCTTATTACATATAGAAAGAAAAAAGTTTTCTTTTTAGATTTTACAGTTTTTTTATTTTTTAGTACACTTTTTTGCTAATTTCAGCAGATTGATTTAAAATTACAGTTTACAACAATTTACTGAAATTTAGTATCTGCAACTAATTATTTATACTAATTTCATTGTACTAAAATTATTATATTTAGTAAGTTTTTTAACTGATTTTAGCAAATCGATTTTGAATTGCAATTTACATAAATTTTACTAAAATTTAGTAGCGGCTACTAATTTTTTCTACTAATTTTATTGTAGTGCAGATCAGCAGAAATGTGTTGCTAAAATTAGCAAAAAATACCGCTGGGCTCAAAACATTTAAATTTCCCGTAATAACAGCGAAATTTTCAGTAGCCATTACAGACTCTTTTGGTTGAGTATATACAAATTAACAGTGATTGTGGGCCAATTTTCTTTTAAAATTAATTTTTTCCAGTTTGCTTATTTATAGTTTAAGTTCTAACTTTATAAACTAATCATGTGAGAAACCCGTTAATTTTCAAATTTCTAAAAGTTTACAACAAAACTAACAAATAACTATTTTTGAGTTCAACATTTGTTGAAAATTTATTATTTGGAGAGTGTGAGAGTGCATTCAACAATAAATAAGTATGTAATTTGTTTAGCATTAATAAATTTAATGTCCCCTGATAAGATGTGGGGCATAAGGCGTACAGAACAAAGTTTTTTAATTTCATCATTCTTATATTTTTCTTTCCAACATTTCGGGGATGCACTAAACCAACACTCCAGGGTTTCACAACTGTTAGTATTATTCTACATAAGCGCAGTTCGCTTAATCTGCGCCTGAATTTCATAGGAAGATTATCATCTGATGATATCGTTTTGACGATGGTGTTGCTTCAGGTAGGGGAAATTTTTGTATGACTTTAAATTTTTTTGTTGGGTTAAGAAGTGTTGCAAATATTAGACCTCAATTTCTGACATGCATATCCTTAATATTTTACAAAATAAATAATCAACTTAAGATATCCCCCATATTGTGAACTATTTAGTTTTGTCATGTGGCCAAATAAACAAAAACAATTTGACTAGCAAAAAGAAAAAAATAATTAAATAATGCTGGGCGATAAAAAAAAAAAGACGAAGATATATATAAATCAATTTAAGCTTTTCAATGCCAATGTAACGCAAGATAGTTTAAATTTTTTATTTTCTAAAAATGTCGTCACTGAACTTTCGATTAAAATAAACATAAAATTTAGGCAGCGATTGATTTTAATTTTTATCATGAAAACAAATACTAATACTTGATTTTCAAAGTTCATTCACTTTCATTTAAGTAATGCGAATCAACATTAATGCGGGTTTCAAATTATGTATTTCATTTGTATTTATCATCAAATGGAAGTGTTTGTACATCATGATATTGATTTATAAGCCTTAACTTAAAGAAAAATTATTAGTTTCTCAGTAAAGATAAAAATAAATTATAAGGGAATGTGTTTAAAATATAATTCTTAACAATTCGACATCAGCTGTATTTTGTCTCATGCCTATCAACGTTAAATATTTGAAGCAAATCTACGTTAAACCGATTGTAGTATAAAAAAATTTTAAACACCCAGGAAAATTTTTTACAATCGGTAGCCAACCACACCCATTCTACAACTGGTTCCACTGCAACCGATTCCATGGAACTGGTTCCGGAACCTGTTCCTGGGATCCTATATGGAAGGTGTGGGTGACGTAGAATCAGTTCCATAACTAGTTCCAGAACTGATTCTAGAGCAACCGGTTCCACTTTGGAGCCATAGAAGGGGTTGCTTTTGGGACAATTTCAAACAAAAAGAATCGGTGTTGGAATCGACAGTAGAAGGGGTTGTGAATGAAAAGTAGCTATTGTACAACCGATTCTTTGGAACAGAAAATTTTCCTGGGCAGGTTATGTTTATAATTATTCCGTTATAATCGAATGTACATTATCAAAAGTTTTTAGGAAGTAACGCGAATAAGTTTCGCTAGATGTGAAAATGTATAAACGTTGAATTTTCAACGTTGATAATTATCCGTGTTGAAAGTTAACCTGCATACGAATATTAATGTGTTCGTTTTCGTCTTAAATGCGTTTTTATGCACTTTGAGTTTTTTTATGAGTTAACGGATATAGTTAAGTCGAAAACACAGCTATTGTTATGGAGAAACAATTCATGCGCAGAGCTTTGAAGAATTAATTCGTTTTTGAAGAATTAATTCGTTTTTGAAGAATTAATTCATTTTTGAATGAATTCTCTAGCAACCGAATTCAATTTTCTTTAGAATTAAATGAATTCCTTTTCGTAAGTAATGTACTGAATACGTTCAACTAAACGCGTTCTAAAGAAAACAAATTCAAAGAATTAATTTAATTGCTATAATTATTTTTATTAAAAAAAAAGATACGTTCACTGAATTGAAAAGCTATTTTCTCCCGTTCAGTACACAGTAGAGTGTTTTCAATTCAGCCATTTCTTATTTGTTATTATTCTTTATATAAAAATATAAAAAAAATTGAGATAAGATGAAAAATTCCCATAACACTGCGAAAATTTTCCAAAAATGCGATGTTTTACTCGAATTCGCAATGGTCTGGGGGTAAGAAAAATTTACAAGTAGAGAATATTTTTTCCATTACGCCCATATAAGAGAAGTATGCTTTCACAAAAAAAATAAATACTATATGTATGTGTTCTTAAAGAAACTTTTATTCTGGAGGCAAAAGTGTCTTGCTATGGGCGTGAGAAGTTTCATCTCATACCAACCAATAACGGCTGAATTATTTCCAAAATATTTTGAAAACTCTTCAAAGTGAAGTGTTTAAAAGCTTTTGAATTCAGTGAACGTAATTTTTGTTTTTCAATTCAATGAACGTATTTTTTTTTAAGTTCACTGAACGTAATTTTTTTTTCAATTCACTGAACGAAAAATTAAATAGAACGAATTCATTGGTGAATTAATTCAGTAAGGAATTAATTCACTTTTTATCCGTTTGATTTATAAAATTGATCACGTTCACCAGTGAACTAATTAATTTTATTTAATGAAAACTATAGTAATTGAATTAATTCGTAACAAAAGAGATCGAACGAAAACAAATATGAATTAATTCCATTCAATACATAGTCTTTTGTGAATTAATTCATTGAATTTTGAGTTCAGAATTCAAAAACTGAATTAAAGAATTAATTCTTCAAAGCTCTGTTCATAAAAAACCTTAACTTTGTGCCGTTTTTTAAGTCCCAAATTATGTCTCCAAACCCAAGGAGACATAAACGCCTTGGGTTTGGGAATTATGTCCCTAACAATTTTCAGTTGTAATCCACATAATTAAAATAAGTATTACGGGTCTAGGAATGAGATCTCACGAGCTGGACCGTTTTAAAAAAAGGTATTTTTTTTAGTTTTTGGCAGAATTTGGTATTTAGCTAAAGACAATATACACAATATTGGTATCATATGAAGGGTTTTTTGAGGCGCGCGGTTCAATCATTCCTAGAAATGTCCTGTTTGTAAGGATATTCTACAAAAAAAACAAGTTTTTGACTCTTTCGTATGAAGAATTTTGTGATTTAAATGTCAATCTTACATATCTTAATCTCTAGTCGATTTAAGTGAACACGTGTTTCAGGTTTTTTTGAAATTCGCGATTGTTCGCGTTTTTATCAGAAATTCAATATGGTGGAGAAAATATGTTTAAAATAGGGCAATATGGATATAAAAACTTTCCTTTTAATAAGTAAATAATCGCTAAGTGGATACAGTTTAGAATTTTGCTAATTTAATACATTTTTCACGGTGCTCTGGACCAAATTTTGATAAAATTTGGAGTTGCCCCAATTCAATAAAAAAAATTATGAAATTTTTTGTAGGTTTATTATTAAATAAAATAAAAAAGTAAAAAAGTGCCCCCCTCAAAATAAACCTTGGTTTGTTTTATGATGATTCCAAAAATATTTCGGGTCTAGCAATGAGATCTCACGAGAAAAAATCTTAATGTTTTCCACTCAGGGAATGCTTTTGGCGAAGAAGATAAAAAGTCAAACAGTCTGTATTTGCGAAATTAATAATGGGATAAGAGCAATACACATGTTGTTGAAAAGGTAATATAATTGTCTTTTAAATAAGGTGTGATATGTATAAACTTAACAATCCTTTGGAAAAAATGCTCTTATCCAACACTTTTTCACAAGTTGTTTTGTTGGTATTAAAAGTTTGAAACATTTCTTGTACTATTTAATAGAAAAGGTCTCTAAAATGTAATTTTTTATTTCTGAAGAAAAAAAAAACGAGCTAGAGCATTTTTACATGGAGCCATCGAGTCATTAGTCAATTGAAAATACCAATTTTCTCTGCAAAAATCAGCAAAAATTGTTGCTGAAGGATATCGTATAGAATTGGTAAATTCTCAATATTTTTCGGTTTTTGAAGGGCCATTAACAATCTTAAAGTTTGAGCTGACTTACGCAGAGAGAATTTTATTGGACGAGGTTTAATGAAAATGAAGTTTTCTTTACAAAGTGAATGAAAACTTTCTTAAATTTTATGAAAAAGCTTCATAATTTTTACTATGAAGCTCTTTCTAATAAAAGTGTTTTTGGGTGTATGAAATTTTGAATGAAGTTTTATGTAAAACTGCATTTAATATAATGAAAGTTTTCAGTGGACGAATTCCAGCGAATCTTCATTGAATCAATGAAAAAATACATAAATAGCTTGTAGAAAATTCTCTCAGTGTACAGCTACAGATGTCAAATTCCATATAAATTTGAATTTTTTTAAATTTCATTTTGTGTTAACTTTAGGTTACTTGTTTATTGTTATTAGAACCAAAGCGAATAAAAATTTAAATCATGGATGGCAACCGAAACAAATAATAGACGATTTTTCAGTTTACATTAACCTTTTAATGGCAGAGTCTCTATATATTTAAGAATATTTGGTTATGAAGAAACACTAATTCGCACAGTATAAGAATATACAGCACTTAAATTCTCTTCATCCATTCAAATCGGCTTCAATTTTGATAGTAGGGTGCTAACTGCATTAAACTATGAACTATAAAATCGACCCTAATTCGTTTCGACAATACACACTTTCTTGGTAGATGTAAGAAAATTTAGAGTTCCTATAGAAGTAACATGTCAGTTGAGAGTTGTGTGACACAAATTTAAAACAAATGAAACCTTGTCTTGAAGGACATTGAAATATAATTTGAAATAATTTTAATTTTTAAAAGAATTAAAACAGAAATGGAAAACTGTCTCTTATTTTTCTTAAAGCCTATATAGCGCTTTGATGCTGCTCCAGCCAGACATGTCGAGTGTTTTGAGAAGTTTAAAAAAACACCTTTATTTTGGCCTTTCGCTATGTTTTTATAAACTTTTTTTTAAATTTAAATTCTGATTATTTATTAAAATATCGGCAGAAAAAATATATTAAAAATTAATTGGGGAAAGCCTTTTTAAGAGTTTCTTAAAACACATGACGTGTCTCACTGGTGCAATGTCGACTTGCTTGGAGTTGCTCAAAAAAAGGTATCTAAAGGCTTAGGAATCTTTTTCACTCGAGTTGAAAAGACTTTGATGGTATTGTCTCTTATCTCGCAATTTTTTAGCCAAAATTAAGAAAATTATGAGGTTTTGGGGAAAAACAATGGAAAAATTCTATATTAAAAATTTAAGCGGTTAATCGATCTATTTTAACAGATTATTCGGGTCGAATAATTATTTGCATTTTAAATTATTTGTTTCGACATTAACCGAAATAGAGGCGATTAATCGAGGAATCGGTTAATCGATTAACCGAATTGGAAACACTAGTGAGAGCAGATATGTACAGAAGAAGAAAAATGTTCTGATTTTGCAGCAGTTTTTCTTAAGTTTTTTGCGATTTTGCATATTTTCAAAAACTAAAGACTTGAATTAAAGATAGAAACAATATCGTATTTTTGCACATTTCTTGCTGTATATCGGATTAAAATCGTCATTTGACTGTTTTTGATAGTAAAAATCGTCAAAATGACGATAAATCGTCAAACCTGGCAACACTGTTTGCATCACCGCCACCTCGTCTACAAATTGTTCAGTTCAATAATCAGTGTTCCACGAGCAATGTATTTCGTGCTTTTAAAGCAAAATTTTATTCGACGTTGAATGCCATTTCAAACTACATAAATGGCTACTCATAAAAAAAGTTAGTACAAAAGTCTGTAAAATTCGATCTGTTTCAGTTGAACTATTTTTTTTTGTTTTTATTTAAATTCGATCTGTTTCAGTTGAACTATTTTTTTTTTTTGTTTTTATTTAAATCCGTTCTTTAGCTAAAGTTGTTACCCAGACAGATATTACAAACAGTACCAAAAACAATACCCTGGCAGAGCACTGATTTTTTAAAAATTATTACGCTTTGTCAAAATGATGTTTATATAATAAATAAAGGTGTCGAGTTCGACTTCGTTCACGGACATAAAAAAACTTTTTCCAAAAAATTTTTTTTAATTCATTTTTTTATTGAACTTAATTTTTTTTTATAAAATAATTTTTTTTTAGATGAATGGGGGAATATTTAGTTGATCTCTTATTTTTAGTAAATGAATGTTATCATACACAGAGTTGAATAGAATCAGCTGAGATATCTTAAGAATTAAGGTTCAAAGCAAAATAGAGTAATAATAACAAAGGATAAAAATTGTTAAATTTCGTTGATGTTAGTTAAGTTGAGTTGTTGATACGAAATTCGATTTTCTTTCAGCGGTCATATAAGTAGACAAACATTAAAATATTAGCCCACACAAGACGAAATACACTGATGATGGCTTTGTAGCGAAAGCCGAAAATACGTGTTCTGTATTGCTGGTCTTATCGAATTCTTTCAAAATATATTTTTATTCTTTGTAATTTACTTGTAAAAAATTGTATCATCTTTCTTTGATTTAAAAATAATTTAAACAGAAAGTGATATTAATTTATGATCTAGAGTCAAACTCAAAAGAATATTCATTTAATTTTTTTTAATCTTTTTTTACCATCTATATTTTGGTTTTCCTGGCGTTATGGAAAGGTTGCAAAGTGAGTTCTAGCAGACGTTATGCTAGACACTGTTATCATTCATTTATGATTTAAGCTATCGTATCTTGTATTACATGTCCCGTATTATTATTTAAAAATGTAAAGGAAAATGAAGTATTTTTATATTTTAGTTATTTAAACTTTTTGAATATCTTCTGGGACTTTTTTCATACATAGGTCTATGAAACTTCTCAATACCATATTGCCAACTAATAAAAAGTTTACAAAAAACGGTATCTGACAATTGTTCTATTTTTTTAATAAACACATATTATTTATTTTTATACAACTACTCCTATAAGTTTAAGTAAATACTGATAACATTGATAACATATTTCTACATTTAATAATGACTTTAAATTAAACATATGTATAAATTCCATGTTTTAGTTTTTAATATAATCAATGGGTATTCAGGAACTAAGGCGCTAAAAAATATATAACTCTTTATTCAACTGGGTGTGTAAAAATACCAGCAATGAGTCATTTTTCAATTTAGGTAAAACATATAGATGATCTCATTATAAGTACAAAGTGCTAATTATGGTTAACATTAAACCTCAAGTGAATTTGAAATGAAATGCAATTTCTAAACTATATTTAGATGCGCTAATTTACAAAGTTTATCGTAAATAAGAAAACATAAAAAGAGAAAGCCAATCATTCGAATTCTGAAAAATTTTTCATGGAAATCAGAACATTTAATTTTAAATTGGCAACTTGTAAAATACTTATAATTTTCAAAAGAAAATGCATAACTTTAAACATGTAAATCAAAAAATAAAGTTATTCCTTTAAATGCCTATTTCTAGACCAGGAGGGTTACCGCGTAACTCGATTCGAAAAAAATTTTCGAATTCGTAAATTTTGTATCTTTCGTAAAAAGAAAAGTTTTAGCAAAAATCTTACATTTTGAATTTTTATGTGTAGTGTATAAGGTTTAGGACAAAAATAAATTAAAAAGTAGAATTTTTATACAGAATTATATTTTTAACAATATTTGCAAGATTTACGAATTCGAAAAATTTTTTTACGCGGTTACCTCACAGCTATTTTTTTGGTTTTGCCTGCTCTATGCCAATGTTGGAAATTTTGTTTCCCTAGTGGTTTTTGAACAACCCGTCCTTCTATGTAACGAAGTTAGCATTTAGAGATTGGGAAAGCACTTTTTGCCAACACTTGTATCCAGAGCTTTGAAGAATTTCTCGAATGAATGCATTAATAATCGAATTCAGATTTCTTTGGAATTCAATTGAATGAAATGTGTTTCATTCAATTTAAAACAAAATTCAAAGAATTAATTCAATTACTGTAGTTCTTTATATTAAATCAAATGGATAAATTCACTGGTGAATGCGTTCAATTTAATAAATAATTCCGTACTGAATTAAATCACCACTGAATTCGTTTAATTTAATTTCCGTTCAGCGAACTTAAAAAAAGTTGTTATGTTCAGTGAATTGAAAACAAAAAATTACTTTCACTGAATTGAAAACAGATAAAAACAATTACTCGTATTTGAACACAAAACAAATTATTTTTGTAATAATAAGCAATTGAAAAGTGTTATAATTATAAACTCGTATCGTCCTCGATACCAATAAACATGCATAACAAATAAATCCAGGTTTTTTATTATGTTGCAGTTTATCAAGCGAAATGCATAAACAAAATTAATCTTCAATTTGATTTTATTACAATTAATTTGTTTTTTGGAAAAATAAATGTTTCCATTTGCTGAACGGCAAAAACAACTTTCAAATTGAGTGAACGTAATTTTGTTGTTTTCAATTCACTGAACAGTCCCTTTTCAGCGCTTTTCCGATTGTATTTTTGAGTGGTTTTCTCGATTATCCAATTATTTATTATCCAATTAAATTTAAAATTAACATAGATTGCAGTTATTTTTAATAGTTTATTTACGTTAACTTTTAAAAAATTACTGCAGCATTAAAATGTGACGAGTTCGGGACCCTAATTATGTAAATTTTTAACGACACGTGACCCTTTAGAAAAACGTGTAAGTCCACACAATGTAATCGATTTCGTGTACTTCACATTGGTTGTACTTACGATATGGGATACTTGTGTATAACAATTGTATATTAAACTTAAAATATTTGAAACTTTAAAAAGTTAAAAAGTTTTTGGCTTTAAAAAGATATAATTGAATCTAATTAGATCCTGTACCAGATATCATCAAATATGATCAGATATGGCATATGTGATAATACCTTATGGCAAGATCTGATAAGTTCTAGTGCCAAATCTGTTCTAATCTAAAGTGATCTGGACAAATGCGCCATATATGCCTAGATCTGATCAGATCTAATTAGATCTCAAATTTGTCCCCAATTTTGAGATCTTATTAGATCTGGTAAGATCTACTAAGATCTGGCCAAATATGCCTAGATCTGATCAGATCTAATTAGATCTCAAATTTGTCCCTGGCCAGATCTGATCTTTTTTACACGAGTAACTTACATGCCAGGGTTTGAAAGTACTCGAAGATACTTGTGTGTACTTACTAGTATCCCCGAGTGCTTTCAAACTCTACACACAAGCTGGCTTACTTTACCCAGGGTATGACCGCATTGTAATGGCCCACAAGCCAATATACTTCGTAAGTACACACAAGTATAGTGGCATTTAAGTTAGACAAAATTTTTAAATATTATATACAATTGCTATACACAAGTATCCCAAATCGTAAGTACACAAAATGTGAAGTAGACGAAAGCGATTACATTGTGTGGACTTACACGTTTTTCTAAAGGAGGTAGTGAAATGACACCTAAATCATTATTTCAACAATGTGAATGATACAATTTTAATGGTTTCAGTGTCATATTGCATTTTGTAACTTATGATATTTATAAATAACGTGATTTCCATCGTCAAATCGATAATTATTTAGGTGTCGTTTCACTATCACAAAATATATTTTTAAATTGCTCTTAGAAACTCTATTGACATCAAATTAAAAACTTAAAAACTCCATTGACGTTAAATATCTAGCATTTTCGAAATTGCATAAAAATTTTTATTAAGAATATAGTAAAAATTAACACTAAATTGGTTAATATTTAACCACGCCCATTTTTTGTTTTGTTTGAAAATGATACGATATACTTTTTTCTGTAGCAGGGCAGTTGGCTTGGAAAGCCTCATGTGTATTTACTACTGGGTGATGTATTGCGAACATGAACAAAATAATTATATATGTAACATCCCAGCAAAAATGTGGAAGCAGTAAAAAGGATTACTGCTTCCTTACTGCTACTTTTACCGCTTTTAAAAATGTATAGCTTCGTAAACAGCACCAATGAAAGGCCTAAGTTGATTAATTGTTTACATCGCTTTTTGCTGTGCTTTGGCATGAAATGAGCAATACGTTTTGATTGCTTAAATATTTTTTTATCAAAATTTTTTAAAATGCGGAAAATAAGAGGTTTTACTAAAAATAAGAGGTTTTACTAAAAATAAGAGGTTTTACTAAAAATAAGAGGCATTTTCTCTTCACGGCAAAATATGCAGGAATATTGTGCTTTTGATTTTAAATAGTTGAAAAGCTTTAAAATATGCACTTCCGAGAAGGCATGAATTATCGACATTTTAAAAGAAAAACAGAAGCACTAATTAAAAGCGGTGAATTCATGCCTTTTCGGATCTCGAAATATGTGCTTTCACGCGAGCTATCTCGAACAAAAATCAGGCATGATATCATCAATAATGCAATCGCTTCACTGCTCAACTTTTCCTGACAAAACTGCTTCCATGCAAGCAGTAATTTCTGCTGGGATTCCAACGTTAAGTTACCTAAGCTTTTTTTTTGTACTTGTATTAACATAAGAACTTTAATATGTTTTCTTTGTGAAAAAAAAATGCAGAAAATTTGTTTATATTTTACGTGTGTTATGGATGAAAATAAATCATTGAGAGAATTCATGAATATCTTTAGATATTTTTTTCTACAGGGTATTTCAAAGTATTTTATTCTTATAGTGATAAAAAACAATTATTTTATAGTAAAGTGTTGTTTTTTCAAACGCGTCGTATAGACCAAATACAATTAATATTGTCATTAATATGTATTTTTATTAATTCTAATTTAGTAGGTTTGAGGTTAAGAAGAAGAATAAACCTTCCTCAAAAGTTATAAACACATTAAATTTGCAAATCAGACTAGATCTAGTTTCTGCCTTTTTATGGACATGCTTCATCAGTGATCTTCCATTAAATTGTATTATCTCTATATATAAAAGAATAACGTGACTGACTGACTGACTCACTCAACATCGCCCAGCCCAAACCGCTGAAGCTAGGAAGTTGAAATTTGTTATGTAGGTTCCTCTTTCGGGGTAGACGTCCACTAAGACGGGATTTTTGGAAATTCCTACCGGAACGGGCAAAAAGGGGGAAAGTGTCCCCCTTGACGGCCTGCCAAAACCCCTTTGGCTAGAAAGCTGAAATTTAAGATATGTGTTCCTTGGAGTAGGGGCTAACTTTTCTGGAAAGTACTTTCTAGAATTTTGGACAGGGACGTTGTAAAAATGGGGGGAAAAAGGCCCCCCTTGACGGCCTGCCCAAACCGCTGGAGGTAGGAAGTTGAAATTTGGTATAAAGGTTCCTCCATTATCGTAGACATCCGCCAAGACGGGAGTTTTGGAAATTTTTACAGGGACGGGCAAAAAGGGGAAAAAGTCTCCCCCTTGAGGGCCTGCTCAAACTGCTGGAGCTATGAAGTTGAAATTTGGTATGTAGATTCCTCGACCCGTGTAGACGTCCGTTGAGACAGCATTTTTGGAAATTCTTATCGGGAGGGGCAAAAAGGGGACAAAAAAGTACCTTTTTCCAAAAAAGTACCTTTTCCCAAAAAAAGTACCTTTTCCCAAAAAAAGTACCATTTTCCCAAAAAAGTACCTTTTTCAAAAAAAAGTACCTTTTCCAAAAAAAGTACCTTTTTCCAAAAAAAGTACCTTTTTCCAAAAAAAGTACCTCTTTCCAAAAAAAGTACCTTTTTCCAAAAAAAGTACCTTTTTCCAAAAAAAATTCCTTTTTTCCAAAAAAAGTACCTTTTTCCAAAAAAAGTACCTTTTTCCAAAAAAAGTACCTTTTTCCAAAAAAAGTACCTTTTTCCAAAAAAAGTACCTTTTCCAAAAAAAGTACCTTTTTCCGAAAAAAGTACCTTTTTCCAAAAAAAGTACCTTTTTCCAAAAAAAGTACCTTATTCCAAAAAAAGTACATTTTTCCAAAAAAAGTACTTTTTTCCAAAAAAGTACCTTTTTCCAAAAAAAGTACCTTTTTCCAAAAAAAAGTACCCTTTTCCAAAAAAAAGTACCTTTTTCCAAAAAAAGTACCTTTTTCCAAAAAAAGTACCTTTTTCCAAAAAAAAGTACCTTTTTAAAAAAAGTACCTTTTTCCAAAAAAAGTACCTTTTTCCAAAAAAAGTACCTTTCTCCAAAAAAAGTATCTTTTTCCAAAAAAAGTACCTTTTTCCAAAAAAAATTCCTTTTCCAAAAAATGTACCTTTTTCCAAAAAAACTACCTTTTTTAAAGAAAGTACCTTTTTCCAAAAAATGTACCTTTTTCCAAAAAATGTACCTTTTTCTAAAAAAATGTACCTTTTTAAAAAAAGTACCGTTTCCCAAAAAACATACATTTATCCAAAAAAAATAACTTTTTCAAAAAAAGTACCTTTTCCAAAAAAGTACCTTTTCCCAAAAAAAGTACCTTTTTCTAAAAAAATGTTCCTTTTCCCAAAAAACATAAATTTTTCAAAAAAATACCTTTTTCAAAAAAAAGTACCTTTTCTAAAAAAAAGTACCTTTTCCCCAAAAAAAAAGTACCAAAAGAAGTATCTTTTCCAAAAAAGTACCTTTTTCCAAAAAACATACATTTTTCCAACAAAAAACACCTTTTTAAAAAAAATACCTTTTCCAAAAAAAGTACAAATAAATTACTTTGTAAAAACAAAGTATCTTTTTCCAAAAAATTTCGTTTTTCCAAAAAGTACCATTTAAAATAATATATAATTTCAAAAAAACTACTTTTTTTCCTCCCTCCACGGATATCTCCACTAAAACAAGGTTTCTTAATATTCGGCATAGACGTGCGCTAAGACGGGATTTTTGGAAATTCCTACCGGAACGGGCAAAAAGGGGAAAAGTCTCCCCATAAACAGTCTCACAAATTGGAAAAGTGCCTGCCCAAACCACTGGAGGTAAGAAGTTGAAATTTGGTATAAAGGTTCCACCACTATAGTAGACATCGACTAAGTTTGTATTTTTGGAATTCCCTACAGGATATCCCAAAAGGAAACTCGGTATGTGAGTTCCTCCTTCTGTGTAGCCGTCCGCTTAGACGGAATTTTTGAATTGGAGTAGGACTAACTCACCGGCAACGTAATTTTTCTATTTTGGAACAGGAACATAGTAAAAATGGTGGTTAAAAGGGAAAAATGTCCCCACTAACGGCCTGCCCAAACCGCTTAGGCAATGCAGTTGAAATTTGGTATGAATGTTCCTCATCCATCGCAGATAGCCGCGAAGATGGAATTTTTGCAAATTCCTAAAGTGAGGGGCAAAAAGAAGAAAAGCCTCACCTTGGGGGCCGGTAAAAACCCCTTCGGCTAGAAACCTGAAGCTTAAAATGTGGGTCCCTGGAGTAAGGGCTAACTTATTAGAAAGATACTTTTTTGAATTTTGGACAGGGTCGTTATAAAATGGGGGCTCAAAAAGGGAAAGTTGCCCCTTAACGACCTGTCCAAACTGCTGGAACTAGGAAGCTGAAATTCGGTACTTAGGTTTCTCTTCCAGCATAATTCCAACCGGGAGGGACAAAAAAAGAAAAAGTGTCCCCCTTGACAGCCTGCTCAAACTGCTGGAACTAGGAAGCTGAAATTCCCTGTCGATGGATTTTCGGAAACTCCTACCGAGAGGGGCACAAATAGTAAAAGTTGGCTGGAAACCTGAAATGTAAAACATATGTTACTTGGAGTATGGGCTCACTTACCGGGAAGGTGCTTTTAATGGGATTAATGAAGCGAAAAGTGCCGCTTAAAGGCCTGCCCAAACCGCTGGAGGTAGGAAGTTGAAATTTGGTATTAAAGTTCCTCCTCTATTGTAGACATCCGCTAAGATGAGATTTTTGGAAATTTCTACAGGTAGGGTCAAAAACAGGAAAAGTCTCCCCCTTAACGGCCTGGCCAAACTGCTGGAACAAGGGATCTTAAATTGGGTTCCTTCTCCAACGTTGACGTCCCCTAAGATGGTATTTTTGGAAATTCATACCGGGAGGGGTAAAAAGGGAAAAAACTTCCCCCTTGACGGCCTGGACAAACTGCTGGATATAGAGACCTAAAATTATGTATGTAGTAGGTTCCTCCTCCAACGCAGACGTCCTCTAAGACGGAATTTTTGGAAATTCCTACCGGGAGGGGTAAAAACGGAATAATTCTCCACCTTGATGGCCTAACCGAACCCTTCGGCTAGAAACCTGTAATATATAATATGTTTTCCTTGGAGTATGGGCTAACTTATCGACAGGGCATTTCTAGGAATTTGGACAGGAACGTGGTAAAAATGGTGGTTCAAAAGGGGAAAATTGCCCCCCCCCCCCCTTAACGTCTGCGTCTTTAGCTAGAAACCTAAAACTTAAAGAACAAGTGTATATGAAACACGTATTAATTAAAATAAAATTGTAATTCCTTCATGGAATTAAATGAATGAATTTTCTGGTGAATTAATTCAACACATTTTATGAAGGAATCAAAAAACCCTGAATGATTTCTGTCAAGATAAATCGATTGGGAAAACGAAATTTATTTAATTCCTAAATTTTGGTAAGGGAATTGATTTCCAAAATATAAATTCATTAAAAAAAGTAAATAGCGAATTGTTTCCTGAACAAAACAAAACAATTTTCAGTCAAAACGCTGACATGTGACAAAAATATGTAACGAATACATTTTAAGCCTAGTTTCTCAGCCATAACACACAAATTTAACATGTATTGCAACAATTGAATTCCTTTAAATATCATTTAATAAGAATATATCGTCGTTGCGCCTAAGAAAATAGAATTACATCCAAAAACCATAGCTAAACCACAAAATTAAATTGTTATTTGCGTATTCCACAAATAATTAAAAAAGTAGCTAATTTCTTAGGAGCAGAGACGACATTACAATTAATTTACTTTTCATTGCATTGATAAATCCAAATTTCATTAAAATTTCGACGAATTATAATAGATTTTGCATGCTCAACTCCTATTGGCACTCGTGTATTTTTATTTGCCGATGAATGTCTTGATCCATATGCCATTGTTCTTGGATATGCTATTTTACGGGCTGAACCTCTTCTGCGACCTATTTTTAATGGAAAAACATATTTAAAAAAAACATAACTTTAATAAGTTTATATATTTCAATTGCCACGTTTTAATTTAAAGGGAGTTGATTCTAGGTGTATTTACGATCATAATTAAAGAAAATCTACTTTTAACCGATTAAAGCAAAAAAAAAAAAAAATTGTGAAGAGTTAATATTTATAATAATTGCGTTGTAATCGAACGTATACCAACAAAACTTTTTAGGAAGTAGCACAAAGAAATTATGCTCAAACACGTTTTTGTGTACTTTGAATTTTTTTCTAAGTTAACGGATATAATCAAATCGAAAACAAAACTTTTATTGTCACTATTAGTAAAAAAATTAAAGAAAAACGCGTAAAAAAGTTAAAGTCGGGAATGCCGACTATATAATACCCTACACCATGTTTAGATCCGAAATTCGAATGGGTTAAAACGGACTTGTGTCAAACTTTTCGATAAAATGATAGAAGAAAAAATCTAAAATAGATCCCATATGGGCAATAGATCCAAATATGGACCGATCCTATCTAGAATCAATAGGATTTGTCCTTGGGACCATGTGAGTTAGCGAAACAAATTTCATTGAAATGTCTTCGTATTTGAGACCTCCAGCGGATAAACAAGCCAATTTTGGGGGGACCCTTATATAGGCACTAGGTCTAAACCTGAACCGATTTTAGCCAAAATCAGTAGGCTTCGTCCTTGGGCCGACATAGGTCGGAGTACCAAATTTCATCATAATATCGTAATATTTGCGACCTGCAGCGTGTAACCAATCCAATTTTGTGGATTGGTTACAAAATCAATAAGCTTCGTCGTTGAGCCGACATAGGTCAGTGTACCAAATTTCATCAAAATATCTTAATATTTGCGACCTGTAGAGTGCGCACAAAAATGCATGAACAGACGGACGGACAGACGGACGGACATATGAAATGTCATTTTCAAACAAAATTCACAAAAATTTAACAATTCAAACCCAAATACTGTAAATCCCAACCGTAAACGTAACTGTAACGAATCAGATGGGGGATGGAGGGCGTAGCCCTCCCCCCCCCCTTAACCTTTAAGGCACGCTAACAACGTAGCGGGCTGCGCCCGCTAGTTGTTTATATTTTTTTTTATTGTCAGATTGTCACTATATGAATAATTTCAGAAGTAATCAAACAGACATATACAAACATTCTACTTCAGATTTTCTCTGTTTATCTTCTTATTTCCTCCGTGTCACCTTTTCACAAATATTGCCACATTGACGTATGGTTTGTACGTACAAGTGCAGGCAATTTGTGTATATTGGAGACGGACAGCCAACAGGGCATTGTTTATTTTTTTATAGTAAAGTGTTGTTTTTTCAAACGCGTCGTATAGACCAAATACAATTAATATTGTCATTAATATGTATTTTTATTAATTCTAATTTAGTAGGTTTGAGGTTACGAAGAAGAATAAACCTTCCTCAAAAGTTATAAACACATTAAATTTGCAAATCAGACTAGATCTAGTTTCTGCCTTTTTATGGACAGGCTTCATCAGTGATCTTCCATTAAATTGTATTATTGTTTATATTTTTATTGTCAGATTGTCACTATATGAATAATTTCAGAAGTAATCAAACAGACATATACAAACATTCTACTTCAGATTTTCTCTGTTTATCTTCTTATTTCCTCCGTGTCACCTTTTCACAAATATTGCCACATTGACGTATGGTTTGTACGTACAAGTGCAGGCAATTTGTGTATATTGGAGACGGACAGCCAACAGGGCATTGTTTATTTTTTTATAGTAAAGTGTTTTATAGATCTAGTCTGATTTGCAAATTTAATGTGTTTATAACTTTTGAGGAAGGTTTATTCTTCTTCTTAACCTCAAACCTACTAAACAATTATTTTTATCAAACACAAAACTACACAAATCGCACTTGATCAACAAGAGGGTATTAACTCAAAATTTTTAAAATTTCACTTTTTGCAAGAAATCAACTAACAACATCAATATCTATCTACTGTAAAAATTTCAACTTATTCCGATTACTCTTTCATCTCGAAAACCACATTTGAGACCATTTTCGTGATAGTATAGTGGCTACCTTTATATCAACAAAAAGTTTCAGAAAAATGGTACACTCAAAAAAAAAAGTCAGTAAAGTCAGCAAAAAATGTTGCTGTGTTAGCAAATTTTTAGTCAGGAGCGTGCTTGCAAAAAAGTTGGTAATTTCAGCAAAAGTGTTTGCTGAAAATCAGCGAGCTGATTTTTACCACAAAAAACAGTAATCTCAGCGAAAGTTTTGCTAACACTTAGTCGATTGCAAATTAAAAAAATTCTTGCTAAAATCACTAAACTTTTTGCTGAATATTAGTAGACTGAAAAAAACTCAAAAAATTTGTAGAGAAATTTTACTTTAGTTAATTTATTTGCTGAAAATTTAAATATAGAAATTGTGTAGAGTTGTTTTTCTGTTTTTGTCATTTCCGTTTCTAGACAAGCTGTGACATCTACATATTGTCTATCTGGTTGTCGTCCACGCTATGAATGCGGTTATCAGCACAATTTTTGTAGCAAAATAAATTAGTAAAATATTAGTTTAGTGCTAAAAAAATATAACTAAAATTTTTGCTGAAAACGGAATTTCAGCAAAAAAATTGCTGAAAACTAGTACACTTGATATACAAGACGTTTTACTAATTTTTCTACTAACTTATTTTTTTGAGTGTACATATTAACTCAAAAAATAGATTTTTTTGCAATAATTCCAAAAATTTAGAAGAAAAACAATGTAAATATATTTTCAAATGGAATTTGCTTACTATGATGTATTCGGATTTTCAAATTCTCTTAAAACACAAACAGTTTTAAATTTTAAAATTACGAGTTAATACCCTCTTGTTGATCAAGTGCGATATGTAGTTTTGACTTAAAATATAATTTAAAGTAATGACCAATATTTTATGTATTATTTGTTTGTAGGGGAGCATGTTCTTAAGTGGGGTAATTTAAATTTAATAATTTAATTTTTATTAATATTAATATTCATTTTCCATTTTTTATTTTTTTAAATTACATCGGTTTAATTTTTTTTCAATTTTTTAGTGTAAGATTGGTACGCAAGCAATTTTTTTTTTTTGGTAAAATTTTAAGCACTTTCAAATTCAACCCAAAAATGTACGAATGTTTCGAAAAATTACCCAAAAATCCAACCAACTTAAAAAGAATTAAAAAAGGTGCCCCCTTAACCTCACATTACCCTTTACATATGTTTAACTTTTTAAGTATGAAAAAACGTAATAAAGTCCAAGGTTATTCCCACCCTTATGAATAATAAATGAACTACAATAACAGTTGTTTAAATTGCCACTACCCAGGTAGAAAAATACAAACGGCACAACGTCGGCCCGGTATTGGAGGCGGTAGTACATGTACTGGCAATGCGTCGGATATTCAACTTTAACTGTACTGGCATGTTGTCAAAATGATAACACCAATAAACGCTTGGCCGTAGTTATTTCCCAATGTTGGCGCAGGCTTGGGATTTTATTTTTTTGGTATTATCCCAGCACATTTAATAACAAATTTAGTAGTTTACTAGTACTTTATTGTCGTTTTAGTGTACATCACAGATTTTTAATGTATTCTTTCGAAACTTCACAAGAAAAGAATGGGTATGTCTCTCTTACATAAATAATTGTGTAATAGATGTAAAAATACATAAAATTTTTAAAATTGTTAATTTTAATAAACTAAAAAAAGCTTGTTAATTTTCATAAAACAGTACTGGCAAAGTACGTTTTAAGTAGTACCAGCATTTAGTAAAAAATAGTGATCTCCCAGTACAATTTTTGTTGCAACGTCGGCAATTTCTACCTGGGTAGTTTTCAGTTTACTAAATATTGACACTTTTACAGCATTGAACACAATATATGTAGAGCGGGGACTCATGTTGCGTATGTTCCCAGCATAAATATTTCTATCAAAAAGTCCTTTTAATTCGGAAAAACAACATCCGCAGAATCATAAAGGAATGATTGCGTCCTATAACAAGCCCATGGTAAATTCATCAATGAAAATCCCGAATTAGAAGGACTTTTTTATAGAAATATTTATGCTGGGTAGGTTGGGAGAAAAAATAAGATATGTAAAGAAATAGGACTGCTGGAAAAAGACCATCCCGTTTTAATTGACAAAAATCGCAATAGATATAAATTAAAATTAAGAACCGCAAATTTTAAATTTAAAAAAAGGTATAAATTTTAAATTGTCAATTATAATTTCAATGTTCAACAGAAAAACATTTTGCAAAAAAATACTTTTTAAAATTATGTTATGTAATATATTTTTATTTAAGTGTGCTGTGAATTTTTTATTTATTTGTCTACAGTCTGAGACTTCTGCATGCATAAAGAAATAGTTTAGTCGAGTTTTTTGATGATTTGTGTGTAAATTGTTATTGTTACAAAAACAATTTGTATGGAAAACAACGCAACGCAAGGCGTTGCGTATTACAAAATAACCCCCTTAATTTGGGGTATTTATTTACATTACACTCTTATAACAATTTCCTTGAGACAGCCGATTTTGAACTAATTAGGTCAAACGGTTTGGAAACGACTTTCTGGGATTGACAAAAATTGCTTTTTTAACATAAATATATGAAAATTTTCCCGGTTCCCGGACCAGCATTTCCACAAATTCAAACTAAAGACGCTAAAATTTACTGAAAATAACAGACATCAGTAGAGTAATTTTATGAAATGTGAAGTCTTTTGGAGCTGTAGTTTGGAGATGCTGGAACGGGATAGATCAAAAACCGATGATTTTTATATAAATGTATTAGATTAAGAATAGAACCGCTCTTATTTTAGTTTTCGTCTCTTTCGATTGAAGTGATTACATAAAAATAAATAAACGTAGAGAGAATTTCTGTTGAGGATAGATATTTTTCTCTATGTCTATGTCCATCCCTCCCTTTATTTGATTTTAGTATATCGCAAAGAATAAAAATACACTGAGTTAATTTTATCAAAATTCTGTAAAAGGGAGTTGGCCTAATTGGCTTCTAAAGAGCTCATATATATGAAAAGTTAACAACTTAAGCCTAAACCAGATAAACGCAGTGTCGACCGCAGTGCGACGTTTTGTCGGTAAAGCAGTTTTTTGTATCTTCTCTTTTTGTCACTGCCGAGAAATTATAAAAGTTTCTAAATATACAAGAGCTGTTTTTAAACAAAACGCAATAAGAAATTTTTAAAAATATTAAACCGTTTTCTCGAAATTCAGGAACAAAGTTTGTCAGCACTGCCACTGTCCCTGGTACTTTCACTATGTGGTTTAGGCTTTATTCGTAAATTTCTCCGTTTTACTATTTAAAATGTATTAAAAAACTTTTGGATTTGTATTAAGACAAATAAATTATTTTTTCTAAACTTATTTAAAACTTATTTTGTAAAAATGCCATTTTTACAGATTCTTGCCAAAAAAAAGCCATTTTGTCGATTTTTTTTACTTTTCATTAAAAAAATACTAGCAAATCCATTAAAAACCCAACTTTTGTAAATAACTTATATGGGCACTAGGTCTAAACATGGAGCGATTTTAACAAAAATCAATAGGCTTCGTCCTTGGGCCGCCATAGGTAGGTGTACAAAATTTCAACAAAATATTTTAATATTTGCGACCTGCAGCATGTAACCAAGCCAATTTTGGGGGGACCCTTATATGGGCACTAGGTCTAAACATGGACCGATTTTAACCAAAATCAATACGCTTTGTCATTGGGCCGACATAGGTCGGTGTACCAAATTTCATCAAAATATCTTAATATTTTCGACCAGAAGAGTGGGCGCAAGAATGCATGGACAGACAGACGGACATCGTTAAATCGAACCAAGAAGTGGTTCTGAGTCGATCGGTATACTAAAAGGTGGGTCTATTTCCAATACTTTTTGGTGTTACAATCATCAGCACAAACTTATAATATCCTCTCCACGTAGTGGTGTAGGGTATAAAAACATACTTAAGTCAACTAGTCTATTTTTAAATTTTTGGAATGCGTGCCATTTTTGCCTTTTTTCCAACCAATATTGCTGTTTTTCGTGCCATTTTGCAAGCCGATTTCCAATTTTTTTGTGTCAGTTTAAATTTGCCTGATTAATATTATTTATAAAATATAAAATAATTTAAAAATCGGTTATACATAAACAGATGTCAAAATAACAGAGTAGTGTTATGGAAGATGACACAGCAAATGGTGAAATTTATTGTTGTTTTTGCTTTGATATTGAAGACCTGTAATAACGCTCCTAGACGAAAACAATAAATTCTCATTGAGTTTGTAGTTTAATCTAGCAAATATTTCTACAAATTCTAATAATCTCTTAGGCAAGAATGAAATCCGGGAAGGATATAAGCCTACAATAAATTATTTTTCATAATCACATATAAAATCTCCAACTTTCGAGTAACGAATAATTCGAATAATAAAATATACTACCTCAGTTCCGCAATGAGGTTAACATTTCTATATTTTTGCTGGCATTATGGAGGTTTTTTAAAAAAACTAATTTTTTTCGATAGTTGTTAGGACATATAAGTGATTCTGAATTTATAGAGATTTCCAATTTTTTTTAAATTTATTTTTAATTCGATGTCAAAGTTGAAAATTAGAATTAAAATAATTCTTTGATTTTGTGTGAAAAAATTAACAGCATTCAGATAAATAAGAAAACGTATTTTTGACATTACAAACATGTATGGAATCTATAATGCTTAACAAAGATGGTAATAATTACAAAATTCGACGTATGGGTAAAGAAAGTCTTCGCCGAGATGGCCTTTTACTGATTTCTATTAAATGCAGCGAAGAGACTTTAGGAACAGCTCGTCAAAATATTGTTTCATTTTATTACAATACAGTATTATTTTATCTACCATAATAATGCCACAACTTTTGCAAATGGAAACTGTTTTGCATGAAATTTTGCAAGAACAGTTTTTAGAGGTGACCCCATATTATACTAAAAGTTTGACTTTGGGGACATCTTGGAAAGCTATACTGCCATATAAAATTTTTGAAAAATCGCGATTTTAACGTAGATGAATACATTTTTTTATTGAAATATTTTCCTTTTAATTGCTTCCTTACTAAGGAATTGAGGTCGATTGTACATTCGGCGACTAAAGTCGCTGAAATAGCAAAAAACAATAAAAACCTATCTAAAACGCTAAGTAGTGTTTTAAATATCAAGATTAGCACATCGCATTTATATCGTAAATATGGCCACAGGTCCTGTGCTTACATTTGAACACAAAAAATTCATATTAATTGAATTTGAATAAGTTTTTATATAAAAAACTGAATGGACAACCGCCAAACATTAAAGACATTTAGCGATAAATCTGTTCCATTGATCGAAAAATAAAGTACGCCATTGTAATCAGCATGAACGAAATATATAGAACTGATGGTCAGATCTCCATTAATTTTTTGAGTGCCACGCAGTGTTATTTAGCAAAATTTTTTGTTGATTTTAGCGGGTTAATTTGTTATTTTCTATTAAGAATTTAACCCAAATACAACAAAAATTATGTATATTTAACAGTTTTATTTTCGCTGTTCCTTTTGCTGTTGTTTTTTTCTGCTATTTTTACAGTTTTATTTCTATCAGTGTAGGAAGCCTTTCTATGTATTATTTAAGTACATAAATTATTTGTATTAACAAATAACAATGGTTTAGTTTTTTAAATTTATATTAATATTTTTGATTTTGCACTTTTAAAGGAAGTCCTGGTCCTAATATTTTAGAAGGGTAACAAAAAGTCGTAAAGTGTACTGCGAATATGTGATTAATTATTTTGCAAAAACAGTTGAGCCAGATTTTTTTGAAGTGATTTTTTAAAATTTTCTTGTATTATACAACAGGTAATTTTAAGAAATGCATCATAAAAGATTAATAAAAACCTAAAAGAAATACATACTACATTAGTACTTGCTGCACTTGAAAACTCAAAATTTTATTAAAATATATTTCCTGCACTTGAAAATGAATAGAAAAATTAAAATTTATACAATAAATATGTGTGTGAGTGTGAATATCATAAGCGTTTTCTTCCTGTGTGAAATTAATTGCAGAACTTTAGAAACCAAGCTGAATGAATTTGAGATCTAAACAATCTATTCAAATCTACATGATAATACACAACACATGATGAGCACAACTTTTTCTATTTGGTTTCTTACAAGGAGTACCTGCTAATAGGTGCCCTTTTCTAATCTCCTAAATTTAAAATTGGGCAGTTCCCATTCCATTTTTCTCCTCAACATAAAAACATTTTCGAAAATCTGGGGGAACCTCATAGCAAGCTTTCTTTGTTAGTCTAATTTCTACAAAATGAAAAAGCAAATCTACAATTCATGATCATTATTTATTCACTTGTACTTAGGCACAAGTTTCGCGCCAAATTTTAATAAAACCAAGTGTATGTTATATAGTACATACTGGCAAAAAGCACACACAATATCATATTGTTGATTTAACAATTTATTTTATTGTTATAAATAAAATACAGAAAAAAGTAGCAAAGGTAATACAAAATGTCTCTAAGTGTAAAGATATAGGAAAAAAGATTAGTTAGATAGTAACTTATGATGACAGTTTTAATTTTTGAATAATTTTTTGCAAATTTTGAGACAGACTTTATTAGAACAAATAAAATGAAAAAATGTAGACAATAGTCTAATCTAGCAATAAACTTTCTATGCATGCATGTATGTATGTTATGTATGTGTGTATGTACATACATATGTTTTTACCCAGTCAGAAATCGCCAGTGGTACAAAAAATCAAGCACTGGCATACCGCTGGTAACGGTGTTAAAAATAAATGACTGGGAGAACACTCATTTGGTACGCTTTGGCAGCGTTAGCAAAAAGCGTTTTGCTAGTATTTGCTTTACAAAAATTTCGATGGTTTGTAAAAAAACCACTGGCAAAGAATGGGCTTAGAGTGCTATGCCAACGTTTGCAACCAGTGCTACCTAGTAAGAAATTGCAGCTGTACAAAAAGCAATTTACTGGTAGAGCAATAATTTTTTAAAAATGATGATGCTTCGTTAAAAAATGTTTGTAGGCAGGAGGTTCCTAGTTCAAATCCGTTGCAGGCAAAAAAATTTTTTTTGATTTTTTTAATTTAAATTTTTTTTGGTTTTATAAAATCAATTTTTTTGTTTGTGGGAAAGCTCTTTTAAGACCAACTTCTTTTTCTCTCCCAACGCTGGCATATTAGTTCCAAAAAACTGTTTGCCAGTACTAGCATTTTAGCACAGCCAGTAGTTGTCCAACTGTTATCATTCATTTATGTGTTTAGCTACCAATTATTATATGTGACATTCTCCAAGAAAAGGGACCTAGTGTGTCAAAAAACGGGTTTCAATAAAAATGAGAAAAACATTAAAATTTTATTTTTAATTTAACTTTAAATGCGTTCTTCTCAAAACTTTATTTTCACACACTAGGTCCCTTTTCTCGGAGAAGGTCTTATATGTCTCGTTAGCTCAGTGGGTAGTGCAATCGTCTGTCAATCTGACAGCTACATATGAACTTTTTTTAAATTTTATTTTGGAAAATATATTAACAGCCCACCTATTTATTGGTTCTGCCAGCGTTTTGCCAATGTTCAAAAATTTGTCTAATGATGTTATCATTTTGGGATTGGGAAAGCGCTTTTTGCGAGTACTTGTATGTATTAAAGTGTTTTCCCACTGCTTTCCGGTTTCTATTTTTCTGATTGGGTAGTGACATGAAAAACGAATACTAATTTAAACATTTATTTTTTATTTTTTCATTTTAGATATTTTCTTTAGCTTTGAAATTTGTTATCAATTGTTTATTTTTGGATTAATTATAATAGTAATTTGTGTTTTACTTTGAAACGGAAGTTTCATTTCGAGCGGAAATTTGTAAAATTTTGTTTTACAGCCTTTAAGCCAGATTCACGATGCTGGAGTACTCCAGCACTCTAAAATAGAGCTGACATAATACCAGTGTTGCCAAATTAGGGTTTTTAACCAAGATTTTTTAATTAGGAATTTGTTTCGTTTAGGAGATTTTCAGGGTGAAGAATTTTTAAAGGGGATTGCTTAAGGGGAAAAATATTATAGGGTTTAATAGAAGAGTTTTTGCAAAGAAATGTGCAAAAGTTAATATAGTAGAGATGGGCATGTGAGTGAATTTTGACTCACGCTCACGAACGAAAAATAATAATCACGAACGACTCACACGTGAACAATTTGTTTATAATCACGCTCACCCACGCTCACGTGATTAGTTTTAATTTGAATTACCTCACGAAATGCTCATGCTCATATAATACTCACGAAAAATACGAAATTTGTTTTTTATATAAATTTTTTAAGGAAACTTTCTTTAATGTAAGTTTTATTTATTTATAAACTTAAGTAATTAAAGAGAATCAAATTTAGTTTAACTATGAAACAAATTTTGTTAAAAATTTAATTTTTATTTTTTAATTTAAAAACAAGAAAAAATTTCAATATTTATTTCTACAATGAAATATTTATTTGTTCTTGTTCGATGCGAATTATTTCCTTATTATGAAATAACATAAGTATTTTTTTTAAAAAAATCTGCCATTTTTCACTGTGAAGTATTTGTCATCAGAATATCCTGATGGAGAAAAATGGCAGAGTTTTTTAAAATATTACTTATTATGTTATTTCATAATAAGGAAATAATTGGCCTCAAACAAGAATAAATAAATATGTATAAATATAAATAAATAATTTTAAAGATTTTTGTGGAGGAACAAAATTTTTTCAATGTTTTGTCCAAGAAGTCGATTTCTTCTTTCTTCAAGAATTCTGGCAGAAGTAGAAAGCACCTGTTCGCTAGTAGCTGAACAGGGGAAGATCTCTGGCATTTTTCCAAAATTGTAAAATATCGCGACCTGGTTTAATATAATCACGCAAACTCAGGCACAAAAATTTACTCACGCACGACTCACGAACGTTTTTTTCTAAACTCACGCTCACGCACGGCTAACGTGAGTGATATCATTTTAATTTAAGCTCACGCGTGAATCACCCAAATTTCGTGTCACGTGCACATCTCTAAAATAAAACAAAATTCAAATTTTTTTTTGCCTACCATAGGGGTTACACGATCAATTTTTTCCTTTCAAGTTTTAATACACTCACACTTTTTTACTAACACACTCACATTTTAAAAATTGAACAGCAACTTGATATCAATTTTTGCTTTCAAGTTTTGAGAAAACTTGACGGTCAAGTTTTAAACAGCTGATCAAATTTCTTGTAAATTTGTTTTTCTTTTTACAAATATTGTGCCGCAATAAAACACGATTGATAAAATACGGAATGTGAATATTTCAGTATATCGACGAAATGATTTAAAAATAAAAATAAATAAAAAACCAATTTCTGCTGACATGAAAATGTCTGTGGAAGATGTGAAGAAAAAATAAAGTCTTTTCGAAGAGCCTACAGTGCGGAAACAGCCCACAGAGGCGAGCAATTTTAGTTCTTACTTCTTACATAAAATTAAAAAAAATCTTAAAAAACTTTGAAAAATTTTTTTTTGTAAATATACAAAATATGAAAATAGTGAGCAGTGCTAATTTCAACAATTTTTTGCAAGGTAATTTTTAACCAATTTTTAATAATTTTAAATAAAAATTTTACAGACTTTTTTATATTAGTGTAGAAATTTACAAACATTAAGGGTTTTCACAAGGGGTGTGCTATTTGTTGTATCGTTGTATCGTCCTAACAAAAAACAGAGTTGTTAAAAATTAAATTGAAAAAATACAACATTTGAAAATAGTACGATACAACATTTTTACGTATGTTTAGTGTCCTATGTTTGAGTGTTCTAACAGATAGAAAACTAAATAGAAAATCGTTGTTAAACACAAATAAAAATTTTAACAACTCTGTTTTTTGTTAGGACGATACAACGATACAACAGATAGCACACCCCTTATGAACAACCTAATTGTTTTAGAGTGAAGCTAATGATAATAATTTTGTGTAAAAAAATTAAACTTTTACAGTTATAACATAATTTTGTGTAACCCATCATTTTTGTTGATTTAGGACGAGTAACTTATTTCCAAAATAACCAAGGTTAAACATTATATTTCCATACAAATTTGACATTCATAACTATTGTTAAACTCAGTTTATTTCAAGTTAAGTTAGGGGTATTAATATTTTTGTTTTTAACAAAATTGTGTATTTTAAAAATTGACGTATTCTAGATTCAAAATGAACGGTTCATATTAACGTAATATTCAAAATTATTTCCCAAGTAATCTATCGATTTGTTGTTACAAGTCAATCATGTTAATTATCATCTTAATAAATAGAACAAGTATAATAAAAGTTCATTACTACCTTTTAATAATAAATATAAGGTCAAATTGATAAAATATTCATAGACCACGCCATTTAATAGTTTGAATTTCAATTTCTTTTACTTTTTTCTTCAACAACCTACATTTTTCATGTAGGCATGTATGTATGTATGTCTGTTTCATTACAATGAATAATTTTCTTACAAATTTGAAATTTTCCACATTTTTTATGGGAAATCAAGTTATTTGTACAGAAAAAAATAGTGATATAAATATTAGATAAATTTAAAATACCCTAAACTAGAAAATATTTAAAAAACTCAAAATAATATGTCTGGTGGCTCAACAAGAATATATTAATGACAATATTAAATGTATTTGGTCTATACAACGCGTATGAAAAAACAACACTTTACTATAAAAAATAAAAATGCCCTGTTGGCTGCCCGTCTCCAATATACACAAATTGCCTGCACTTGTACGTACAAACCATACGTCAATGTGGCAATATTTGTGAAAAGGTGACACGGAGGAAATAAGAAGATAAACAGAGAAAATCTGAAGTAGAATGTTTGTATATGTCTGTTTGATCACTTCTGAAATTATTCATATAGAGACAATCTGACAATAAAAATATAAACAATAATACAATTTAATGGAAGATCACTGATGAAGCCTGTCCATAAAAAGGCAGAAACTAGATCTAGTCTGATTTGCAAATTTAATGTGTTTATAACTTTTGAGGAAGGTTTATTCTTCTTCTTAACCTCAAACCTACTAAATTAGAATTAATAAAAATACATATTAATGACAATATTAATTGTATTTGGTCTATACGACGCGTATGAAAAAACAACACTTAACTATAAAAAATAAAAATGCCCTGTTGGCTGTCCGTCTCCAATATACACAAAGTGCCTGCACTTGTACGTACAAACCATACGTCAATGTGGCAATATTTGTGAAAAGGTGACACGGAGGAAATAAGAAGATAAACAGAGAAAATCTGAAGTAGAATGTTTGTATATGTCTGTTTGATCACTTCTGAAATTATTCATATAGAGACAATCTGACAATAAAAATATAAACAATAATACAATATGATGGAAGATCACTGATGAAGCCTGTCCATAAAAAGGCAGAAACTAGATCTAGTCTGATTAGCAAATTTAATGTGTTTATAACTTTTGAGGAAGGTTTATTCTTCTTCTTAACCTCAAACCTACTAAAGAAAGAAAATTTTTAATTTATCAAAATATATTCCTGTTTTTGGCTAAAAATAAAATTTGTTGATTTTAGCAAATTTTTTGTTAATTTTAACAAATCTAAATTTAAGTAAAAAACTGCACTCAGAAAAAAAGTTGATAAAAAAATTTGTAAACAGTTTTCAATCGTACTACTATTTTTGTACTGATTTTTAGTACAATTTTTTTAAGTAATAATTTACAAATTATCTTATTACAAATTACGGATTTTTTTTACTAATTTTCGTTGTTGATTTCAGCAAAACATGTTACTAATTTCTCAAAACCGAGTGCTAAACCAATCAAAAAAGAAATATATTAATTTAACAATAAGTGGATACTTAAGGAAATTTATTTACAAAAATTCGTAAATTTTTTAGAATTCTGCACTAATAGAAAAAAGTCCGTAAAAAAATTAGTTAAAACTACTAAAAATTAGTTAAAAATTATGCTGCAGAAAAAAACTGCTAAATTAGCAGATTTTTGCTATATATTAGTAATATAGGAACAGCAAAAATAAAACTGTAAAATATACAGAATTTTAGTTATATTTCAGCGAAATTTTTGTAAATGGAGAATAGCAAATTAACCTGCTAAAATCAAAAAAAAAATTTGCTAAATAATTAGTAGCCTAAAAAATCACCAAAAAATTTAAAATTTTCGAAGTTTTTTTTCGGTTTTTTTTTCGTAATGCAAATAAAAATCGAGCCTTTTGAAAACATCAGTTTACAGTTTTTTAGCAAATATTTCTGCTAATTTTAGCAGAATAGACTGCTATTTGAATTCAACTAAATTTAGCTTAAAACGAGTAAAAAGGTTAAAGTCGGGCATGCCGACTATACAATACCCTACACCAGTCTGGTGTATTGTTTGGATCCGAAATTCGAATGGGTTAAAATGGGGCTTATGTCAAAATTTTCTATAATGTGAGTCAGCGCACCAAATTTCATTAAAATATGTTAATATTTGCGACCTGCAGTTTGTAACCAAGCCAATTTTGGGGGGACCCTTATATGGGCACTAGTTCTAAACATGGACCGATGTTCACCAAAATCAATAGGCTTCGTCCTTGGGCCAACATAGGTCTATGTACCAAATTTCATCAAAATATCTTAATATTTGCGACCTGCAGCGTATAAACAGTATAATTTTGGTAGGACCCTTATATGGGCACTAGGTCTAAACATAGACCGATGTTCACCAAAATCAATAGGCTGGGTTATTGGGCCAATATAGGTCTGTGTACCAAATTTCATCAAAATATCTTAATATTTGCGACTTGCAGCGTATAAACATTATAATTTTGGTAGGACCCTTATATGGGCACTAGGTGTAAACATGGACCGATGTTCACCAAAATCAATAGGCTGCGTTATTGGGCCAATGTAGGTCTGTGTACCAAATTTCATCAAAATATCTTAATATTTACGACCTGCAGCGTATAAATAGTATAATTTTGGTAGGACCCTTATATGGGCACTATGTCTAAACATGGACCGATGTTCACCAAAATCAATAGGCTGCGTTATTGGGCCAATGTAGGGCTGTGTACCAAATTTCATCAAAATATCTTAATATTTACGACCTGCAGCGTATAAACAGTATAATTTTGGTAGGACCCTTATATGGGCACTAGGTCTAAACATGGACCGATGTTCACCAAAATCAATAGGCTGCGTTATTGGGCTAACATAGGTCTGTGTACCAAATTTCGTCAAAATATCTTAATATTTACGACCTGCAGCGTATAAACAATATAATTTTGGTAGGACCCTTATATGGGCACTAGGTCTAAACATGGACCGATGTTCAAAAAAATCAAACTTGTTCGTCCTTGGGCCAACATAGGTCTGCGTACCAAATTTCATCAAAATATCTTAATAGCTGAGACCTGTAGAGTGCGCACAAGATTGCATGGGCAGACAGACAGACGGACGGACGGACGGACAGACGGACATCGTTAAATCGAAATAAAAAAAAATTCTGAACCGATCGGTATACTATAAGGTGGGTCTACGACCAATATTTTTTGGTGTTACAAACATCAGCACAAACTTATAATACCCTGACCACATAGTGGTGTAGGGTATAAAAATCAAACTTGTTCGTCCTTGGGCCAACATAGGTCTGCGTACCAAATTTCATCAAAATATCTTAATAGCTGCGACCTGTAGAGTGCGCACAAGATTGCATGGGCAGACAGACAGACGGACGGACGGACAGACGGACATCGTTAAATCGAAATAAAAAAAAATTCTGAACCGATCGGTATACTATAAGGTGGGTCTACGACCAATATTTTTTGGTGTTACAAACATCAGCACAAACTTATAATACCCTGACCACATAGTGGTGTAGGGTATAAATAGCAAAAATTTTGTAGATATAACAGTTTATTTTTGCTATTTTTAGTCTACAAATATTTAGCAAAATTTTCTGCAGATTTTACAGTAAAATTAGCTATTTTCAATTAACTAAAAGTTAGCCTCATAAAAAGGTAATAACTGGAGAACAGTTTGCAATTTTTATTCCAAATTTTAAGTATGATGAAGTAATTATACATTTTTTACAATGGAAAGAAAAAAAATATTTTTTTTTTATTAAATATGATTCTATTTTTTTTAGATTTTACAGTTCGTTTATTTTTTAGTACACTCTTTTGCTAATTTCATTCAGTAGATTGATTTTAAATTGCAGTTTACAAAAATTTACTGAAATTTAGTAGCGTCTACTAACTTAAACTAATTTCATTCTACTAAAATTATTGACATTTAGTAAATTTTTTAACTGATTTTCGCAAATCGATTTTGAATTGCAGTTTACTACAATTTTGCTAAAATGTTGTAGCGGCTACTAATTTTTTCTACTAATTTTATTATACTACAAATCAGTAGACATGTGTTGCTAAAATTAGCAAAAATACCGCTGATCCCAAAATAGTTAAATTTCCCGGAATAACCGCAAAATTTTCAGTAGCCATTACAGACTTTTTTGGTTGAGTGTACAGTTTTATTTGTAATTATATTGAGTCGTAAAATTTTTTTAAAATTATAGGGTTTTAGGACCTTCCCCAGACCTGGTCCACATCATCTAAGGACGTGTAAGGATACTCCAACGGAGCATACATTTTCTCCGTTTTCGATAAATGGGCCATTTTGTTAAATGCAATTTTTTATTCAAAATTTCTGAGGTTCCACGGCTCTATCAAGGTCCATTTTTTAATAGGGATGAGCTTTTTACAAGAGTATTGTATTGTTAGGGGTAGTCGAAAACTTCATCCATTTTGCTCTATCTCTCTTAGTTTTTGAAATACGGGCCATTTTTAAAAATCGGGCGGACAAGAAATAGCGCCATCTTAAAAACTTCGGAACAACAACAGTGTGGCACCATCCATCTACCGGGTACATAGCAGATTATATATTACAAATTTTTTTAAAAATAAATTTTGTAAAATTAACAAATGGGATCTTAAAAATTAGTTATAAAGAAAATTAGTTAAAGTACTGAGGATTTTTAGTATTGTGTTAAATGAAGACTACTAAAAATATTGCTTATATCAGTGTTTCAACTACAAATCTGTTAAAAAATAATATGTCAAATTGATGTATTATTTTAAGTGCACTCAAAATAATATGTATGTTGGCTCAACAGAAAAAATCGTTAATTTAACAAAATTTATTTAGATTTTTGGCTTAAAATAAAATTTAAAGATAAAGCTTTGAACTTTGAATAAGAGTTCTTGAGCCCAATTCTGATAATTTATTGAGCTTCGTGGACAGGGTATAAAAAGTTTGTGCTGATGTTTGTAACAACAAAAAATATTGGACCTAGACCCACCTTTTAGTATACCGAAAAAAACTTTGAAACTTTTTTTGTGATTTTTTAGGCTACCAATTATTTAACAAAATTTTTTTACTAAGTTTAGCAGGTTAATTTAATATTTTCTATTAACAAAAATTTAACTCAAATATAAGTAAAATTTTGTACATTTAACAATTTTATTTTTACTGTTCCTATCTTAAAATAATCTGCTAATTTTAGCAGTTTTTTATGCAACATCATTTTTAACTAAGTTTTAGTACACCGATAAAATTCTATAGTTGTTTTTAACGAAATCAGTAGTTGATTTGAAATAAATTTTAAACAACTATAATAATCATTAACAGCTATGGGTTGAATTGGTAAATTAAAATTTTTGGTTACCCTATAAGTAATATTTCAAATTATTTCAAACAATGTCAAATAAGCTAAAACTTCAGGCAGAGACTTTTTGACTTATATTTAAATAAAAAATTATTTTGCCGACTAAACATTTGTAAATTGAAGTTTTTTAATTATAATAAAATTTTGGTAAGTTGATACTGTTATTTTTTTAGTCTTGGGTTTTGATAATTGTGGATTGCATTTATTTTTCAGAAAACAAAGAACGACAATTTAAAACTTTGTCAATTTATCCTTTGAAAGAATACTTGGACGATGTCAAATCGGTACGTCCAGCAGCATTTAAAGGGAAGCAAAATGTAGGTAAAGCAATCAATTTTGAATTAATGTGTAAAATAAAAGTGACTTGTTTAAATAAAAATATTAAAAATGCATAATTTAATTTCAATTTGTTGCTGAAAAAGGTAATATAAGAAGATCTGTGAACCATTTATATATTACAAATAGTTGATCTTTACTATCGTAAAATTTTGTTAAATTTTAACTAGCAAATCGTTGTCAGCAACTAAATTTATCAACATTTAAAAAACTTAGTTGATAACAACTAAATTAATTCAACTACATATTAGTTAGGGGTATTTCACCTATGAGATAGTTGAAAATTTCGTTATAATCAACTAAGAAATTTTTAGGGTGTAGTTTTAACTAATTTTTGTACAGACTTTTTTCTATTAGAGTAGTTTTTAAGTATTCGAAGACCTGGATATCAAATCGCCCGAATACATGATAACTCTAGATGCAGAGAAATATTGATTTATTGAAAGCATGATTTAACGCATTACCGATTTAAGGAACGTGTGGCTTGAGTAGAGTTGTTTATAACAAAATTAGTCTTATTTACTAGGAAAAACAAACGAGTCTGATATTAAATCGTTCGGCGAACAAAGGTTCCAGTATTTTTAAAAAACTCAAGATCTGAGAATCCTTAAAACAAATATACGACTTCTGTTTAGGGTATATAAAAATACATTGTACTAAAACTTTTCCTAACACAGTAAAACTCGCTTAAGACGAACTCCGCGAGACTAGATTAATTAGTTCGTTGTAAGCGAGGTTCGTATTAACCGGGGAAAAATTTATTTAAAATGTTCTAATTATCCACAAAATATTTAAATTTCCTTGAAACAACTTTAAAAATTTTTAAATTTTTTCATTTGGTTTCCTAAATATATTGTTTGCAATATAGTTCGTATTAAAAGTGGAAATTTATATAGAAATATGTTTGTGGGACCAACACAAACAGTTCGTTTTAACCTAGTGTTCGTCTTAAGCGAGTTCGTATTAACCGATGTTTTTTATATTGAAATTGTTGCCAAAACTTCGGGACTTCTAAATTAGTTCCTATTAACCGAGAATTCGTCTTATTCGAGTTCGTATTAAGCGAGTTATACTGTAAATGTGTATGAGGTTTGATAAAAACAATAGAAATAGCAACAAAATTAAAACGTTAATTGTTGATACAAAACCTAAGCTTTCATTTGTTAAATAAATGTGCATTAATAGGAGTAACATTATTTAAAGTATGTATAAATATATAAAAGAGTCATGGTTTATAACTTTTTAAATTCAATTTTACCTTTTGGTGTTTTGAAAAATGCAATGAAATGCTTTCAAGTGTAAATTGTTTTTATATTTGTGGTTTTGTATATTTATTGAGATGAGTCAGTTTATAAAAAATGTGAGTTATTAAAGTAGTTCATTAATGGTACAACGAAAAAATCAATAGAGCTTCCCGTAGGAAAACCTTTTGGCAAGCTGAGTATGGGAAAAATAAAAATAATTTAATATTAAATGGAGTTCAAAACTTATTAATTTTTTTTTTCTATTTTAAAGTTAAAAAAATAATAGTTGAAATCGGAACTATGTTTCAAGGAAACAAGTCCACTGTGTCACGAATTGCAACTCGGCATTAGGCTCGCGGTTATATTCGAAGGAAAATAGGAAGTGGAAGGCCCCGAAAAACAATTAAAAGACGACAGAAATATGATCTCTATTGTTAAAGCGACACCAATAAGACCGCCGTAGATGTTATGCAGTGTGCTTCAAAAGATTTGGGCGCAACCGTCGAAGTTCATACCGCACATAGACGCTTTAAGGACCCGAGTAAAAAAGTTCTGATATAAGCATATATTATTTTATCTAATTGCATATATTAACTTATAGTTACATATGGCCACATATGCTTTTAAATTCAAGCATATATACTTTTATATAGTCATATATTAGATATTTTTTTCTCAAAGGTTTTAATATGGAGACATATGTTATTTTATATTATTACATACTGGCCTACATATAATTGTATGTGCTATATATAAGTACATAAATTAACATATAAAAGATATAATTACATATGCGTTTATATATAATTTAGTATGGCGCTATACATAATAATATAAAACTATATGTGGAGCCATATAAGAAATATTTTATAATTTGTGTTAGTTATGATTATATATTGACGAAAATGAACCCATATATAACTTAATATGGTTCCATATCTACAATATTTCATGATTTCTTTAATATATAACAATATAACGTTCTTTATAAAATCATCTGTAATTATATATCATCCCACATAAGCAATTTTTTCAAAGAGATTTTATATAAAAATATACAAGGTCCATATAAAACCTTATTATATTATATGTGGTTCCATGTTAACAATGACTTTGAACTAGTTTTTAGTGTCCGACCGAACAGTTCGGCCGGAAAATATATTTTGTCGGTATTTGGTATTTTCAAGCCACAATGCTTTCAAATAACAGAAAATCGACCAAATGTCACTTTTTGGCCGAACTGTTCGGTCGGATACTACTAGTTTTAGATTTAATAATTACTAGGGATTGGCGCGTGACTAGAAATGTTTGCGAGTCACATTATTCACACGTGATCGTGAGTAATAATTACTATACTGGTTCGTGCGTGAGAGTGAGAGTATATAATTCGTACGTAATTCGTGCGTGAGCGTGAGTAAGAATATATAACCTGTGCATGATCCGTGTGTGAGTTTATTTTTTTCATTATATGTTTTTAGTAATTTTTACTATTTTGCGTGAGAATTTTCTGATAATTAGTAAGTTTTTAATATACTCATGTGTGCGTGAGTAAGAAACGGAATGCTCGTGCGTGAGTAATTTGTTTTTGTTTAGGAGCATGAGTTAAAAATGGCTTACGCTCCCATAAAATTAACAACACTGAAGCTTTAATACGAAATTCTCTATATTATAACGTACACTTGACTGATTTATTATATCTTGGTTGTATATCATAATCCTATTAACTTTAAAATTGCAGTGTTGTTAACTTTATTTTATAATTACTAACGGTGGGTCTCATACTGTAGGTTTAATTTTAACTTAACTAAAAACAAAAGAAAATGTAAAAAAAATTTACACAAAACAACAACAAATTTTTGGGTTAACTATTAACTAAAGTTTAAACCTGCATTATGAGACCCACCGTAAAAACAAAGAAAAATTTGTTCACGTTTAATGCACTGTCATGGTAAATCTGGATTAAAGTAAGGGAAGTTTTATCGAAATTATAGGATATACAGCAGACTTGGGGGTTAATCATTACATTTTGTAAATAATTACACATGCAATTACACAATTACATGTAATTGTAATTGAAAAAAACTCAATTGCAATTACATATTATTTTTAATTGTAATTCAAAAAAGAACAATTGCAAGTAATTTGTAATTGAAAATTTTCAATTACACATTACATATGTATGTATAATTGTAATTGAAAAAATGTCAATTACAATGACATTTTTCCGAAAACAACTAATCACAAAAAGCACAAGTTTGGGAACATGACGTATTATTTTTATACTTATCAATGCCTATCCAACCTATCCAGTCAGTTTTTTCTACAAAATTTTAACAAAAAACACTTTTTAATTCTAAATGTAATTGATATTTGAAATCAACTTCAATTACAATTACTTGTAATTTGTAATTGAAAATTTTCAATTACAGTTACATGAAATGTTATTGAGTTTTTTTTTAATTTCAATTACATTTATTTGTAATTTTAATTGAAAATTTTCAATTACAAATTACAATAATTGTAATTGAAATCCCCCAGGTCTAATCTCCAGATATTGCATATATTTTTTTATTTAAAAAAATAATTTTTTATATTGTTAGATATGGTCATATATAACATGATAAAACATATAAGGTCAATATTTAGATATAATTGTATCAAACTATGTCCACTTTTATAACATTTTATATAATTTTATACAAAAAGATATAATTTGATGTAATTGGATGAGGACAAAATTCGGATACAATTGTATCGAATTGCATAAAATTGTATCAAATTGTACCAAATTATATACAATTGTATACAATTCGATACAATATGATACAATAAGACGTTCTCATTTTTCGGATATAATTATATCTAGTTACATAAAAGATTATATATAATTAAATATAACTTCATATGGCTCCATATCATTTTTTTTTACTTGGGGAAGCAAACTTGTTAGCAAGACGTCCAGAAAAGAAACCCTTCATAATTAAAGTGAATACAAAGAAGCGTCTCGATTTTGGAAAGCGTCATTGGTACCGGGCAAAAGAACAATGGGCAAAGGTTTTATTTATTGACGAAACAAAGTTAAATTTATTTGGATCCGATGGATTGAAGTTCATCCGCAGACCACCAAATAAACGGTACTCTTCTATATACGTACTAGGAACAACACGTTAAATACGGCGGAGGATCCCTTATGCTCTGGGGTATGAAATCGTTTTCTTAAATATAACACACTAATTTAAATTTTTATTTTAAGGTGCATTCTCCCGTGAATGCAAAATTGATGACAAGATTCATGCTTCCTCACATGCACGAAAAAATGGCTGTTGGAGGCATATTCCAATACGACAATGACCTTAACCATACCAGTCGCTTAGCTAGGCAATTTCTAAGTAACAATGGTGTGGAAGTTTTACAGTGGCCAGCACAGTCACCCGATTTAAACCCCATAGAGAATCTATGGGAGCTTGTAGACAGCGAAATACGAAAGAAAAAGCTTTCAAATTTAAGGGATTTCGAAATTGTTGCCAAACAGGTGTAGCAAGGCATACCTTCACGAATAAAAGGAGTAATTAAAAATAATGGCTATTCCACTAAATAATAAAAATCTAATTAATATGGTGAATTTTTTAACAAATTAAATTGATTAAATGTAAAATACATGAAAGTTGCATTTTTTTTGCTCGCACAAAATAGGCACTAGTTTCAAAAAAAAAAGTTCGTAAAAAATAATTCACATAAATAAATGCAAATCAAACGACATAAAATATGAAAATAGACATCAACAAATATATTAACAAACGAAAAGCGCAAATAAAAACCCATTAGAAGAAATCAAAGCATACTTAGATGATTTAGCGTAGCGTTGCATTTTTTATGCTCGCAACTGTACATACAAACTGAAAACCACATTCTTCCTGTACCCCGTTTCTGTATCTAATGCGAGAAGTTTTCGCATCGAGAAATGCATGGTCACCCTGCATTATACAGGCTGATTAAAGACGTGATAAAATGGACTGCAGTTTTTGTTGTAATTCGTTCAGATAATGTAACTTTAAGAACTGTTGACACATATTGTTTTGTAAAACACCTAATTTAATTAGAAATAACTTACTATGCAACGTATTACTAGCTGATTTGGTTTCATATATATTTTATTGTCTGCGACTCACCCTATATAAAGCAGAGCAGGGTTGCATTTCACATGTTTTTTTCCGCAAACTTTTTCGATGCGAGAAATACAGAAACGGGGTGCTGGTTTTTGCCAAAAACCAAGTAAAAATATCTGAAAGGTGCATATTTGAAACTAGCGGTGACTTTTGTAATTAATTTTCGATTCACCTTGTTACAAAGAATATAGAGGAAAGCAAGTGTCAACATTTTTTTTTAGTTTTTTAGGGATATTTAAAATTGTTTTAAATGTGTTAATAATTTTTTTTACGTTCATTAAACAATAGAAACAGAAAGAAAAGTGTGTAATAAAAAAGTGATGTGACAAAGAAAATGACTTGGCTCTTGTAATTTAGTTTTGTACCAATACCACCTGGTTTTTGTTCAGTCTAAATTCAGTATAAAACTATTTTGGTACATATTGTCTAAGTATGCAAGAAAAAAGATTTCTAGAGGAACTTATTATTTACTTTTCGTACCGAACACATGGTTTAATTTCATTGCAAAAAGCCTAATCGACTTAAAAGCATACTGGTAAAAAACTAACCCTACTTTGATAATTTATAAACTGAAGTGGCAGGAAATTATTATATTTCTGATAAAAAGTTAGCATCAAACAAAAACAAGTAATTAACACATAATATATTGCATCATACATTTTAAAATCTTATCACCTTAAAAAGTGCAAAATGACGATTTCAAGTTCGTCATCGAAAATTGTTGATGAATTATTTTTATAGAAACTTGTTAAACGTAAAAAACGAGTATTCATAGCAGTACATTCGACTCGTATTATTAAACAAGTATACGTAATTACACTGGTCAACAAAAAGCAAAATACTTATGAACTGTACAAATTTGTCATTCCTGAGCCCAAATCTATTGGTTTTTTTTTTATTTTGTATTACGTAACTTTCGAGAAGTTCGCACTTTTAAATAAAATAAATAAAAAATATATTTTAAAGGCTTCAGACTCCACTCTTCTTTATGAATATATATTTTATACCAAATACCTGCATTTAAACAAAAAAAAAAAAAAAAAACAAGATACAAAACATGGTTTAATTATAAAATGTTTGCTACATGGATGCTTTATTGGTTGCCCTAGACCAATTTAATAAAATGCAAAACAATACTATTTACGAATTTGCAAAGGATAATAAGAAAATAAATTTCGGCATAAGTGACTCATGTTTACACTAAAATATTTTCAAAAATGTAAAATAATTTTGAATATTTGGCTTTCTAATTGGAAAAACTTTAATTGTAATTCAATTTGAAGGCTAATATTTAATAATTTATGAAGTTTTAATCGAATATGATGAGCTTAAGTGAATCAAGTTGTGTACTGAACATTAATGTTGACCATGGCCATCTTTTCGGATTTTGAAATGTTATTCTTACACTCTAAAAAATAAATTAGTAGAAAAATAAGTAAAACGTCTTATATATCAAGTGTACTAGTTTTCAGTAATTTTTTTTGCTGAAATTCCGTTTTCAGCTAAAGTTTTAGTTATATTTTTTTAGCACTAAACTAATTTTGAACTAATATTTTACTAATTTATTTTGTTGCAAAAATTGTGCTGATAACCGCATTTATAGCGTGGACGACAACCAGATAGACAAGATATAGATGTCGCAGCTTGTCTTGATGTTGTACAGACAATGGAAATGATAAAAAAGGAAATCAACTCTACACAATTTCTGTATTTAAATTTTCAGCAATAAATTAACCAAAGTAAAATTTTGCTACAAGTTTTTTAAGTTTTTTTCAGTCTACTAATATTCAGCAAAAAGTTTAGTGATTTTAGCAAGGATTATTTTCATTTGCAATCGACTAAGTGTTAGCAAAAATTTTGCTGAAGATTACTACTTTTTTTGGTAAAAATCAGCTCGCTGATTTTCAGCATACCTTTTGCTGAAATTACCAACTTTTTCGCAAGCACGCTCCTGACTAAAAATTTGCTGACGCAGCAACATTTTTTGCTGACTTTACTCACTTTCTTTTTTTTGAGTGTAGTAACGTCGCAAATAACAGTCCTTGGGAATTGGTCTATGGTACAAAGTTATAGGTTCGGTTTATATCCACTTTAATTCTTTAATTTAATGTTTAATAATTTATATTATTCTAACACTTATTAATTTTCACTTTTTTCATCATACTTCACATGATTATTTGTTAATGTACTCTAAACTATTTTTTGAGATCATTTTGTTTTTATTAACTGGGTCAATTGCTCAAGTTATAAAACAAAGAGCAAACAGTATAATCTAATTCAGTAACAATGAAATTCAGACACAGATTCATAAAACAAAATGTAATCAAGTTTATTGGTAATTGTTTACATTTTAAATGTATGTATTATAAGCAGCAAATTTGTTGAGAGTGGAAGAATGGAATGTTATTTTCTATGGAATACGAGTAATTAAAAAAAAAACTATTTTTGTACTCATAGTAACACTCAGTATTTAAAATCTTTATAATCATTAAATATAATTAAAAGCATACACAAGTAAACAATCCCTTTTTAAGTAAAATTTTCTCATTTGTTATTATAAAAGTAGCACTAGTGAACCATAATTAAATATAACTGACCGAACAGTTGGACAAAAAAGGGGGTAATTTTTCAGTAATTTGAAGCATTATGAACACAATTTGTGAATGGGTGATTGTTAGAACAATTAAATGTGATTTAAGTATCAAATTCAAGGAAAAAGTTAAGCTACCAATGCCAAAGGTTTGGATAAATTGTCAAAATTCGGCGGTCAAATACAGAAAACGTTGCTTAGTTACGAGTAGGGATACCGATCCCGAAATCCCGATCCCGGAAATCCCGGGATTTTCGGGATTTGCAAATCCCGAAATCCCGGGATTTCCGATTTCATTATTTGCCAAATTTTATCACTTTGTATTTGTTTTTATTGTTATATTCGACCTAAATCACTTAAAGCAAATATCTTATTAAATTTTATTAAAGAACTAATTTTTCCTATTCATACACTTATAAAAAAAAGTTAGTACAAAAGTCTGTTAAACGCGTTCTGATTAAATTGAACTAATTTTTCTGTTATTTTCTCCAAACAAGCCCGTACAAATAGGTCAAAATTCTGCTAAAATAACAGGAAATAGTACATGTATTTGCGCCAGCACAATTTTGACCTATTTGTACGGACTTTTTTTTATGAGTGAAGATAATAGATTAAAATAGATTAGTGATTAAATATATCTGAATAAAAACATTAATAATTTAAAAACGTTTATTTAGCTTTAAAACTTTTCAGATTTATTTGATCTTTTAACTTACATGTTTTTATTTATTTTATTAATGATTTGCTAAATCATTACTTCATGCAATATAATTTTGCCGAATATTAGTATACCAAAAACAGCAAATTTTTTTATAGTATTTAGCAAAATATAACATCGACCTTTTTGAAATCAGCAAAGGTATGTGCTCAATATTTCACATTAGTAGACTTAAAAAATCTAATATAATCATTAATATTTCTGATGCTTTCAGCAGAGTAGTTTGTATTTGCATTTAATTAATTTTAGATTAGTAGCTTTTTCTGATATTTTTACATACTTATTTCTATGAGTGTAGTTTTCGTTTAAAGACAAATTCACAATGCTGTAGATTTTTTGTTCCTTGCTTTTTGGCACATACATATTTTTCGTATCATGCCCTCTCTATTCTAGTAAACTCCACTCTGCAGCTTTGAACACTCTGCAGCATTGTGAATCCGGCTTAATTTATTTATTTTTTCGTACTACAGGAAATAAATAAGTAGATTTATAATGAACTATTTTAATTTTTAGTGTTTATTTTAGCTATTTATTTTTAAAATTAAAAATATAATGAAACCCCGAAAAATCCCGAAACCCCGAAAAATCCCGAAACCCCGAAAAATCCCGAAATCCCGAAAAATCCCGGGATCCCGGGATTTCAATTTTCAAAATCCCGAATCCCCGGATTTGTAAAAACCAGTCCCGTTCGGCATCCCTAGTTACGAGTTTGTTCCCTAAATTAGACATTTTAAATTGTTTCCTCAATACCGATCAATTACTATTTTTTGACAAATCTGTTAGTTCGAACACAGTTTTTATAATAGACTGTCTAGGAAAATTTATTGGAAACGGTTAGTAACCCATCAAACAAAAGATGCTAAAGCAGTAGAAAAAGCAAAAAATTATTGCCGCCACCGGGTATTGAACTTGCGACCTTGAAGATTGCTAGTTCAGCTCTCTACCACTGATATTAAACTTGATTAGCATAAAAACACTACTTTTTCATTGCGAGACATTGGGTCATATGAATAAAACTTAGCAATTACTTCGAAGTAATTACTTTGGGCTTAGGAATGGCTTTTAACTCCAAATTTACCGATTGGCTGGTAGAATAGCATGAAATGTAAACGAAAATTAAAAAATTAAATTTCTAGTCTACTCCCAAGCAAACTAGATGTTTTAATTTTCGTTTACATTTCATGCCATTCTACCAGCCAATTGGTAAATTTGGCCCAATGGCTCGTATTAATTAAAAATATATTTTACTAATAGGGGGTAGTATTTAAGTAATTGCTTCACAATTTAAGTCTACTTGTGAGTAGACTAAAATTTTTTTTTTTAATTTTCGGTCATATTTCATACTATTCTATAATTATATGGATGAATTTGTTAAAAGTCATTCCTAAGCCCAAAGTAATTACTTCGAAGTAATTGCTAAGTATTTTTCATATGACCCATTGTGTCTTATCCTCTTAACTAAAAGTATTTATTAAACAAGTGAAAAATGTGCACGGCTATTGAGTATTTTTTTCATTACTATTTTAACAGTTACATTAAAAGCAATTTTTCATCATTTTTTTTATAAAATTTAAAAAATACTGAATTTAAACAAATTAATTATAAATATTAAAAAGAAAAAAATAGAAATAAAAATAAAAAAAAAGTAAAAAAAAATAAAATTTAATATTGGTCGCGCCATGAATCGAACACGCGAAATCTGTTTAGAAATAAACTGTATAAAAATCACTTTTTAGGATCGCTTGCAGTGCAATAATGCTTTAGAAGCAAAAGTGATTTTTTAGATGTTATTCAGAATTACTTCTAAAAAAGCTGTAAAAATATACTAACGGATACCTTTAAAGCAATGAAAGAAGTGTTTTGTTAAGAATGACTTCCAATTTTTTTGCTGGGAAGTAGCACAATGTGTTCTAAAACAAGTTTTTTTGTATTTTTTTTTAATAATTATCTTAAAACGTTTAATGGAAAACAAAAAAATGCAATAAAAAAATAAATAAAAAAATTCACGAATTTCGAAAAAAGTTATATTATAAAATTATCTGAACTCTTAACGATCTCATGAGAACGTGTCGGACTTACATAATTCCTATACCAATATAATACATATTTGAATGTGTGTGAAAAACATGCTTGTTTTTAAAAGAAGAAGAAGAAGTATATATGCCTTCGACTACAAAGCATTTGGAAATTGTATATTCTGATTTTGATAACTGAGTAAATGTAGATAATAAAAGGTAAAGTCTATTTTTAGGATATATATATGAAAGAAAACACGAATATACACTAGCCAAAATATGTATCTATACACCTATTACGCCATTTTTTTCTAACCCCACAACTTCTGTTTAAATGGACCAGCGAAAAACTATAATGTGGCATCTTATAGTTTTATATCGTCACCTAAAATGCAAAAGGGCGTAAGAACACTTTTTATTTTTTTACACTAGAACCAAGAAAAAACGTTGTAGAATGAAAGATATTCTATATTTTCTTCTCTTGTTTAAAACACGACTATAGACTTATTTCTACATATAAGTTTAAAATTTTGTAGGGAAATGTAATTTAGTCTAGTGCATCATAATCAATCAGAAAATCGGCTTAAATTTTTTTGTTGTTACGCCCTTTTGCATTTTAGGTGACGATATATTCATAAACCCTGAGCAATATAGCATGAAGTTTAAAAATTGCGTTGAACAAAAAACTCATTAAATTAAAAGCTGAAGAGAAATAAAATCAACAACTGAAATTTCTTCACCCTACACTGAGAGAATTATTATCACTTCAGTAATGAATTTCTTCATAGTTTCAATGAAAATTGTCACTGGAACTCGTCCATTGAAACTTTTCATAGAATCTATGAAACAGGTTTCATTAAAGTCAATGTTTATGAAAAGTTCATAAAATTAATTAAACTCTTCATAAAATGAATAGGCCACTCCTCCAGTGAATAAATCATTCAGCCAACGAAGAGCTTCATAAAATCTGTGAAACAATTTATTATTTATTATAATTGGTTGTTGTCTTTGGTAAGCTGGAGTGGATAAATAAAAAGTATTTAAGAAATGCAAAAAGCGGAATAAAATTGTAGCATATTTTATGGATGTAGAAAATTTATCTAATGAAAGAATTCATTAAATTAAAAAGTTTCATAAAATTTTATAATAACACTTTCACATAATGACAGCTATGATAATATCTACCATTCCAAATAGATTGGACTCCATAATTCTTAAAACTGTGGATGTGCCTTCAATTTGAATTTAATCTTTTAGCGAATTTTGGAGAAAGATGTGTTGTAGAGAATACAAAACTCGTCCGATCCGTTTAGCACTTTCAGATAATAATAGAATTGAAGATATGTACCATTCAAGACATATTTGATCCCGTAATTCTTTAAACCGTGGATGTGCCATTCAATTTTGTGCTGCAGTTTTGAGGGAAATTTATATGGGCACAAGTCCAAATATAGACCGCTTTAAACCAAAATCAATAAACTTCGTCCTTAGGCCGATATAAATCGGTCTACCAAATTTTATCAAAAAATCTTAATATTTGCGACCTGTAGCGTTCGCACAAGAATACATGGAGAGACAGACGGACGGACGGAAAAATTAAAAAACCAACATTACTTATAATCAATAATGGAAATATAGCGCAACTATGCATTTTCGAATAAAATTACCGTGATGGATGAAAAATTTTTGTCATCCTTTTTCATTAAATCGAGGTAAAAGTGTGTAAAAACAACTCAAAAATAGCCAAAAAAAAAAGGTTTTTGGTAACTTTGACCTCAATTTGCTCAAAAACCAGATGTGCTGGAAAAATTTGGAAACCAAATTCGGACTCAGCACGGAAAAGTTACTTGAAAATGTGTGGTCGCATGGCCGAAAAATTCAAAAAATTAAAAATATTTATTAGCGAAAATGTGTGCGGTTTTTTTGTTTATTATAACTTTTTCAGCATTCAAAAAAATTTATTCACGCGAACAGATTACTTCTTTTTAATGTATTTTAAATAAGTTAATCTAGAAAAAAATGTGTGCTACTAATTTGAAATTTTTCATTTTTAAAATCTGAAATCGACCTGTTTCGCAGATTTTCCCATATCTCACAGTATGGAAATTAATGCACATCACTAAAACTCGGCCTTATGGTTACATAAAAATATTGTATTTCAGAATTAAATGTTTAATATAAAATTCTAATTGTATTAAAATTTTTAAAAATTAATGAAATGACAATAGCTGCATTTTGTCTCATGCCTATCAACGTTAAATATTTAAAGCAAATCTACGTTAAACCGATTATAGTATAAACAAATTTTAAACAGGTTATGTTTATAATTTTTTCGTTATAATCAAACTTACGTCAGCAAAAGTTTTAGGAAGTAACGCGAATAAGTTACGTTAGATGTGAAAATGTGTAAACGTTGAGTTTTCAACGTTGATAATTGCCGTGTTGAAAGTTAACTTGCATGGGAAGAGTAGTGTGTTAGTTTTCGGCTTAAACGAGTTTTTATGCACTTATTATTATTATTATTATTATTATTATTATTATTATTATTTCTATGAGTTAAGGGATATAGTTAAGTCGGAAACATAGCTAATATTTTATAAAAAAAAAAATTTTTTAATTAAATACTATTGAACAATTTTATATATGGGTGAAATCAAAAAATGTGATAAGTTTTTGAATCAAATTTGTAAGAAACAAAAAGTGTTAATATTTCGGTTTTTTCTTAATGGAATCAGTTAATTTAGTCATTATAAGCCTAATTGCAAAAAATATCTTCTAGAAGTTGTCGCAATAACATTTTTTGCACAATTTTAATTTTTTTTGTGGTAACGGAGTTTACATTTCCACAAGCAAAAGATATAACAAAAAAAATTGCGTACGAATTTTCTTCAATTTATAAGTTTTTCGTATTTGGGTTTTCAACATGCTTTTCAATAATATACAATTTGTGTTTATCAAATTGGCGGTTTCGCGAATAACAATACAATTCATTGTAACAATTGGTCAGATTGTTATAAATTTTATAAAACAAGTGACAATGCGCTAATATATCGAAATATATAACTCAAATGTAATCCGTGCATTAGAAATTAGCTGGTTACATGGTTTTTATCACATTTTTTGATATCACCCATATATAAAGAACATTTTCATTAAATTTATGAAGATCTAATTTATGAAATTCAATGAAATTTTTTAACGAAATTATGAAATTTTATGAAAGAAAAGTTATGAAAAATTTCATAATATTAATTAAATATTATAAACATAATGAAATTCTTCATTGATTCTACGAAAAAAAATTATGAAATAATATCATTAATATCATGAATAATAATTCTTTCAGTGTGTAAACAAACATACCCAATATTTGAATTAAAATTTTCGGCATTTTTCAAAAATACATTTTTATATTAAGCACCGTAAGTTGTTTTTCACGTGGAAAATTTTCACTCAAACTTTAAAGGCCTTAAATGTAATTTAAATTCTGAAAATTAATTTTTTTTATGTAATTAGAAAGCCACAGTCACAATAAACTAGAGATGTGCGATTAATCGATTAATCAAACTTCCTGATTAATCAAAATCATGATTAATCAATTAATCGATTATTCAACACAGAGAAAATCGATTCGTGCTTACAACCGAATTTGTTGCCAATCGAATGGTTCGGTTGCCGTAACCTTTCAGTTGAGACAACTGAATATCAATGAAGTGAATAGTCATTCAACAATAATTCGGTAGTCACAACTGAAAAATTCTGTTATCACACCCGAAGCATTCGATTGGCAATAAATTCGGTTGTAAGCACGAATCTGTTTTCTGGGTGAACAATTTTGATTAATCAAAAACATGATTAATCGATTAATCAGTTATTTCGATTATTTAAAATAATGATTACACTATGCGACAGTCAAAATCGGGAATGGATGAAACCAACGGGAAATGTTATATCGGTCAAAAACAAGTTATACATGTCCCGCCGTTTCGCTGGGTCACCCCTAGGAATCGAGATATATCTTTTTTTTGACATAACTCGAGAACCACTAGTCCGATTTTACTCAAACAATTTTAAAAAAATTAAAAATTACAATTCCTTTAATCTGTTCATATAACGTTTTTCTATATACTCAACAGTTTTGCCGGTAAAAATAAATGTTTGTTACCGCTACCATAAAAATCAATAACCTTTTGTTTATTACTTTTTTTTAATATTTTAGGCAAAAAATATTTTTTTCTTCATACATTTATTTTTACCGGCTAAACTGTTGAGTTTTTAGAAAAACGTTATATGAACAGATTAAAGGAATTGTAATTTTAAATTTTTTTTAAATTGTTTGAGCAAAATCGGACTAGTGGTTCTCGAGTTATGTCAAAAAAAAATACCACCAAAGGTCAAATCGATATATCTCGATTCCTAGGGGTGACCCAGCGAAACGCCGGGACACGTATAACTTCTTTTTTACCGATATAACTTCCCCGGTAGTTTGAACCCTTCCCGATCACTGACCCCTACCATTTGTCTCACAGTGTTATCAAATCTATGAATAATTGAATATTATCTTGTTTTTCTTCGTTGAAGACGCCTTTTAACTCCAGTTTATAAAAGAAACGAGAAATTTAAGAATGGACATTGGTAAAGTCTGACCAGTGAGCAAACAATCTCTGCGATTTTCTTTATTTAGAGTTTTATAAAGCATCGACACAAAATAAAGATAAAATTCCGTAATTTTTTATTTTCAAACATTTTTCAATATTAATTAAAATTATTCAAGTTTTGATTAATCAAAATTCAAATTAGTCGATTAATCATAATTCTGATTAATCAGAATTTCAATTAATCGATTAATTGATTAATCAAAGTTCTGATTAATCATACTGTTTGATTAATCGCACATCCCTACAATAAACACAAAATGACACTTTTTCTAAAGAAAAATAATAGTATTGTACATTAAATTAGCATGAAAACAAAGTCTACATAATTTTTACGTAAAACTCATTGTCGTGAAAAATTATTTTTTTTATATGGAGTATAACAGTTTTTTCACGTGAAACTCAAAGAACTTACCTTGCTTTAATATTAAATTTAAGGTATTCAAACAATTAATAGTACGAATAATTTAAAATGGTAAATTTCGAATAACGAATAATTCGAATAATTTTATGGGATTAATCGAAATTTGTAAAAAAAATAATCATATTTTGTGGAGTCTGACAGCTTTTTCGAACAAATGCGAACAAAATACTAGGCTTAATAAGTTCTTTTATTATATGCAATAAAGCTTGTTGAGTGAGCACTCTGCATTCATATAATATCTTTTAGCATAAGACATTATTGGAAGCCATAAGATTCAACTTAAGCCCGTAATCAGTGGTTTTTGTTCAACTACACGTTAGGTATTAGGGTGTTCCCGATTTTGGGGTTTTAATCTTTCTCGATTAATCGAGGAAGGTTTTAAAATTACTCGAGTGACTCGAATATTTTCTACAATCTTATTTCATTATTTGTTTTTAAAAATACACATTTTTTGTAGGTTTTATAGTTAGTAATAATTTAATTTTTTGTAGATTTTATAGTTAGTAATAAAACACAAAAAAATTAACAATTTAAATGAATTTAATTTATAAGTAGAAGTAAAAAAACAAAACTGTTGAGATCATTCATTTATAGGTTCTCATTTCAAAATAATTCGTAATACAGTTTTCTAAAAACCTAAAAATTTGTTGATGGCTTAATGTAGAAAGATCCTAACTAGATTTTTTATTTCTTTTAGGGAAAAGGAAAAAAACTTAATAAATTATGGACATAAAATTACCGCGAATAAATTTTTTTTTATTAATTTAAAATCTACTGAAATAATTTTTAACAACGCCACACAGCATGTGAAACAATGGTGTTACTGCAGACCAAGTTTCCAGGCCGTGTCATTTCCCGATTTGGCGATCAACATTGGCCACCAAGATCATGCGATCTAACACCGATGGACTTTTTCTTTGGGGCTACGTGAAGGAAAAGGTATATGCGAATAAGCCTGAAACAGTTAGAGAGGAAATACAGCGCGTTATTGGTGAAATACAGCCACACTTATGCGAAAACCTTATTCAAAATTTCAACCCTGTGCCAGAGATTTCGTGGAGGCCATTTTACTGATCTTATATTTCACGTTTAATCGGAAATATTGTTCTTTATGTTGAAATAAAAATGTTTGCTTAATTCAAAAAATGTGTTTTTCTTTAAAATTAAATCCGGCGCTTTTGTTGGGACACCCGATATATTGCTACGATATATAGGCTACAGATTCCAGCAGTCAATGGTCATAAATAAATCATAAAGCAAAATTTGCATTAACAAATGTAAAAACCTTCAATAAGCTTGCAGTTGAATACTTTTTTTTAGCAGGCTGAAATTTTTAGCAGAAACTTCTCAAAACATAAGTAAACTTTTGGGCCCGGTACTATTTTGAAATAACAAAAAGGGTTAAAAAAAGCGACCAACCTACCTAGTGTCTTCAAATGCAATGAAATGTGCAAAAAAATTTGAAAATAACACACAAAGCAACAAGAAAATTATTTTCGTTGTTGTTGTTTTGTGTGTTATTTTCAAATTTCTTTGCACATTTCATTGCATTTGAAGACACTAGGTTAATAAAGCCCGTATGACACTTGCTAGTTTTAGTATTAATAATCCAAAATAGAAGAGAGCACGAATTTCCTTATGTGAGAAATAATGTGTGTGAAGCGAACAACTATATCGAAAAACTATCAAACTGTCAAATTGATGTTGGTAATGCAGTGGCCTTCATATGATTTGCATTGATGGTGCAAAAAACTAGAATCTAGAAACTAGCAAGTGTCATATAGGCTTAAACAATAAGACCTTTAAGCCCGTATGACACTTGCTAGTTTCAGTATTAATAATCCAAAATAGAAGAGATCACGAATTTCCTTATGTGAGAAATAATGTGTGTGAAGCGAACAACTATATCGAAAAACTATCAAACTGTCAAATTGATGTTGGTAATGCAGTGGCCTTCATATGATTTGCATTAATGGTGCAAAAAACTAGAATCTAGAAACTAGCAAGTGTCATATAGGCTTTAACAAGATTTGTGTATTAAATTTTGTTAATAAATATACAGCTTTAATAAGTAAATCAGCGGTTTATTCAGTTTTTACAATACTTTACTATTATTGCATAAAAAATGTCGCTTTCCAAAATTCAGACAAAAGATTTATACAGTTGTGGCCAAGCATTTAAGTCAATTCAAGTTTTGTTCTATTTTTATTGTTGTTGCCTTTATTTTTAATGATCAAAATAGTGTCTAAATTCGCCACGAGGGGCAAGGAGATGGTTCAGAAAATTGTACAGAATTTTAGCGTAATGTTAATTTTTTCATTTTGTCACTTGTTTTAAGTGGGCGTGGCTTTTAACGAAAAATTAGCGATATAAACCTCTTATCAAATTACATAGTAAAATTTAGGCAGTACTGATCGGTTCTGTACATACTGTATATTTTTGGAAATCGTATAAAATTTTCTTAAGTCTTGCATTATCTTTATCTACAAATAGTCACCAGACTTAAAATTGCAGCACTTTAAACATGACCAAATTTTTCTTTGTTTTTAGCGATTTTAAAAGAAAGTTAACAACACTGAAATTTTAACAGGAAATGCTTTTTACTATAACGTAAAAAAAATCTTGACTGATTTACTATATTGTGGTAAGAAAAGCATAAAACTATTCACTTTAAAATGTTAGTGCTGTTAACGATATTAAAAATCGTTAAAAACAAATAAAAATTTGGGCATGTTTAAAGTGCTGCAATTTTAAGTCTGGTGACTATTTGTAGATAAAGATAATGCAAGACTTAAGAAAATTGTATACGATTTCCAAAAATATACAGTATGTCAGAACCGATCAGTACTGCCAATACAGTACAATTTTCTAAACCATCTCCGTGCCTTTCGTGGCGAATTTAGATACTATTTTGATCTTTAAAAATAAAGGCAACAACAATAAAAATAGAAGAAAACTTGAAATGACTTAAATGCTTGGCCACAACTGTATTTGTGAAAGAATATAGATAAGAGAAATTTGGAAACGTATTCTTGAATTATCAAACTTCTAGAGAAGGTGATTGTACATCGAAATGCTGTCTAAGTTTGCGTTTTAAAGTAGTATTTGAAAAAGCAAAATTTTTCAGATGCCTAGGTAGCGAATTCCACACTCTAGTTATCCTGACATTAAATGATCTTTCAAATACAGAAGTTATGCGATTATGAAAAACAATCTGAGGGTTTCTACTAGATCTAGTAAACTTAAAATGTTTAACTATGTAACCTGGACAATTCCACCATCGCCTCAAAGTTGCATTCACACGAGCGCAGATATAATCAATGTGCTTAGAAAAACGTAATTGATCATCTACAAAAACACCCAAACACTTCATTTCAGAAACAAAATTAATTTCAACACCCGCCAATGATAGATCTAATTCACGGAGATCAAAACCAAAACACATTGCCTTGGTTTTGCCAGGATTAATGTCTAAACCATTCGTGTCCATCCACTGTACAATCCGATTAAGGTAAAACTCAATATTCACTTCCAAAACATCAATAAATTGTCTCTCCCCAGAAAATAAAATTTGTACATCATCTGCATAAATAAATTTTTCAAAAGAGTTATCAATTACATTGATAAAATCATTCAAATAAATCATAAATAAAATAGGACTAATGACAGATCCCTATGGGACACCACTTGTAACCCCCAATGCACATGAGTTCCTGTCTTCTAATGAGACGAATTGTGACCTTTCACTAAGATATGAACTTACAAGTTTACAGGCAGGTTTAGAAAAATTAAAAAAACTACATAATTTAGTTATCAATTTTGATTGCACCACTTTATCAAACGCCTTTGATAAATTTAAAGAAAGCAGTACACTACACTTTCCCTCATTAAGTTTCCGTCTTATTGAGTCGGTTAGCCCAATGAGAAGGGTTGTAGTACTATAATTCCGTCTAAAACCAGATTGATTAGAATGAAGCAATTTTTTACCATTAATATAACACATCATCTGATCCTTTATAATGTGTTCAAAAGTTTTCGAAAGAAAAGGAATCACAGAAATCGGGCGCAAATTTTCCAACGAATTTGAATTCCCGTCCTTTTTAATCGGTACAATACGTGATATTTTCAAATCATCAGGAAATTTAAAAGTTATAAAAATCGTATTCACAATATGAGTGAAAGGGATACAAATATACGGGTATATTATCTTAATAAATTTCGGCGGTATACGCTACTTCCCAGCAAAAAAATACCTGACCAAGATCCATAAAAGCACCTATACTGTTCGGCACGAATGCGTTCAAATTGAGGTGAAAAACGCATTTTTTTAACATTGGTTTTTTAACATTGGTTCTCATATTTTCCTTTAAAGTGAGTAAATATGTACAGTTGTGGCCAAGCATTTAAGTCAATTCAAGTTTTGTTCTATTTTTATTGTTGTTGCCTTTATTTTTAATGATCAAAATAGTGTCTAAATTCGCCACGAGAGGCAAGGAGATGGTTCAGAAAATTGTACAGAATTTTAGCGTAATGTTAATTTTTTCATTTTTTCACTTGTTTTAAGTGGGCGTGGCTTTTAACGAAAAATTAGCGATATAAACCTCTTATCAAATTACATAGTAAAATTTAGGCAGTACTGATCGGTTCTGTACATACTGTATATTTTTGGAAATCGTATAAAATTTTCTTAAGTCTTGCATTATCTTTATCTACAAATAGTCACCAGACTTAAAATTGCAGCACTTTAAACATGACCAAATTTTTCTTTGTTTTTAGCGATTTTAAAAGAAAGTTAACAACACTGAAATTTTAACAGGAAATGCTTTTTACTATAACGTAAAAAAAAATCTTGACTGATTTACTATATTGTGGTAAGAAAAGCATAAAACTATTCACTTTAAAATGTTAGTGCTGTTAACGATATTAAAAATCGTTAAAAACAAATAAAAATTTGGGCATGTTTAAAGTGCTGCAATTTTAAGTCTGGTGACTATTTGTAGATAAAGATAATGCAAGACTTAAGAAAATTGTATACGATTTCCAAAAATATACAGTATGTACAGAACCGATCAGTACTGCCTAAATTTTACTATGTAATTTGATTAAAGGTTGATATCACTAATTTTTCGTTAAAAGCCACGCCCACTTAAAACAAGTGACAAAATGAAAAAACAAACATTACGTTAAAATTCTGTACAATTTTCTAATCCATCTCCGTGCATTTCGTGGCGAATTTAGATACTATTTTGATCTTTAAAAATAAAGGCAACAACAATAAAAATAGAAGAAAACTTGAAATGACTTAAATGCTTGGCCACAACTGTATATTCCAGCAACTTCCGGCATTCAATTTAATTTAACTTCTTTATTTATTACAATAACCCAGCCTATAGGCCATAATCGGTTACAAATTTCTACTAAAAGTAACAAAACAAGCAATAAAATTTTTTTTAAATAAAAAAAATTAAGGTATAAAATTAAATATTAGATGAATAATTAAATAACAATATAAAAATAAAATGATTAAATGCAAAAAAATTTAAAGTAAAAGTTATAAAAAATTAGCGATAATAGTTTCTAAATTCCCTAAATTCTATAAAAAAAAATAGTATAAGCTTTAATTTAAAAAACAATGCCTGAAAAATTAAGCATTAAGTGAAAATTCTTCAAAAAGTTTCTTCCTGAACGTATCAATGACAAATTAAAAGTCTTTAAGTCAGGTGGCAATTTGTTGTATTTTCGAACAACCCTTACAAAAAAGATCGGGTTAACAACGGTGTAAGCTTTGGAGTAATTAATTGTCTATTCCTATTAGATCTACCAAATTCAAATATATCAACCAAGAACAACGGCATTTGCAATTTAAACACTTCATAATATTCCTAATTTGAACAAGGTTATCAAATGAACATCCTAAAAATTTTAAAACATAAGACGAAATGTGCTGACACAATCTAAGAGAGTATAAATATCTCATAACACGATTGACAGCTAACTTTACCTTCTTCATTACATAACCCAAAGCCCCAGAATAGACTTCCAAGCCAAATAAAAAAATTGGCATAATTAACGCATGGACAATCTTAAGCTTAACATTAAATGGAAGCATAACGTCTAAGCTGTATAATTTCCTCAAAGTAAAATTAAATTTTAATTAATTAAGTAATATTTAATTTAGGTCAATTTTTAATTTTTATTTTGTTATCAAATAAAAAAGTTAGTGCTTAATTTTTCAAAAAAATCATTCTGTAACTTTTATAAAAAGTTTTAAAATAAAAATCAAAAAACAACAGAAATTTATAGAGTAAAATATAAAAATTGAAAAAATTAAAATCTTTGCCAAACTTTGTGATTTTTTTGTTCAATATGATTTATAAAATATGTGCATTATTGAAATATTATATATAATTAAATAAATTTGGGTGGTGACTTTTTTAGAAATATAACAGTTATTTTGGGTCTCTGCTTTAAAGCATTCAAATAAAATATAGAAAATATCAAAAACATCTAATTTTTGGGAAAGTTTCAAAAATAAATTTGCAAAAATTAAGGTAAGTATTTCATTTATTAAATTATTTATTGCAAATAAAAAATGTCTGTTTTTTCAGAAAATAATGTATGGCAAAATAAATGCACATCCACGGAAGCGTAGCCGATGCTATAATTTACTTACAATTATAATTAAGAAACTCTAAACTAAATAATTTGAAGTAAATAAATGCTGTATTTATTATTAAAAAAAAAAAAAAAAAAAAAAATTTTTTGTCTGTTAATGTACCCAGTCAGAAAAATACAAACGGGAAAGCGGTGGCAAAGCACTTTAGCAGGTGGTACAAGTACTGACAAAAAGTGCTTTCACATTCCCAAAATGATACCATCATTAGACAAAAGGACCGGCTGTTCAAAAAGCGCCGGAAAAGCACTGGAGGAACAAAATTTTTAAACATTGGCAAAACGCAGGCAAAACCAATAAATAGGTGCTCTGGAAATATATTTTCCAAAATAAAATTTAAAAAAAGTTCATATGTATTTTTTTTGGTCCTGCCGTGATTTGAACCCAGGCCATCAGATTGGCAGACGATTGCTCTACCCACTGAGCTAACGAGACATATAATATTTGATGGCTAAACACATAAATGAGTGATAATAGCTGGACAACTACTGCCTGTGACAAAATGCTAGTACTGGCAAACAATTTTTTGTAACTAGTATGCCAGTGTTGGGAGGGCAAAAAAAAAGTTGGTCTTGAAGGAGCTTTCCCACAAACAAAAAAATTGATTTTATAAAACAAAAAAAATTATAAATTAAAAAAAAAACCAAAAAAATTTTTTTGCTTGCAACCGGATTCGAACTCGGAACCTTCTGACTACAAACATTTTTTAACGAAGCGTCAGCATTTTTATAAAATCATTGGTCTACCAGTGAATTGATTTTTGTACGCCTGGTAGCATTGGCTAGGTAGCACTGGATAACCACTGGTTGCAAACCTTGGCATATCACTCTAAGCCTATTCCTTGCCAGTGGTTTTTTTTATAAACCACCGAAATTTTTGTAAAACAAATACTGGTAAAACGCTTTTTTCAAACGCTGTCAAAGCGTACCAAATGAGTGTTCTGCCAGTCATTTATTTTTAACACCGTGGTTACCCAGTGGTATGCCAGTGCTTGATTTTTTGTACCACTGGCGATTTCTGACTGGGTAGTTTATAATAAAAAGTAAAAAAATTGAAAATTAGACATATTCTTATTATCTGGGTGGTTTTCTAGCGACATGTTCTATTTATCTTTCAGAATATATATCGGCGATATTGGCTACATTTTTTCATATCATCTAGATGATAATATAGCAACATCGCCTAGTTATCTTCCAGAAGAATTGCTTTCGTGTTCCTGTGAAGTATTGCACTCGGGAAACATTTTCTACCAAATGGGGTTTCTTCCGCAATACGAAAACGATTGTTGCCGCAATCAAATTTTTCTTCCAGGCAATACGATTGGGGAAACGTATTTGTATTGCTATGTTTACTGGGATGAGAAAAATGTTTAATAATAAAGGTTTGTTTTTTTCAAATTTTATATCTATATCTATAACTACTTGTAAAAAAAACGACTATCCGTAATTACCTGAATTTTCTTTTATTTTTGTAAACAAATAAAACTTAAATATCTGGGGTCACCTTTGTACAAAAGCTGTTTTCGTTCAAAGACTTAGTTGGAATCCGAAATGAAGCAATTATCTTGTGTGCCCTGCTCTACATTTACTAACAAACGCATAATTCATTTGCTAGCATTTGTTGTTTTTCATATTTTATGAAATAAAAAATACTAAAATTTAAAATATTTTTGTTTACATATGGAAGAGAAAAGCTAAAGGCTGACTTACCCAACCGTAAACGTATCTGTAACGAATCAGCTGTTTCGATACCACAAGAAGAAATGTATACGAATGGTTACTAACACGTAAATGTAAACGAACTTGCCCAGGTAGAAAAATACAAACGGCACAATGTCGGCCCGGTATCGGAGACGGTAGTACATGTACTGGCAAAGCGTCGGATTTTTAACTTTCACTGTACTGGCATGTTGTCGAAATGATAACACCAATAAACGCTTGGCCGTAGTTATTTCCCAACGTTGGCGCAGGCTTGGGATTTTATTTTTTTGGTATTATCCCAGTACATTTAATAACAAATTTAGTAGTTTGCTAGAACTTTACTGTCCTCTTAGTGTACATCACAAATTTTTAATGTATTCTTTCGAAACTTCACAAGAAAATAATGGTGATGTCTCTCTTACATAAATAATTGTATAATAGATGTAAAAATACGTAAAATTTATAAAATTGTTAATTTTAATAGATTAAAAAAAGCTCTTTAATTTTCAGAAAACAGTACTGGCAAAGCACGTTTTAAGTAGTACCGGCATTTCGTAAAAAACAGTGCTCTTCCAGTACAACTTTTGTTGTAACGTCGGCAATTTCTACCTGGGTGCCGGATCATTCTGTTGAAATCAGAATTTTCTATCCGGCATCGAAACAGCTGACTGATTTTAGTCGGAAAAAATATGAAATGAATAAAGAAAAATGATTCAAACAACAAATAAGGAATAAAAATTTACAAATAAATGGAAATATTTAGAATAAAATATAAAACCACATGAAATAGATTCTAAATAGTAATGTCGTTTACGATAATCTATAAGTGTACTTTTTAGCTACGGCACGGTACAGTTACATCACATATACGTTTACGGTCCCATAATCCGCCCTTAAGACTTTTTAAGACTTGGTAGCATTTTCATAACTACTTAATTTTTAAGAAGCTATCTTTATACTACTTAAAAATATTATAAATGCCCAGCCTGCAAAATTTTAATAATTTTTTGAGGGTTCTTATTTTATGATTCAAAACTTATTCAAATAAAACACATTTTTTTGAAATTTTCAAATTTATTGTCGAAAATTGCTCATATTTTGGATGAAAATATGAGCCCTCTAAAATGAATCATAAAAGACAAAAAAATTTGAGCCAAATTATTAAATCCAAAAGATGGTTCAGAAATGTAAACAAATGTGAATCCCAGCAAGCAATTTAGGAGCGCTCATAAATAAGATTTTTAAATGGCTTATAGAAATGATTATTGTTTTTTTAAAAACACTCTTTTTTTGGTAAAAAATATGAACCCCCAGAAAACAATCCAAAAAGTTGTCTCTACAATCTAAAAAGCTATCTCAAAATGAGGGCTCATTTTTCCGACTCAAAGAAGATTCCAAAATTATTTAAATTTATGAGGAAACATTCGATTTTATACGTTCTTTTCTCTGAGTCATTTCTGAGTACACAGGGGGCTTTTTTTAACGGACCACTTTCGTAGGAAAAAGTGGAAAAATGTTTATGTTTTTGGAGCTCATTTCTGAGTCATTAATGATCATCTTTGTTTGCTGGGATATTTTGTCAACAATTCAAAAAAGGCTCAAAAAATGATTAATTTTTGAGCCTTTCGTATTGTTAAAAAAATTTTTTTGAGTCATTTTTGAATCAAAAAAGAAGGCTCTTTTGGATGAACCACTTTCATAGAAAAATTTTAATTTTTAATAATATTTTTTGAGCTTTTTTTTGATTCATTTTTGGGCTTGTTTGCTGGCTGGGATGCTTAAATTTGTATGAAATATTTATACAAAATTCCATAGACATATAATATAGAGATGCAACATCGATAATTTTTTAAACAAACTGTAGATGTCGCTAGCATGAGGGAAATTTTGTCAAATGAGGATTTTATTTTGGGAAATTTTCTCAAGGGAGGATTTTTTTATGTCAAATGAGGTTTTACAGACGAGTTTTTGGAAAACTCTTTTTAGAGCATATGCAACATTTTAATAAACACGTTTTAAAGTCATTTAAAAATTAACGACGGGCGTCATATATTTTGGTTTATCATTTAGTTCGCAGCCAAAACGTTTTAAAGTTAGTAATGCCTGTGCCCTGATGATTTCCCTGGGCATGAATAAAATTCGAATAGGATCAAGGCTACAAAAAATTATTTTTCACAATTTGTTAAGTAAGTTTGGGGATTTTGTTTTTTTTATTTCTTCATATTATATCACCGAGACTTTAAGACCTTATATCTTTATTAAAAGCTACTACCATAACAATAGTTACAAAAAAATACAACCAAAATAAAAAGTTTTTTTAAGTACATTTAACCAGGCACTATCCACGGCTCTCATCTGAAAAACTGAACTGATTTTAAGAGAGTTTCAATGTAAAATAACAAAAAACGTGAAAAAGTGGTATTTTTAATTAATTATTTTTAATTGTTTTTAAGCAATTTTAATTAAATTGTAAAGTGCACTTGTGTTGTTTAATATGTTCTCTGCATTAGTTTTGCATAATTAGCACAAAGTTTTGCTTATTAATATTAGTAAATACGCGTTAAAAAACACTAAAAACTGTTTCTCTTAAAACCAGTTTGCATATAAAATTAAAGAAACTTTTTAACAGCAGTTGAGGCTGGTGGTTTGTCTTTAGTCTATATAGTCGGTGATTTAACTCTTTTAATGCATTTTTTTTTTTATTTTGGGCAACCAAATTCCAGTTTCAAAATGGCATGCGCTGGTAGGGCCAAAAGATCTTTCATTAAAAATTTGATTATTTTCCCATTATCAGCAGCTCAACATTATTTATATAATGCGAAATTCGGTCCTTTTTTAGAATATCTTAATAGACTTTGTACTTGGGATCATGTAAACGAGGATGACTCTAACAAAAACCTATAGGATTGGCCCTTGTCCAATATGTCGGTGTACTAAATTTCATCAAAATAGCTTAACATTTGCGACCTGTAGCGTTCGCACAAAAATTCATGGGCATACACAAAGACGGACATCGTAAAATCAATTCAAAAAGTGATCCTGAGTCGATCATTATACTAAAAATTGAGTTGAAGTGCAATATTGTTTGATGCTAATGCTGTAGGATAGAAAAAACTACCGTGCTACAGAAATTTAGAAAAAATATTCTCACCGAAACAGTTAAAACTAACTAACTTGTGTTATTCACAATGCGATCACATCTTTTATTAATCTAGCGCAAAATATTATTTGCTCCGAAAAATGGTGGATCGTACTGATATGTATATAATTTAGATCTGCCTTGGATATAATATGATGAAATACGATCCGAAGAATGGATTTATTTAATCATAAATTATATTTGACAACATGACAAGCAAAAGTCATGCAATTTGAATGAACTTTGAATGAATTATTATTGGCCAATTGCATCAAATATGATGTGCCGTAATAATAGAATTCAAAAAAAAATCTTACGAGTTTAAGGTTAGTTTTGAAAAAATATACTTTCTAAAATTAAAAGGTCCAAAGAAAGAGATGAACTTTACTCATAAAAAGTGAAAAACATAAAATGCAAAAGTGCCAAAAAAAAAGTGACCAAAAAGTAAATTCTGTATAGATTTGAAAAACGGAAAGGAGTGCCTGATACGAGTATATCTAGTATACGAGAAAAATAAATGTTTAGAAATGTTAAAAAAAACAAAGTTTTCAAACTTACCCTTAATCACGGGTTCTGACACCAAGGTCATCTCCTCTTGGGGAATCATTTCCATTAATCTAGCAATGTCCTTGGCCAGCATATTATCAACAATATCCAAAAGGTGGGGTTTCAATGAATGAAACTTTGTAAAATCTTGATGTTGTAAAACTTCTTGCATTTTCTTAATATCAGGGAAGTCTCCGGGAGAAATTGAATGCTCACGTTGAATACGATCGTAAACTTGACCCAAATTCTTTATTAAATCTTTCTTTTTACTATCTTTACCGAACACTGAGGGCATATCTTTACGTAATTCCGAGATAATGAAGGCATGTACCTTGGCGAGACGAGCTCGTTTAATAAGATCATTAAGCTTGCGTAGGGCTGCATTGCGAGGCAGTGATTGCAAATCACGGAAGAGATCCTGCTCTTCATCTTCAAATAAACGACGATTGGAATCGAAACGTAATGGCTGATCCCAGAACGATCCAATATACACACGGGCGACTTCGGGTGTTTGCAGTACCTTTCCCAAAGACCACATAAGAGCACCATAGACCCGCATCAATTGTTGATGATCAATCATATCCGCCTTATTTAAAATAATACGAATCTTATCATCATGACCCTTGAGGGCTTCAATAGATCTACGGAATTCATCAGAAATATCCAATTTGTGCGCATCAAATAACAAAATGATACGATCAACACGTTCAGCAAACCATTCTAAAACTCCAGTAAAATCATAACCGCGATCAATACGTTGTTTTTCTCCCGACAAAATACCGGGTGTATCCACTATGGATATAGCTTGTAATACGGGTGAGTTAACAGAGGAACATTGGAAACGATTTAGGAAAGCATTGCCATATTTACTCAAGGGACGAAACTGTTTTTTAGGATCCACTACTAGGGCATTACCAGGTATAACACCCTCTTTATCATCGTGCATTACCGCAATAAAACGATCAGTGGTAGGTTCAGGACCAATTCTAATACCAGGAAAATCACGTTCCAGTAAATAACGTATAAATGTTGTCTTACCCGTTGAGTATTGGCCGACCAATAAAATCATAGGTTTAGCATCAAAATCAGGATCTTCCAATTTGGGTGAATGAAAATCATGAAATTGATAATGTTCCTCCAAGGGCAACAATTTGCTTTTGTAGATTTTCTTTAATTCTCCAATAACATTTTCCACCACCTCTTGGTTGTTCTTTTCACGTGTCAAAAAACTAAACATTTTTACTTTTTTTAATTTATTACTCTCTTCTGTTTTAATGATTGTTTGATTCCACCGCCCCACAAAAAAAAACAAAACTCAAAAATTGGTGTATTTTTCTAAATGATTCACGCAGGCAATATATGAACAATTTATTTTTGGAAAAATTCCGTCACTTTTTTTGTTTATACATCAATAATTTTATTTTTTGGATTACAAGAAAAATTTGTGCTTTATATTGGTGGTTTTTGTGTGTTTAAAAAATTAATAATTTAGTTATTTATTTTTAATGAATTTAAAATATTTTCCTATTATAATTTTCTAATTGGTTTGTAATAAGAAAATTCGCCCGTCCGTTTTATATCCACGTACGGTATTTACTGATACAACTCTGATAAAAAAAACGTAAATGATATGAATGGTGTAGAGCTGTAAAAGTATTGAGTATTCTGGTACTGAATACTCAATATTCACAACTTGCTTGAGTACTCAATACTGAAACTGTACTACTCAATCATTTTAAAGATACAATTTTCCGTAGATATGTATTTTTTTTCTTATGACAATACCCCCGGAAAATAGTACACTAAAATACAACTCGGAAAATAAAACTCTATTTGTAAAAAAAAAAATTTGAAACGAATTTTGCGGAAAAATTATTTATTAATTTATTTAAAATGTCTTAAATTAATTAAAATTTATTTAACAATAGTTATTTAGCAAGTGCATGTGAATTATTATTTTGTCGTAATAAATATGAAATTACTAGATTTTTATTTTTAAATTCAAAGAACTGATAAGCAGCCTATAGATAGATGGTCAAGCATGCTGTACAACATGTGCAGCATTTGACCGTGTAATGCCTTGTTTGATGGAAATTACAAAAACAAATACACGGAACCATCAAGCCAAGCTGTATAGCACGATTGATCGACTATAGGTCCCATTAAAAGTATTGAGTAGTATCGAGTACTCAATTGAACAGTACTTAGTATTAAGTACTTAAAAAGTATCGAAATCCCACAACTCCAGAACGTGGAAACGTCACGATGAAATCACAGTATACTGCATAGTAGGATAACTTGGTTGCACTGATTACGCACAATTTTAGTGTCCGTAAATGCACACTCAAAATATTCCTTAGTTGATTATAACGAAAATTTCAACTATCCTACACTCAGGAAATTATGTAGGTAAAATCAACTGCAAATGACAGTTAAAATAACTACATTTGCAGTTAAAAAGGTGTAGACTACATTTGCATTTAAATCAACTGCAATATGAGGTTATTTTTAACTGTTAAAAATCAACTGAGAAATGTAGTAAAAATAACTACAAATGCAATTAAAACAACATACATGAAAATTATTGTAAAACTGTACAGATAACTGCAAATGTAGTTAAAATATCACAAAGAAAAATTATTTTAAAAATTATTAATTTAATAAAAACAATTTTATGTAAATACTCTTAACTTAATTTTATTATATAATAAATTTAAAATTGAGAAATCTAAATTTACACTTAATATCACTTTTACTGTTCACTATTAAGAAATTGTTCTAGATGTCCGTCTGTGAGGGATGAAATTATTGTTTGACTTCCTTTTTTTCTACATGTAGAAAGGCATGAAAATATAAAAGAACTGAAAAAAATAAATACAATATATTTTAATACTCCCGTAAATAAATTTATATTTTAGATTATAAAACTTACCTTATTATTTTAATAATTCAATATATAACCTTTTCCGTATTACGCGTCATTACTCTTTAGCGTTGTTTTATAACTAAGACAAGAGAAAACATGTTGTTCTCATATTCTTTTACTAGAAATTTCTAAACAAATTTTCGTACACACATTCTTCTTTACTTCGTACACATACACACTTGAAAATTGAAGTATTTGTAACAAAATTCAAAATAACTGCATAAAATAAATGTTCCTACAATTTAGTAGTTTTTGAAGTTTATTTAAGAAAATAACTGTCAAAAACATTAAAAATATTTTCTATAAGTAAATTAACTGCAATTGTAGTTAAAATGGCTACAACCGCATTACTACACAAATAACTGTCATGTAGTAACTGCAGAACTTTTCTGAGTGTATAGGTGAAATACGTCTAACTAATATATGGTTGAACTGATTTAATTGTTATCAACTAAGCTTTTTGGGGTGTTAGCAATCAACTACGAACGTAGCTACTTACAATGATAAGCTAAACTAAATTCGAAATTTGGTAGAAATCAACTAATTCCCATTTCAAAATGGTTGCCAGATATTATATATCACGTTATAGTATATTAAGACTGGGCAAAAACTAGTAGTTTTTGGTCATTTTTAGGTTTTGAGCCGAAAACTATAAAATCAATTTAGTTTTTCCATACAACTGAAAACCAGATTCTACCTGGTTTTTGCCAAAAACCAAGTAAAAATATCTGAAATTTGTATTTTTGATACATCCGATTTCTTTTATAACTAATTTTCGATACACCCTGTTACAACGAATATAGAATTGAAGCAAGTGTCAAAAATACATTTTTTAATTTTTTTTAAATATTTCAGTTTTAGTTTAAAATTGTGTGTTGTTATACATTTTTAAATGTGTTAATAATTTTTCTTAATTAATTTAACCATAAAAACATAAAGAAAAGTGTTTCATAAAAAAGTGAAATGACTAAGAATTAAATGAACGATTATAGCAGTTGTTTATTATTTTTTTGTAATCAACTAAGAAATTTTTCAACTATACGACTACGGAATATTTTCGGTGCAGAGGTATGGACAGGAGCATTGCATTACCAAAAAAATAAGTTATAAAAACATTGTTATCACTAAATGTCACTTTGTTCAAAAAATTGACAATTTTTTTTTTATTTAAATTTAAATAATAATAAACAACAAAGCAAAAAACAAACGGATATCTCAAATCTTATTATTTTTATATATTCCGCGCTTGTTTTTTACTTATTTTGAGCAGTGTTCAGCAGTTTTTAGCCTAAACCACTTAAACGTAGTGACGACCGCAGTGCGATGATTTTTCGATAAAGCAGTTTTTGTATATTCTCTGTTTGTCACTGCCGAGAAATTAGAAAAGTTTCTAAATAAAGCCCAAACCACATAGTAAAAGTGCCAGTGGACAGTGGCAGTTCTGTCAAACTTTGTTCTTGAATATCGCGAAAACGATTTAATATTTTTAAAAACTTCTTATTGTGTTTTGTTTAAAAACAGCTCTTGTTTATTTAGAAAATTTTCTAATTTCTCGGCAGTGACAAATAGAGAAGATACAAAAACTGCTTTATCGACAAAACGCTTTTGCGTTTAAAATATAGGCTCAGCTGATACTAGACTGATACTAAATAGTTGCTCAAGTAATACTAAATTTCAGCGCCCACTACAGTGATGGTATTTGAGAATTTTCGTTTGGTGCCTCAATGATGCCAAAAAAGTGCCACAAAAGCTTAAAAAGTGCCAAAAAAAAAATTAAGCAACATTTAATGTTTCAAAAAAAATATGTTCAGCTTTTATTTCAAATATTTATACATTTAGTTACTTTAACCCTTAAATGCATGGTGTAGCCATTTGGCAACATACCAGTTTCTTAATAAAAAACGCCACTTGATGCATAAAACTCAATTTTTGGGCATTGGGGCCCTTTCTGCACAAAGTGCTCTTATAAACTATAACTCAGATTTTTTAAACAGTTATAGAAAAAATCTTGGTTTTGCTTCGTATGTTTGTGAACAATCTAAAACACGCGTTTTTTTTACAAAAAGTGCAATATTCAAAAATGTTTGTTTAAATATTTAAAGTGGTATTCTCGCAATAAAATTAATTTTGGCAACAATAAATGTATAATTAATATTTCATATATTTTTTTTTTGTTTCTTTTTTTTCATACACGTTAAAATAATTACAATTTAGCTATTTGGCAATTTTTTTGGTATTCTTCTTGAAATGTACACACCTTTAGAAATCATATATAAAAAAATGGTTAAAATTGTAGAGATCATGCATTTAAGGGTTAAGTAAAAAGACAAAAAAAAAGGCGGGCAACTTATCTAAAAAGTAACCCGAGTTTAACATTACCTACCACAAATATTTTCATATAACTATAGTAAAGCACTAAAATTCCGTTATTTTAAGATAAGTTAGTAGGTCCAACACTTTCAAAAAATTTTACAATTAAAATTGACAATACAATAAATCAATTAAAGTTTTTCTAATTTTATCCCCGTTGCTTTTATTTTTAAATATCAAAATACTGATTAAATTGTCCCCGAAGAACTGGAAGGTGATCCAGAAAATTGTAGATATTTTTAGTGTAGCATTTGTTTTTTAATTTTGCTACCCCTTCTTAATAGGCGTGGCTTTTAATGAAAAACCAGCGATATCGACCTTTTATCAAATTATATAGAAATTTTCGTAAAAATTGCCAAAATTCTATGGAGAGTGCCAAGGTGCCATTGAACATTCAATAGTGCCACAAATGGCACTTTTGTGCCACTTTTACCAACAGTGCCCCACTATCGGTAAGTAGTGTAAGTTTTGATTTCCTATCTCTATAATTAATAGTCTCTGAGTAAAACAGCAAGAATACGATAACCAGGGTTGGCAGGCAATACCACTAAAATACCGTTATCGATTCAAAACCCTTTCAACTGACTACCGTTACCCCTAAAATACCGTTACCGAAATAACGGAAATACCGTTATCCTTAAAATACCGTTACCGAAATAACTGAAATACCGTTATCCTTAAAATACCGATACCGAAATAAATGAAATATTGATACCCTTAAAATACCGTTACCGAAGTAAATGAAATACCGTTACCCCTAAAGTACCGTTACCGTTGTTTTTAATTTTCTGCTTTTGGGAATTGCACGTGGATATTGAATATTTTTCGTACTTTAAGTTGGTTAATTGGTTTTGTTTTTAATCTCGTTTGCTTTTTGTAAAAAAAATTTTGGGATGCATCGAAATAACTGACTACCGTTATCCTTAAAATACTGTTACCGAAATAACTGAAATATCGCTAACCTTTAAATAGCGTTACTGAAATAATCAAAATACCGATATCCTTAAAATACCGTTACCGAAATAACTAAAAAACCGTTATTCTTAAAACACCGAAATAAATGAAATAGCGTTAAGCCTACATGACACTTGCTAGTTTCTAGATTCTAGTTTTTTGCACCATCAATGCAAATCATATGAAGTGTACTACATTACCAACATCAATTTGACAGTTTGATAGCTTTTCGATATAGTTGTTCTCTTCACACATATTATTTCTCACATAAGGAAATTCGTGCTCTCTTCTATTTTGGATTATTAATACTGAAACTAGCAAGTGTCATATAGGCTTTACCCTTAAAATACCGTTACCGAAATAATCTAAAATAGCGTTACCCTTACCGATAACCGCATCGTTTCGGTTACCATTCATGACGATAACATTTTCTTGCCATTTCATTCTAACTAATGTCGAACAGCAACAATGTAACAAGAAGAAGCATTTGATATCCATATTGGGGAAAGTTGCATATATAGGGAACTTAATATACTATGTATGTATGTTCTGTGTACATGACATTCAGCAAATACATGAGATTCAGCCATTGAGTGCATACTGTGGTAGCCATATTCTAAAATTCCAAAAAATCAACTCTGTTTCCAGAATAGTGTGGTCTGTGGCTGTCACTCATCATAGAAATGGCAAAGGCAACTCTGTTTCAGGGCTAATGCTTACTGTACCACAGTATCAAAAGGGCAGTGCTACACGTTCAATATATATTGACCGCGATCCAGTATCGCGATATTTATTGAACGTGTAGCATGCAGTATTGATGGATCGCGAGCCATATCGTAGAATAGCCTATATTCTGAAATGCAGATCACGGATCACGCGATAAATATTGAACGTGTAGCATAGTTCGTGATATCAATTCGCGATACAATAGTAAAAAGTGAAAGAATAAAGAAAATAAAGTAAATAAAATACGCAGTGCAAGTAAAAAAGGTAAAACATTTATAATAGCACAAGATAGTGAAAGCGAGAGTGTGCTGCCAGTAGAATTAATAAACGACCAGCACGGCACAAAAATAATGTAAATACTGACACGATAAATATTGAACATGTAGCATACACGCGCGATCCATCAATCCATTAAAATGGATCGCGATCCAAATATCACAATATATATTGAACGTGTAGCAGTGCCCAAAGATACATAGGGCAGGTTTACCAGAGAAACCCGCTACCGCTACAATTGATATGTAGCGCTTTATGATTACTAGGGCAAGGAATTTCAAAAAAAAAAAATATGCAATAAAAATATAAGAAATATGCACTAAAAACTATAATTTTTTTAAAATTATGCACTTTAAAACTTAAAAATATATTTAAGTTAGTTATTTTTCAAACAGACACACAGAGCTTTAAAAAATTAATTCCTTTTTGGAATGAATTCCCAAAAATTAAATTCAATTCTTTGATTCAAGGAATGAATTCATCAATAAGACATAAGCAGGAATTAATTCCTGTGAATGAATTTAAAGAATTCAAATTATGAATTCCCTGACCAAAGCGTAAAGAATTAAAATTAAATAATTCATTCACTAAAGAATTCATTCAACACTATTTAATTCAATTTGAAGTCAAGGAATTCATTCAATTCTAGTTAATTCAACTTTTGGCTAATTCGGCCTATAGACTACTCAAGTTACTTGCACAATAATGAGTTTGTGCAGGTTAGTTGACTTAATTCAACTGTGCACTTAATTCAACTTTTGATCAAGGAATTCATTCAATTCTAGTTAATTCATTTTTTGGTCAAGGAATTCATTCAATTCTAGTTAATTCAACTTTTGGTCAAGGAATTCATTCAAGTTCAACTTTTGGTCAAGGAGTTCATTGAATTCTAGTTAATTCAACTTTTAGTCAAGGAATTCATTCAATTCTAGTTAATTCAACTTTTAGTCAAGGAATTAAATTTATTTCGTTTAATTCCCTAAGGAATTAAATTTTTTTCGTTTAATTCCCTAGGAATTAAATTTTTTTGTTTAATTCCCTAGGAATTGAAAACTTAATTCAGGGAATTAAATGAAAAAAATTCAATTCCTTAGGGAATTAAACGAAATAAATATAATTCCTTGACTAAAAGTTGAATTAACTAGAATTGAATGAATTCCTTGACTAAAAGTTGAATTAACTAGAATTGAATGAATTCCTTTACCAAAAGTTGAATTAACTTGAATGAATTCCTTGACCAAAAGTTGAATTAACTAGAATTGAATGAATTCCTTGACCAAAAGTTGAATTAACTAGAATTGAATGAATTCCTTGAACAAACGTTGAATTAACTCGAATTGAATGAATTCCTTGACCAAAAGTTAAATTAACTAGAATGGAATGAATTCCTTTACCAAAATTTGAATTAACTAGAATTGAATGAATTCCTTGTTGAATGAATTCATAAAATTTTATGAAGGCATTAGAAAAAAATTAATGAATTCCTTTAATAAAAATCGAATGAAAAAAAAAGGAATTCATTCCCAAAATATAAATTCAGTTCAAAAAAAGGGAATTAGGGAATTAATTCTTCGAAGCTCTGCAGACACAGAACTCGAAGATTTCCCATAGGTCAATAAGGTTTTTAAGAATGTTTATTTTGATTGAATCAAAATATAAAAACGTATCAATTTTTTATATTTTTTCACAAAATAACAAATGCTCATAAAAATGAAAAATATGCACAAATATGCATTAAAAAGCACTAAATATGCATTAGAAAGACACCAAATATGCATTTAAGGTCAAAATATGCAAAAACATGCATTTTTGACAAAATATGCAAAAATATACAACGACAAATCGATGCCATTTTGTTCTAAATTTGATGATTCGGATAAATATTTAGTCGATATTAGTTTTGGACTATCGAGAAAAAACATGAATTTGCATGGAATTCCTTGCCCTAATAATTACCTTAATCTGGTGAACGATGCTAATTTTGTGTTTGTTTTAAAATAAAATTATTTGTATATGTTTCATTGATTTTTTCGAAATTTTTTATTTCTTTATAATTATAATTGTATTTGTATATGTTTATTATTCTTAAAAAAAAATATACAAAAAAACAAACGACAGCTGATGTAGCTGATTAGCGTAAAAATTTTACGATGAATGGGGGATTTACTTGTAAAAATTGTATCATTGTAATTTACTTGTAAAAATTGTATCATCTTTCTTTGATTTGAAAATAATTTAAACAGAAAGTGATATTAATTTATGATCTTGAGTCAAACTAAAATAACATTCATTTACTTAAAATAACAGATCAACTAAAAACTTTCCCCCATTCATCTTAAACACATTGACACTGTGCAAAAATATAATTTAATAACATACATTTAAATTTAAATTTAACGGTTCGTTGTAATTCAAACATCTGTGTTTATCATACACAGAGTTGAATAGAATCAGCTGAGATATCTTAAGAATTAAGGTTCAAAGCAAAAAAGAGTAATAATAACAAAAGGATAAAAATAGCATTGTTAAATTTCGTTGATGTTAGTCTAAGTTGAGTTGTTGATAACAAACGCGATTTGCTTTCAACATTCATATAAGTAGACGATTATCAAAATATTAACCCACTCAAAGGCGAAAGGCACTGATGATGGCTTTGTAGCGAAAGCCGAAAATGCGCATTCTGACTTGCTGGTCTTATCGAATTTTTTCAATAATTTTTATTCTTTGTAATTTACTTGTAAAAATTGTATCATCTTTCTTTGATTTGAAAATAATTTAAACAGAAAGTGATATTAATTTATGATCTTGAGTCAAACTAAAATAACATTCATTTACTTAAAATAACAGATCAACTAAAAACTTTCCCCCATTCATCTTAAACACATTGACACGGTGCAAAAATATAATTTAATAACATACATTTAAATTTAAATGTAACGGTTCGTTGTAATTCAAACATCTGTGTTTATCATACACAGAGTTGAATAGAATCAGCTGAGATATCTTAAGAATTAAGGTTCAAAGCAAAAAAGAGTAATAAGAACAAAAGGATAAAAATAGCATTGTTAAATTTCGTTGATGTTAGTCTAAGTTGAGTTGTTGATAACAAACGCGATTTGCTTTCAACATTCATATAAGTAGACGATTATCAAAATATTAACCCACTCAAAGGCGAAAGGCACTGATGATGGCTTTGTAGCGAAAGCCGAAAATGCGCATTCTGCCTTGCTGGTCTTATCGAATTTTTTCAATAATTTTTATTCTTTGTAATTTACATGTAAAAATTGTATCATCTTTCTTTGATTTGAAAATAATTTAAACAGAAAGTGATATTAATTTATGATCTTGAGTCAAACTAAAATAACTTTCATTTACGTAAAAATTTTACGCTACTTGTGAGCAGTTAATGATACATAAGCTGTCGTTTGTTTTTTTTTGTATATTTTTTTAAGAATACACGGAAAAAATAAAAAGTGTATAATTATCGAAGTACTTAGGTAAAATACAACTTCAAAAGTATATTTTGTAAGTTAGTAAAAAAATACATGTAGATTTATCAATTTTTGGTTTTTGTCAACTTGCCTTAGTTTTTGACATATTCCATTTTCACGCACTTCAAAATATGTTAAGTTACCTAAGTTTTTTCTTTTATAAATTGTCTTAGAAATTATTATAATTTAATTAAAGAATTGTGTAACTTAGCAGAAAATTTTTGAAGTTGTATTTTACCGAAGGACTTCGGCAATTATCCACTTTTTATTTTTTGCGTGTAATAAACATATACAAATATGATTATAAAGGAATAAAAAATTTCGAAAAAAATCAATGAAACATCAACAAATATTTTTATTTTAAAACAAAAACAAAAATAGCATCGTTCACCAGATTGAGGTAATCAAAAAGCGATACATATCATTTGTAGCGGTAGCGGGTTTCTCTGGTAAACTTGCCCATTTTTACGCTACCAAAACAAGGTAGCGCTACCACAACATGTTGACTTAGCGGTAGCTAATAAAATCGTTAACCAGATTGTTGAGTAGCGGCTTAGCAACAGTTGAGCGTCTGGTAAACGCACTCATAGTGTGACGTCAATTTGCAGTATGTGACATTCTGACGTGAAATGGCAAAAGCAACTCTGTTTCAGGACTAGGTGGGCTATAATAAAAAAATAGCACTGTGGGCAACTTGGCGCTTATCCTGCTAATTTAGTGCTTATTTATTGCTCATGGAGATAGACGGAATGGTAGCAGTCAGCAGAGAAACCTTAAACTGATACCGGTGATTTGTAACGCTTTGTGATTACTTACTCTGCTGAAAGATATTTTATTTGTTTTGTTTTTAAAAACACTTTTTCTATAGCCCAAACCACATAGTGAAAGTGTCAGTTGACAGTGGCAGTGCTGTCAAACTTTGTTCTTGAATTTCGCGAAAACGATTTAATATTTTTAAAAATTTCTTATCGCGTTTTGTTTAAAAACATCTCTTGTTTATTTAGAAAATTTTCTAATTTCTCGGCAGTGACAAATAGAGAAGATACAAAAGCTGCTTTATCGACAAAACGTCGCACTGCGGTCGACACGGCGTGTATGTGGTTTAGGCTAAAGCACCGTAAGATGTTTGAGTTTCACGTGAAAAAACTGTTATACTCCATATAAAAAAATGATTTTTCACGACAATCAGTTTCACGTGAAAATTGTGTAGAATTTGTTTTAACGCAAATTTAATGTACAAGACTATTATTTTTCTTGGGAAAAAGTAACATTTTGTGTTTATTGTGATTGTGTCTTCGTAAAGGCACATCTACACGAGAGAGAAAATTACTAGAGGTAGAGCAAAAAACACCTCTAAATAGTTTAAAGCATTCACAATAGAGCTAATTAGAAGTGTTTTTTGGTCTATCTCTAGAAGTTTTCTCTCTCGTGTAGATGTGCCTTTATAAAATTAAAAAATTGTTTATTTTTATAATTTAAATTGCAATTTGAGGTCTTTAAATATCGAGTGAAATTTATCCATGTAAAAAACAACTTACGGTGCTTAAAGAACTAAAACCACCCAAGAAACATTCTTACGGATACTCCCGCACATACGGAATCATGAATCCGGTTTTTAGGGCACATTAACGGTCCGTAATACACGTATCCGTCAAAGCTTGTACGTATACGGAACATTAACGGACAGTGTAATCGGATTTTCGAACATAATACGTTTTAACTCCGTTTCCGTACCGTAAAATACGGACTTAATGGATTTTAATTTGTGTTCAAAATAAAAACAATTAAATTCTTTTAAAAACTTTTTGTGGTGATAAATTGGTGGCGGTAGCAGGAATATATCCAACACAACACAATCAACACATCATCAAGTCGCATACATATATTAGATGATAAGATTAATAAAATTTAGTGCGTGTTTTACAATGGTTTGTGGTTTATGTAAGATCGTTTGTTTTTATAACAAAAGCTCTGTTCCACGTACGTTAACGCGGCTACGCATTTTTTCCCAAATTGTGTGTAAATTGTTGTTGTTTCGAGTAAAACGCGATCGTAAATACAATCAATTAAACCATAACTAATTTATTTTTTCTTTTGCATGTAGATGATCGATTCTATTGTGGGTGACTGTCGTGAATTGATGCGCTAGATAAAGAGGTAAACTGAGGTACTAAATATAGTGTAAATGTAAATAATATCGTTACTAATAAATCTATTAAAAATAAAAAAAAAATTTACTCAAAATTAGTCAATTTAGATAGATATACAAGTCCGTTTTTGGTCCGGAGTCACTCCGGTTATACATGACATAACGGTCCGTAAATTGTCCATCATTGACGGACTTTCAACGGAATTGTCCGTTTTACGACGGAACGGTCCGTAAACGGTCCGTCAATGACGGACTTTCAACGGACTTGTCAGTTTTTTACACGACATAACGGCCCGTAAACGGTCCGTCATTGACGGACTTTCAACGGATTCGAATCAGTTTCGATGTTCCTTAAAATCCGTTTTCTGGTCCGTATACGGACCCGGAAAACGGTACGTAAACGGAGTTGGATTCCGTTTATGACGGACCGAAAACGGCACGTAAACGGAACGATTTGTTTGTTGGGCAGGTACACCCTAAAAATTCCTTAGTTGTTTATTACTAAATTTCCAACTAATTCGTAGGTGAAATACCTCTAACTAGAGCTTAGTTGCCATCAACGAATAAATTAGTTGATTTTATTCGTTGATGGTAACTAAGTTTTTGACAAATAATTAGTTAAACAATTATTATAGTTAAGCTAATTGAATTTGCAAATTAGTTGAAAATAACGATTTAAAAATAAATCGTGGTTGTCGGAAAGCACTAATATTTTTTTAATTATGTTATGCCTTTAAATATAAATAATTTTTTAAAATTTTTCTCTCTTTATTGCTCTTTTTAAACTTATTTTGCTCTCTTTAAACTTATCACACAAAAATTACAAAATTAAATTCTATGGCTTGTATTCCAAAAAATGTTTTGAATTTTATTACAGTTAGTTAAACAAATTAACATGCAAAACAACAACAAAAATCGTTCAATTAGCCTCTAATAAGACAAAAAGTTTTTTGTGAATAACCATGTAAATAAATAGAACTACCAATAAAGAGAATTTTCCAATCCAAAATTTGCCACATAGCAATACCTAATTGGATTTAAGACTTCATTTTCGTCGGTCTGAATATGTATACATATAAATGCAATTAAAGTTTTGTTATAAGAAATAATCTTTTGAAAGAAATAAACTTACCATAAAATATTAAAATTTCGTTAATTTTTATGCTCTTTTGTTATTTTTCGATTTTAAAAATATAAAATTTATATATCCATAAATTTCTTTCCAAAAATGTATTTTTAATTTTTTGAAGTTTGGCTTATTTCTTAAGTGCACCATACACTTTCAATATTTTTGATAAATTTTTGATTGTTTACAAATTAATTGAAGGTATGTACCCTGTATTGAAAGTTTATCAAAATGTTTATTCAAAATGTTTTGGATTTTTATTTTTCAATTTCATATTATTGAAAAGTGTGTGGCCAATATTGAAATGTTAGTTTTTTTAAATTTATCTTTTGTTGTTGAAAAATAAATAAATAAAAGTAAAAAATCATACAAATTATTGCAAAATAAAAAAAATTATTACTGTAAACTTGGGTTTATTTAAAAATCTGCTAAATTTTGCAGTTTTTTTATAGAATGGAAAATATTGATCAATTTTAATTTTATTTATATTTTTCAAATAACATTGAAAGTGTGTATGAGAAGATCAATAAAATTGAAATTAATTATATTGACCGTAAACGGTTGACATTTCAAATTTTACAGGTTACTTAAATATTATTAATAGCCCAACCAGTAGTTGTTTCTTATAAATAATATAGTTAAAAAAATCGCCAAAATAGCAACAGTATTTATCGACATTAAACCATTCACTATTGTTGGCTATTGTGCATGGTGAAAAACTGTTTTACCGATTTACTCAGTGTTGCCACATCGCAGTTTAAGCTGTTTTTGGGATGTTTTATGCGGCGTTCACATATACGTGTTTAACTCGATTTGACGTGTTTAATGCGGCATTCACACATACGTGTTTAACTCGATTTTAAGTGTTTAAGCCTTAAACATGTTTAAGTGAGATGTTTTACAGTACATTTTTCTGCCCTTAAACACGCTAAATTATCGTGTTTAATTTTTAAACACGTTGTTAAACACGATAAGTTTGATATCAACTGGTGTTGAATGACATGTTTGAAGCAGAATATGACACAACAAGAAAAATAAAAAAATTAAAATTGAATAAAATAAACTAAATTTAAATAAAAACCAGTTAAAATGCGATTTTTTCCTATTAAAGTGATAGATGAACAAAACATTAAATTTTGCTTCCGGGAACGAAAAATCCAAAAACAGCCATGAAGTTGTCCCTTAAGGGCGGATTATGGGACCGTAAACGTAAATGTGATGTAACTGTACCGTGCCGTAGCTAAAAAGTACACTTATAGATTATCGTAAACGACATTACTATTTAGCATCTATTTCATGTGGTTTTATATTTTATTCTAAAATTTTCCATTTATTTTTAATTTTTATTCCTTATTTGTTGTTTGAATCAATTTTCTTTATTCATTTCATAGTTTTTCCGACTAAAATCATTCAGCTGTTTCGATGCCGGATAGAAAATTCTGATTTCAACAGAATGATCCGGCAAGTTCGTTTACATTTACGTGTTAGTAACCATTCGTATACATTTCTTCTTGTGGTATCGGAACAGCTGATTCGTTACAGATACGTTTACGGTTGGGTAACTCAGCCTTTAATTAGAAATTGGAAAATCTTGTTTCCGACTGGGGCGGAAAATGTTATTTCACTTTTTATAGTAATTATAACGTTGGATAATTCCAAAAATTATTAATTATTGCCTCCGGCCGAAGAAAAAATAACTTTTTGGAAAATTTTGTTAAATTTTTGGTTTTTTTGTTACAATTGTTAAGGAACAGCTGTTCGAGATGTTTAACTTAAAGACTTCATTTTTAAGTGTGAACTGATATGTTTAACTTTTACATAAACGTGTTTAAGAATCGTACTGTGAACGCCGCATAACCGTTAAACATGTTTAAATTAGATGTTTTACAGTACACTTTTTCTATTCTTATACGGCGTTCACATATACGTGTTTAACTCGATTTGACGTGTTTAAGCGTTAAACATGTTTAAGTGAGATGTTTTACAGCACATTTTTCCTACCCTTAAACACGCTAAATTATCGTGTTTAATTTTTAAACACGTTGTTAAACACGATAAGTTTGATATCAATTGGTGTTGAATGACAAGTTTGAAACAGAAGAAGACACAACAAGAAAAATAAAATAATTAAAATTGAATAAAATAAACTAAATTTAAATAAAAAAATTTAAAATGTGTTTTTTTTTTCTTATTAAAGTGATAGATGAAAAAACAATTAAACTTTGCTTCCGGTGAACGAAAAATCCAAAAACAGCCATGAAGTTATCCCGTAAGTTGTTTCGATTTCACGTGAAAAAACTGTTATACTCCATATAAAAAAAAATTATTTTGCACGATGAGTTTCTCGTGAAAATTGTGTAGAGTTTGTTTTCACGCAAATTTAATGTGCAAGACAATTATTTTTCTTGGGAAAAGTGACATATCGTGTTTATTGTGATTATGTCTTTGTTATAAAATTAAAAAATTTTCATTTTTATAAATTTAATTGCAATTTGAGACCTTTAAAGTTCGAGTGAAATTTTTCCACGTGAAAAACAACTTACGGTGCTTTAACTAAAAATTGAAAAATCTTGTTTCTGACTGGGGCGGATAATGTTATTTCACTTTTTATAGCAATTATAACGTTGGATAATGCCAAAAATTAAGAATTATTGCCTCCGGCCGAAATAACTTTTTGGGAAATTTTGTTAATTTTTAAGTGTGAACTGATATGTTTAACTTTTACATAAACGTGTTTAACAATCGTACTGTGAACGTAGTATAACAGTTATTTGTTTTTTTCCTTGAAGGCGAAGAAGCGGTTTCGGTGGAAGAAGCATCTCATTAATATAATTTCATCCAATTTTTGTCCGAGCTTTTTTCTTATTCAATTGCATTAAAATTTGTCTGTTTATATAAATAAATCGATAAAATAAATTTGCGTAAAAATGTGGCAAATCACATAAAGCCCATATGACACTTGCTTAATTTTATATTGATTATTATTTCTCACATAAGGAAATTCGTGCTCTTTTCTATTTTGGATTATTAATACTGAAACTAGCAAGTGTCATATAGGCTTAAGGCCTATATGATCCAAAATAGAAGAGAGCACGAATTTCCTTATGTGAGAAATAATGTGTGTGAAGAGAACAACTATATCGAAAAACTATCAAACTGTCAAATTGATGTTGGTAATGCAGTAGGTACCCTTCATATGATTTGCATTGATGGTGCAAAAACCTAGAATCTAGAAACTAGCAAGTGTAAAGCCCATATGACACTATTTTGTTGCCTAATATTCTGCAAGAAGCTTGTTAGACATATCCGAATTTATATGTTTATTTGAAGCCTATGTGACATTTGCTAGTTTCTGGATTCTAGTTTTTTGCACCATCAATGCAAATCATATAAAGGACCCATTTTATTTTAAACGTAGTTTAATTCAGTTTGTAAATAACTAAAATACGGATTCGGAGACGTGGTTCATCTCGTTTTATTTTAATAAGGATCAAAATTCTAAACGAGAAAAAGTTGCTCCGACAAATTTTTGTTAATAAACTTGGAAGTGGTTGAAAAAATTAGTTTTCAGTTTAACTAAACCAAGTTTAACCGATATCCCAAAAACTCGGCCCAAGTGTCATATAAGCTTTAAAGTAATTCTCGTTAAGACCGGAGTGGCAATCCTTGTTTGGATAAATCAGAATTGTCCAGACACAAAGTCCGAATGCCATATTCTTAGTGACCTCAGGCAACGTATTTTTTTTAATTTATTCATTTGATTTAACCTAAAGTACTATAACTGAATTAATTCCTTGATTTTTTTGTTTTTAACACTAAATTAAACGAATTCAGTGAATTACTTTAAAAGGGGAGTTCATTCAATTTAAAAGAAATCTGAATTCGATTAACAAATTCATTCAAAATGAATCAATTTTTCAAAACTCTGGTTTAAGTAATTTTATATTTTTGTTAGCAATTTTTTCTGTAATAATATAATTTGTTTTATTTTTTTTTTATTATTAATAAATATAACTGTGGTATTTTTTTTTTTTTTTTGCAAATTACAATTATTATTGTTTTGAGTTCATTTTATATTAAATTTCAAAAAAAGTCATTAAGTTTTTATATTATAATTTAATCATACAATTTTTATAGTAATATACGAGTATGTATATAGAGGCTTAATTGTTAAGGATACTCTCCTTAGCGAAACTCTGTTTAATATCTTTCCATTTTTTCTTGTTTAAATATTTTGTTATTACAATTTTGCATTTTATCATTTTATAAATATTATTGTTTTTGTTTTACTTGTTTAAATAGGTAGGTAGGTAAGTATATATATTAGTAGTAGGGTGTATAATATATTTATAATATTCCAACATGAGACAGCATTTAATTTTTGTTATTTTTAAATTGGATTGTAATTATTGATAAATAAAAAAATACTAGTTTTGTAAATTACATTTTAAATTGGATTGGAATTGAGTATTATTAAAAACAATCAAGCAGATGCGACATTAAATTAAATAGAACAGCTATGAAATCAAACTAAATTTGTTTTCCCTTTAATTTTAATATATATTTAGTAAAAAAACAAAATCTTAATTCAAATTTGATATATAAACACCATAACACAAATTTTTTCTTAATAACTTTTTCCACCTTTAATTAATTTAACTAATTTTCCTTGATCAAAATATCTTTGAGAAATATGAAAGACTTTAAAATGCATCGGATTGTCAAATTCGAGTGATTTATTAGTTTACATTGGAGAATCAAAGACAAGTGCATAAGAAATCATGGAACGGGTAAAACAAAAGGATCCACGAACGAATCTAAACTCAAAAAGTGGAGAAGCTATTGAAGTTACTACTTTTACTACAGCTGGAAAAAATCAATACAAAAAGTAAACAAAACTTTCCAATTGTAGTAAAAGTAGTAAGAATTTTGAGTAAACGAACACACTGATTGTGTTCGTTTACTCGAAATTCTTACTACTTTTACTACAACTGGAAAATTTTGTTTACTTTTGTATTGAATTTTTCCAGCTGTAGTAAAAGTAGTAACTTGTAGTAGGTAAACGAACACGCTTATAGTTGCATATTAATGTCAATACTTTAAGAATTCAAAGTTGACGAAAGTCAAATGTGGTTAAATTTTGTTGTTTAATGCTGGTAATAATGAGTTTTATTTGTCAGTTGTTACTTTCAGTTGATTTTACCGGCATAATTTTCAAGAGTGAAACAGCGGTAAATTTACAAACCAAACAATTGAAAAGAAAGGTTAAGCCAACCAACAGCCGGTTTAAGTCGATAAATGGTGTGCGACCTACCGGCTCGGATTTGAATCTTAGCTCAAGCCATTAAAAATAAATTTATATTTCTTAACAGTTTCAACATTCTGTTATTAATATGAAACCCTTTAAATACAAAAATTGCATAAGATAATCTCTTCATCTTGATAGGCAACATATCTTCTTATTACACAGGGTGAGTGCTAAATATTATTTTATATTTTAACAGAAGTAGCATTTTATAGATTTTTTTTTACAATCTAAAAAAGTCTAGCAAAAGAATTTAAAGCACATTGTCACGGAATTTTAATTAACTTTCAAAAACCAGTTTTAAAATTAAACTGGAAATTATATCAAATACCAATCCAATTTTAAGGATAATTTCATAAAAAGTCTGTATATTTTAAAAAATTTTAAGGTAAGTTTAAGTGAAATCTTAAATTAATTAAATTTTTTACAAAAAGTTCATTAATTTTTAATTTATTAATAAATTAATAAAGCAGCCAATTTTTAAAATCAAATAGAAGTTGTTCAAATAAGGCCCTACGTTGGGCGCCAAAACGAAAACATGTTGTCTTGAGTTAAAATATTTAAATATTTTTTATTTTAAACTAATTTAATTAATCTATTCGTTTACTCGAAACTTTTACTATTTTTATTACAATTGATTTTTTTTTTATTAAAAATTATTCAGCGGTAGTAAAAATAGTCCTTTATAGTATCGTATCTATTATTTCCCAGTGTTGGGGATAGGAAATGTGTTTTTTATAAACCAATTGATAAGTTTGATAATTTGTATCACCAATTCTGGGAAATAGTAGATATGACTAATTGAGTAAATGAAAGACATATTATTCCTCTTCATTAATTTACTACAATTTACTATGGCAGAGTCATTTCTCCAATCGTATTAAATATCGTAAAAACTTCTAGTAAACTTGCAGACTTAAAAAGTGTACAATAGGGTGTCCCGAAATTTGAAAATCTTACGTAATAGCACTCAAACGATGCGTATTAACAAGCTGATTATGAAATAAGAAAAAATAAATTGTGAGGGTCCTAATAGTTCGCTACCCCCGTTAAAGTTGTCCTGCGTAAGTATTTTTTTCTCAAATTTTTGGAAAAAAATAGGTCTCAAACGTTTGATAGTGCCGATTTTATAGTTGGCAAAATATTTTAAAAAATTCTATAGAGTAATTTTGGTCCACCACTGCATCATTTAGTTTGACACAGGTATTTTTTTAGCCACTCTATTTCATGAAAAAATTGAAGTTTTAAATACATTTCTAAGTAAAGGAAATGAAAATGACTTGTTTCAAACCAAATGAGTCTGTGGTAGACCAAAACTACTCGGAATTTTTTACAATAATATGCTCAGCACTACCAAACGTTTAAGTCCTATTTTGTGCAAAAATTCGAGAACAATTTAAAAAAAAAAAACTTACGAAGGCAAACTTTAAACACTGGGAGCGAGCCATAAGTACCCTCGAATATTTTTTCCATAAGCAGCTCAATACTACGTATCACTTCAGTGCTATTACTTCACGAAATTCGAAAATTTTCGAAATTTGCTTTAAAAACTCCAATTCCGTACGGACCTCGAGTAATACATACTTGTTTAAAATACTAAAGTTCTGAAACTAATTTGTCTTTTATGGATATAAAGGTATTGTTTTAATTAGGGATGTTGGATTTTTAGTTTCCTTTTTTAAATTCACTATTCATACCATTTATTATTAAAAACTCAATTAAAGAGTTCTTTTTTTCGTAGTTTTTTTTATTAATTTAATTTTATATAATCATAATAAATATAGTTTAATAAATATACATGTATATAATTTAGTTTATTTTTAATTATTTTTGTTTAAACTTAATTTTTTTTTTAGCCTTAATAATAATATTTTGTATAATTTAAATATAAGAATAAATAACAAAATAAACAACACACATTTATAATAAAGAGAGAGGAGTTAGAGAATTTATTTGATTTTTATTTTAATTTATATAAAAAGACTATCTATTAATTTACTTTTTAAACAAGCAGTTTATAAAAATATGTCTAAAATGGTTATACGAGTAATAACAACAGATCTGTTTTGATGAAATAAATAATGAAAATTTGCAATCAAATTTTTATGGCAATAATAGGCGTGAATTGCTAAAAAAAAGAAGAAAAAATAAATAAAAAGAAAATTGGATTAAAAATAATAAAAACATTTAAAGATATAAAATAAATTCGATTTATTTAAAAAATGCTAAACGTTGAGTGTGACAAGGAATTGACAGCAATCACGAATCTCGAAATTTTATAGGAAATATAAATGCAATTATAAAGGAAATTGTGTAAAGTTTCATTAATCGAACGTAATACTGTGTTCACAGTACGATTCTTAAACACGTTTATGTAAAAGTTGAACATATCAGTTCATACATAAAATTTAAATGTTTAACTTAAATAACTCGAACAGCTGTTATTTTTATTAAGTACACACAATGTGAAGCACACGAAATCGATAACATTGTATGGACTTACACATATTTCTTTTGGTTTTTAATTAAAAATTGTTTTATACAAACTGGAGCAACAATTTATATTTACTACATGTATACGGTAATATATACTGCTCTTCAGATAATTCAGAACTTTTTTAATTCTGAATACAACGTTATTTTTATTTCTTACCTCATGTGTAAAAAGGTTGTATTGATGTTAGGATTAGCGACAGATAAAACATTTCCGCAAGGTTTATACGGTGTAAATTGTTATAAATGATTTACGTAGAATTTGTAATAATAATAAAATAATTCCTTTATAATAATAAATTTTTAAACTGTATTTTTATTTTACTTTGTTTATGTTTTAAACAATTAATCACTGATGAATGTTTTGCAAGACATTTATTCTGCAGTTTAGTATATACAAATCGTTTGGTATGGGTTAATAATATTACCCAGCAAGAAAAAGCTAATGCATTCTACAAGAATACCTTTTTTACTGCTATAAAGTAGCTATATATGCACTGATTTCTTACTCCCAGAAAACCTATTTTAAATGAATTCTAAATTGCCATTAATTAAAAACTTTACATTGGCTTGTCATAGGATAAAAGGGGTTTATGCTACTTTATGTCTGCTTCGCATTTAATTACTGTTTGGATTTTCTTTTTTATATGTGAAAACAATTAATTTGTTTAGTGTTTAAGAAAAATAAAAAATAACTTCATCTGAATGCATTCAAATACATATTTAAGAAGTGATATTTATGACATGCTTTAAGCTTTTAATTTAAAAAAGTCATATACTCCTTAATTTAAATTTTGTATGCAAAATTTCGTTACGAAAAGCAGAAAATTGCAGTTTCTTCAAAGGTACACTTTGCACTAATGGTTTATTTTGATTTCCAATTCAACGCACAGGAGAACTGCTTTGACTAGTCGGCATTATGGAAAACATCAAAATTGCTGTAAATTGAAGTCTGAAGTTGAAAGTTAATAATAATAATTATTCTGAGAATATGAAAATCACTTATGATTATGAAAATATAAAAAAAAATTTAGAATGTAGTCTGCCAAATATACATACTACTATTGATCTATCTGAAAATACAATTTGTAAAAGTACCAATGAAACCAGGCAAGTTAAATCAATAAAACGTGACATTGCACCTTGGATTAATAATAACTTATGGTCCTTAAAGAAGTAAAGAAAAAACTTTTAAAAAGGAGAAAAAAAAATCGGGATGATATAAATATCAGTGATAGACTTAAGAGATTAAGCAAGGTTATTAAGAAAGCAACTAGAGATTATATGAATACTTATTATGAAGATAATATATTAAGGTCTGGTAGTGATTTGAAGAAGTGTTGGAGATTTTTAAATGATGTCACAGGCCGTGCTCAGAAAAGGGTGATTAACATAGTTGATTTAAATGGATTGATGATCAAATTAAATCTGCACTCTTAAATGATTATTTTATCAATGTGGTTGATTCTTTAAAAGAATCAATAGTAAAATATCCAAATGATGATGTTAATTTTTTAAGAACTTTAAGCCAACATAATAAATATTTTTCCTTAAAACCAATAACATCAAATGATATAGAAAATGTAATAATGAACTTAAAGAAATCAAATAGTACAGGTAGTGATGATATTTCATCAAGATTACTCATATATATATTTGTTCCTTTTACTCCTGCAAGGAGCATAGGGCCTACTCATATACTGCTGTAAAATTGCATCACCTCATTTAGCAAACATTTTTAACAGCATGATAAATACCCCTATTTATCCTGAAGTTTTAAAATTACATAAAGTGGTTAATATACCGAAGGAGAAATTATCTAACAGCGTGGATAAATACAGACCAATTGCTTTAGTTTCAGTGATTGATAAAGTATTTGAGAAAATAATTCATTCACAACTGAGTGAATTTCTAGAAAGTGAATCATTATTAAATAAAAATCAATTTGGATATGTAAAAGGTAGTGGAACAGATAAAGCAGTTGTTAATGTGGTCAACACCATATGTGATGGACTGGAGAGGTTACAGCAGTGTGGCTGGCATATTTTATGATTTCAGTAAAGCATTTGACTTAGTGGATCATGGTATTTTATTGAGAAAACTTTCATTTTATGGTATTGTGGGTACTGAACTTAAACTTATTAAAAGCTTTTTAACAAACAGGAAACAATATGTTGAAACTGGAGGTACTAAAAGCTGAATTGCTTCGGTAAATTGCGGAGTCTCACAGGGGAGTGTCCTTGGGCCTCTCCTGTTCATGATATACATTAATGATATAAATAATATTGGACTTTTTGGTAAAATGATTATGTTTGCTGACGATATTTCAATTTTTTATCCATATAAATATGACTTAGTTCTTAAAACGGAAATGGAAAGAGATTCAGCATTAATACTTGAATATGCAAGATTAAATCGCCTTGTATTAAATGCTAATAAAACTAAATTAATACGTTTTCGGCCACATTCTCATGTTTTAAACTATAATTTTAATATTTTTGTTGATGGAATGGCAATACGCAAGGAACATGAAATCAAGTATTTGGGTATCTTTTTGAAGAGCAGTTTGTCTTGGGACACTCACATTAAATATTTAAAATCAAATATCGCTTCAGCTTCTGGAATTCTTTTTAAATTTAAGAAAAAACTTGACTCAAGAACAAAAATGCCGATTTATCAAGCTCTAATACATAGCCGCTTAGAGTATCTTGCTATTATTTATGCATATAAGAAAAGCAATGAGATAAAAGGGTTACAAATAGCTCAGAATAAAGCCTTATCTTTGTACAAAGATTACTGTAAAACGGTTTTACCAATACACGGTTTATATCAAAAACAACTGTTATATTATGTCTTCAAATCAATTAACAACATTGGTCAGAGAACGGTCCAATTAAACAATAATCAAAATCCGTTTAACACTAGAAACGCATCAAATCTAAGAATGGTGAGATGTAGATTGGAGACAACCAGGCAAAGGATTGAATATGCGGGTTGTTCAAAGTTTAATAATTTGCCAGATAATTTGAAGAATTGCAATCGGTTATCAAATTTCAAAAAATATGTAAAAGAATATCTTTTGGAAAACATTGAAATGCTTCTTTAATAAAAACTTGTTAATAATATAATTTAATGGATAATTTTGTCAGAGAATACAGAATGTTATAATTTAAGTTTATTTATTTATTTTGTCAAATCGTCTCACAAAGCCTTTTGGCGCGAGGCAAATATTTTCGAATTGTATTTGAATGAATAAGAATAAAACTACTAAAAAAAAACAAAATTACTTTATTCTGTAATTCGTTTCATTTAAAATCATTTAAAATTTGTATTAAAAACTTACCCCTCAACTCATAAATGCTTTGTAAAGTTATATCAGGTTTACAAAACGTTATTTTCATATAAAATTTGTTCAATAAACCTCCTATAATTTTACAAAGCGTTTATGAATTTAGGGGTTAATTTTTTCATACTGATTTTTAACGGTGTGGAATGAAAAAAGATCAACTAACGTCATAAACTTATTTTTGAATATTGAATTAAAAACGGTTTGTTTATAAACTCTTTATAAAATTAAAGCAGGTTTTCAAAACAAAATCTTAATACAATATTTATTCTATAAACCTCCTATAACTTTATGAAGCGTTTATAATTAAAGAGTTAATTATTTATAAAATGCGATTTAAAAAACAGCATCAATTAAAACATAAAACCAACAAAGATATATTCTATAAGGTAAACTCTAAAAATTTGTAATGTATAACTGATGTCACATTTCTCTTTTATATTATAGGCATATAACGATATATGACAATAAATTGTCAAAGGACTAATATCAATTTAAAATCTATATAAACTAAAGAGTCACTTAAATATTTGATAGCTTATAATTTGTTATGTGATTAACATCATAATAGCGTATGTGTTTTTTTTAAATAAATCAATTTAAATGTTGGCAAAATTTCAAAAATAATGTGTAATGTACCTTATATATAATGTCAAAAAGAAAATGTTCAAAGAACTTCATACAAATAAATATATTTATGTAATTCTAAATAAAAAAGCGTAACTGCTTGTTTATAAAGTAAAAATAAATAATAAGTTCAAAAATACACGTAATAATAAACATTAAAAGGATTTGTTTTTCCATTTTCTTATATAAAGATCAAGGACATTTAAATTGTATAATAATCATAAATTTAAGTTCTATGAAACATTTTAAAATCTTATATTTTGAGTTTGAACAGGTTTGATATTGGTGACATTAACACTAGATTTACCATATTTTAAAGTTTTCTTCAAATTAGAACTCTGAAATTTTATTCTTTATCGGCCGAACATTTCATATCGTTGTAGACGTTATTGCTGTACACTCAGGGAGTAATACAGGAGGAAACGACTAAAAATTTCGCTTAATACAACATGGTAATTGAAAATCAAATTGAGATACTTTTAGTAAAAATGTGTACAAATTATAGTTATTAACTTAGGGTGACCATTCGTACTAATTTGATCAGTACATGTACTGATTTTTAGTCACGTGTACTGATGAACAAATCATGTACTATTTGTAATGATTTTTTGAAATTTGTACTGATTGTACTGATTTTTAACATTTAAAAAAATATTGCATTTTTTAAATACGAAAAATCAAAATATAAATTGAATCCCCGTAAATCGAATAAAATTTTTGTCTAAAGTAAACGAATTAATCAAGGGAATTCATTTAATTGAACACGTTAAATTCCAATAATGATTTAAGAATTAATTCAATTGTAATATTAATTTTATCAAATCCAATTAATTTACTGACGAATGCCTTAATTTTTTATAAATCAAAAAAAGAACTCACTCAATTTATGAACGGTTTCACTCAACCGTTCACTGATTTAAAAAATATTTTTCCGTTCAGTGGTTTCAGAAAAAATCTTTCCCTTATCTGATTTGAATAAAATTTGTACCGTTTAGTGATTTAAAATCAAATTTTTACCGTTCTGTTAATAAAATAAAAAATATTTCGGTTTCTACAATAGCAAATCAGTTGATAAAACAGTTATTTGGTTGTGGCAACACCATTGCAATTGTCCTAAGAAGGGTTTGTTGTGGTTTGGGTTTGTTGTGGGTTGTAGCAACCGAAATGGTAATCAGTACGATTCTGTTTTCTGGGTGTAGGAAAAGTCATCATAAGCTAAAGATTTTTCGTAGAAAAAATCCTTAAAATCTGAATGTTTTTATGTGGGTATTTCTAAAAGAAAAATATCTAAAATCGGAGGGTTATATGATAGAAAACAGTTCACAAAATCTTAAAATTGCCTTCAAATCATTTTATGTAGGAAAAACAGCCACAATGTAAATGGTTTTCTATGACAGAAATTAGTAACGAGAAAACAGATTTGTTGTCAAGGCGGAATTTGTAGTCAACCGTTTGGTTTGTAGTGGTATTCGAATATGCCGTTTGTTTCTACTTAAAGTTAGTTTAAACAATGTAATTTGTTTCTGACAACAGAAATTCGCTGGCCAGAATAAAAATTCGGTAGTATGTATATAATTCTTTTTTTTGTGAATATATTTAAAAAAAATTTGTACTGATTTGAAGTCAGAAAAAAATGGTCACCCTATATTAACTATGAAAAAAAAATAATAACAGCCATTTTAGTAAAAACTGCCACAACAAAGAAAACAATCAAATATATTACTACAATAATATTTTAATTAATTTTGTAGGTCTAGTAGATTAAGGAGCACAAATGCGTTTATTAAGTATGAAAGGGGTTAAACACTTAAGATCTTTAAAAAAGAGGATACTCAGCATTATCGCATATTAGGCTTTCGGGTTTTTTTAATTAAAAACCGGTTTTTCAGTTTTTTTTTTCAAAAATCGTTAATATATGAAATATATGAAAATCTGTTTGAAAACTTTTTGAAAAAAATTGTTAAAAATTTTGAAATATGATGATTTTTACATTAAAGCTGCATTCACAATGCTGGAGTACAAGCAGAAAAAAACAGGGGGAAAAAGTGACTGTGCCCTTTTAAAGATTGTGGCTTTCTATTGGAAATTAAAAATTTGTTACTTTTAAAAGTTTCATTACAATTTTAGAGTTTTAACCCTCTAATGCTCTTTCTTCTGATTACTATAATATTTAAACTATATAATTGGCGTTGAAAATTTACTATGAAACAAATATTAAAATTTTAATTTATCGGTTTATTTAGGCGATATAGCACAACAAAGGTTGAAGATGTATCTAGAAACCCAGTAGTCAAATAATTTCGGTTTTTGCTATAAATAACACTATCAGTAAAATAAAATTACGTACCGAAAATTGTTGATCAATTGTTGTTATTTCAGAAGTTATGGCGATTTTCGCTTTTTGAAAATTACGAAATTTATCAAATTTGGCACAAAATATCAATAAATTCTGACGAAATTAGTTCTGCTTACTACCACCTCTGAGTATATAATCTGCGTTTAATTAAAAAAAAATCTGTTGGCTAATTTTTGAGTTAAAGAGATATTCGTCAGATGTGTGGCGAGTTTTCAAATATTTTTTTCTGTTTTAAAAAGTTAAGTTTTTCAAATTTACTAAATTTTCGTTTACATGCTTCTCGCTGGAAACCCGTTCCTTATAAAAAAAAAGTTTGAAGGCAGAAAAATGGTTCAAAATTTACTTGAAATTTTCACCTTAGAAATAATTGAAAATGTATTATTCGTTACGAAAAACCCGGTTTCTCCAATAATTCGAAAAACCGGTTTTAAAAAACAGGAACTAAAAACACGAAAAACCGGTTTATCGAATAATTCGGAAACCGGTATTGACAACTCCATCGCATATGTAAATGTACATGAAAAGTTTGATAATTGTTTTTAATATACATAAAAATACATTCAAAAAAGTTTGACAGTTACTACATGACGGTTGTTTACAACTGCTATGACAGTTATTTAAGAAAACAACTAACGAAAAGTAATGTCATTTTGTAACAGTTGTTTAAAGCAGTTATTTTTCATATCATAATAAAAAATTGCCAAAACAGTATTTTTCAGTAAACAATTATTTTTATTAGTTATTTAAAAAACCAAAAATTTAGCTGATTTTTTAAAATTCAAAAAATGTCTCAAATATTCATTCTGTGGTTATTTTATCCACTTTGGTTGTTGTTTCTGGTCCCAGTGAATGACCAAAAACCACTAAAATTCCAAAACTGCAAAAATTACGATTTCTTTCAATAAAGAAGGAAAAAATCTAAATTTATTACATTAATATATTTTTCTTGTTTGGTGTTTATATTGCTCCATATTGGTAAAACTACAAAGACCTCATCGCAATTTGGAAAATTTTTATAATTTACTGAATTTCAATGTCGTCATATGACGATGCTAGGAGAATATGTGTACAAATTGTACAAAATTTTTATTTGATTTTATTTTAAAAAATTGTTATTTTGTGCTGTCTTTGACAAGGTTTGGAGCTTCATACCTCACCTCAGAATCGGATCTAGCCTAAAACCTCCCGTAGTAGATACCTTACGTTATGGTCGAATAGATCACTTTCTAAAAAGAACCCCAACGATAAGCAAAGACGATGTCCAGGCCTCGATATCAAATCGACAGTTCGGGCAGAGTATTCCAAATATGATGCTGGATCTTCTTTTCATACATGCCACTTACGAGAGTTATAATTTTTATTTTGTATTGCTTTTCAATGAAATATTGTTAGTTTTTTTAAGAAATTAAAGTATATTTTAATTTGTTTTGGAAAATAATGCTAATTTTCTATACCTTTAATGAAATAATGTTGTTTTTAACAAATATTATTTTTATTCTTAAGAACTTTTTGTATTTAGTTTTGTAACAAATGCACACATATTCTCCTAGCGTCGTCATATGGCGACAGGCAATAACTCAGGATCTATATATGACAAAAAAATTTCAACTTCAGTTTCGTGTTCCCTGGGCCCTCAGTAGTAAATTGTGTAAGTTTCAAAGACGTGGCACAAATATTTCTTAATTCAGGAGAATATGAGTTAAGTGTTAATTCATAAACACTTTTTAAAGTTATAGGAGATTAACAAACCAAATTTTTCATACAAAATTTGTTTAATAAACATTTTATAACTTTATAAAGCGTTTATGAATTGAGGGGTTAGTAAAAATCAGAAAATTGTTTTGTGACTCCAGTGCAAAATACGTAATAACTGGAGAACGGGTTGGAATTTTTACTTCAAATAATATGCTTTTGTAATATGAAAAAATTAACTGTAATAAAACAGTAGAAACTACTAAAAAGCATATTTTTTTTTGTAATATAAAAAAAAATAACTGTAATAAAACAGTAAATAAAAAAGTAGTTTTTACCTATTTTGTGAGGTTGCCACAACAACAACCTATTTTGTCAGTTTTAAAATTTTTGTAGTATTGGAAAAATTTGTCAGTTAATTTTACAACATTGTTAGTTATTTTTAATGCATTTGTTAATTAGTTTTCAACAGTTAAAAATATCATTTTTAGTAATTTTAAAGGTACATACATTTGTGGCCTTTTTAACTGCATATACCTTTGTTTTAATTGTTTTAGTTGAATATATAGACAAAGTCTAAATAACTATTCCAAACTACTATAAATAAAATACGCTATTTTTGGTTAGATATGTTTTCTAATAACTGTCAAAATAGTTATTTTATATTTATTATAGTAAAATTAAAAAAGTTATGGTTAGATTTTTTGAGTGTATTAATCTATGAATTATGTTATGGTAAACATTAAATTCCATAATTTTGAGCGGTTGTATTACTTAACTATTGTCTAGCATATTTGAAAACTTGTAATAAAATGGTTGAATCAGGCGGTTTTCAACTCTCTCTTTCGAAGATTGACATTTTTTAACGAAAAACATTTTTCGATACAAATTAAGGAGAGAGTGATTTAACAGAGTTTAAGAGATTTGGGAAGTCTTTTAATTATGTAGACGTCGCATGAATGCAACCAGTTTCCGTCGGCAGATTTTGATAAAAATTTATATCAAAGCTTTTCTGGGCCTGTAATATGTATACACGATTGATATTTTTAAAGTGTAAATAAAAAACGTTTTAGTACTGAGTACATCATAAAAGAAATAGAGCCTATAATAAATAATTGATACAAAAAATAAAATTAAATAAAAAAACATTTGATTAGCAAGCTATGAATAGTAAAAGTGCTGGTGGATATAATCACCGGTCGGCGAAATATGGGTTAATGCAATTAATATTTATTCCTTTTAAAAATAAATTAGAGAAAACACAAAAATTTTCTATTATTAGTTGCAAATAGATAGATGTCACTACATTCCTAGATCTTTCAAATCAATATTTTGCATTTTGGAATTTGACAAAGCAAATTGTTAGTTTTTTTGCAGTCTTTGATATTTGAAATGTTAAATAACGCTCCCAGACGGAAAAAAGTAATTTTCATCGACAGTTGTGAGCACTAGTGAGCACATGCTGAAATCCCGAGTTTCATGCAGTAAAGGGTTAAAGTCAAATTTTTTTTCGGATGTTTCATTATATTGATTGAAAAACTATTCAAGGTTTATTTATGGGAAAAGAGACAGGCAAAAATAAAACGGTCCCACATGCCCCCTAATAACAACTATCTACACCATGGCCATGTTGACTTACAAGCTGAAAATTTTCAATGCAAATAGTAAACAAAAATTTCCAATTGTAATCAATGTAGTTAGAATTTCGAGTAAACGAACACGATGAACGTTGACTTAACTATCACTGTAACTGTGATTAATTTTAAATGGGCAATAGACAAAAACAAGAGTGATAAAGTTGTACTTTTTAAGCTACAACTTAAACCTCAAAAGTACAAGGGTACAAATTTTCCGTATTGCATATAAAATTTAGAAACGCATGCGAAAGAGTAAACAAAACTAAAATACGGGTATTATGACACTGTCACATCTTCATGACATCTTCACAGAACTCACTTTCAGATAAAAAATTTTAATATTTAAAATTCAACATGTTTTGAATGTATCACACTATCACAGAATGCACATTAACATAAAAAATCGTAGTATAAATTTACAAGTTTTTTGCTGTTCCAAGATTAATTTTTTCCTTTTGATTTCACACAGAAAATGCTCCGGGAAATTAAATTGAATGCAATTTTTATCTAATAAGTTTGTATACAAAAATAAATTTGTGAACTGACGTGGTTTTGATGGTAAAATTGAATTTTAGAAAATGCATTTCTTTTGAACTTTAAAATATTAATTTGCAAGAAAAAAAAACAATTTTTAATAACATTTTATAACAAATGTTTTGCAACAAATAATACAAATATTTATAGAAATGTAAAAAATTTTCTTTATATAGACTCTTGTATGTGCGATTTGCCAAACAGAATGATGTCGCTTTGCCAACTTGGTTAACAAAATTACAATCACAGAAATATGTACTTAACAACTAAGAGCGTTATTCATAAGTTAAAAATAACGAGTGCACAACATTCCCTTATGGGGAAAGTTGTGTGTGATCGATTGTAGTTTTTAGTTTTATTATCGAACATAGAATCTCAAGAGGATGTATCCGTCTCTTCCTCTTTTAACTGGCTCTGGTCGACATTTTAAGAAATTTTATTAGAAGGTGATAGTTTAAGTTTTATGTTTAAATTTTAATAAATATTAAAAATTATTTCAATAAATATGCATAATATGAAAAAATATAATAAAAAAAAATTAAACCCGTTAACTGCATCATATTTAATTCAATCCAAAACGGGCATAATTTCACCAAAAGCCAGAAAATTTATCACTTATCATCACACATGTTGTAACAAAATTGACAAAATGTTGTAACTCATTTTTAAGAGAAAAATGTTGTTTATCGAGTTCGAGCGACTTCTATTTAACACAAAAAATTTAGTCAACTTTATCATCTCTTAACTCAAAGCAGATTGAACATGTATTTTTCGATGTGAAAAATTCATGGTTTCGATATAGAAATGGGATGCTGGAATGTGTATTTAATTTTTTAATAAAAAAAATCACAGCTTCATAAAATCAATGTTTTGCAGGGGGTTTGAACTTGGATGCAATTTTTTTTTTTAAATCTTAGCCTCGACGATTCTTTATCACAATTTTGATAATAAAATAGCGAATGAAAAAGCAGAAAAAAGTTTTTTGGTAAATTATAGAACAATTATGACGTAATGTAAATTAAAAAAAAAAACAGAATTCGGAATTAAGAACTCAATGGCTACATAAAATTAATAAAAAGAAAATCGCATAGCCCTAGTTGATATCTGTTACTTATTGTTAGTTAAAAGAGACACACTTTATAAATAATCATTCAGTTAATGAAAATTCGGAAATTTAAAAATTCTGAATAAAAATATCTTCGAAAACAAATTTCTCTAAAAAATAAAAATTTATTGCCGAAAAAGTTGTAACAACTTTAAGTCTCGAGAAAAAAATGGCCAATACCTTAAAAATTGATAATCCCTGTTGAGAGTTTTTCAAAAATCTCATATACAAAATTATTTCTATAAAAATATATAACAAACATCATCCCATTATTAACGTCAAGGACACAAAGTAACACTGTGTCAAGGATTTTCCTTCCCCTTTTTCCAATTAGCATTACTTTCAAACATTTGTCAATGTGACAAATTTTGTAAATCTAGTGTTAAATGCAGCACTAAAAAACACCTGTTAATTATGACATTTAAAATTGCACATACAAACGAGAGATAGAGTGAGGATTTAAAATACAAATTAGAAAAAAAAAGAAAAAATAGTCAATCTTAATTTTTCTTTTTTGTTTACACTGAATTGTAATAATTATAGAAAAAAAAAATAATGAAAAAAGTAGATCATAATTAAAAAAAACGGTAACAAAATAACTAGCATTGTTTCGGTTTTTTTTTGTTAAAAATTGAAGCATTATTTTTTTTGAATTTTTTTTGTCTAAATTTTGGATTTTCCTTTAAAATTGAATTACTTTTTTGTTGGATTTTCGTTTTTTTTTTGTTTGTAGATAAATTGTAATTAACATTTAAATTGTAAAATTTTTGTTGAATTAATATTTATAATTCATTAATAAATTAGTTATTGTTTGCCAATTTTGTTTTCATAGACATCAAATAAAATACAATACGTTATAAATAAACTCACTTCTTCAGTTAACTTTTTCTTCATCATTATTATTATAAGCATTGGAAGAATTATCTTCCCACATTATCCATCAATGTATGTAATCATCAGCCTCCTAGTTTGTTGTTTGTTAGGGTAATTCCTTAGCGTTGAACAATATTTTTTAATTGCCATTTGGTAAGGGCACCACCACTTGCACATACGATTGTGGAAAATAGCCGGTGCGCCCATTAAGTGAGCCTTCAAACCAATTATCGTCGACGCGATTCAGCAGTGTGATAATCTCATTCTCTTTAAAGCCCAATTCACCGGGGTTTTGCGGCTCGAAATCGTACAAAGCCTGGCAATAGGGCTGCATCTGCTGACGCGACGGTGTATTAGCCATCGATTTGGCAGGAGAACGCATGGGCGATGGCAGCGGAGACGCACCAGCCGCCCTATGGTGGGCTGGTGTGCCCGAGCTCTCCGTGTCATTGCCCATACCATCCAAATTCAAATCGAGAAAAGATTTGGGCACAAACTCAGGCTTGGGACGCGACTCGGCTTCTTCCCGTTTCTCGGCCAACGTTTCCTGAAGGCCACGTAAAATGTCAGCACACTGAAGATGAAATTCGTACAGAGACTCGGCAAAGGAGCAAAGCTGCGACACTTGCTCGGTATCATTCTCGAGCAAGTTAAACATGCCCATTTGGGCGAGGTGCAAAGATTCCTCAAACTTTTCCTCGGCTCCACGAATATCATCATCCTTGGCCTTCTGGCGACGTTTACAATCGAAGTCGAGTCGTCGTCCCTGCAACTTTTTACGATGGTGCATAACCTCCTTTAGATCTTTGGTCTGCAAGTGATGCAGTGGCTCCAAAAAGTTCTGCTTAATGTTGTCATCGAGCGAGTATTTAACATCGGCCATTTGGCGTAGCGCTTCCCCAAACTCAACTAGCGCTTGCGCAAAAACACTATTGTCTTCACCCAATTTTTTGCCATAAGTCAGCATACAATCAGCCAAAAGACCTTCAGGCTGAGGATACGTGTTGGTTTTCGCCTGGCCGGAAAGTTTTGAGATACCCTTCACGGCAGCCATCTTGGCGCGAGCCGTTGGATTTGGTTGAAGAAATTCTTTTGTCTTCACTTGCAATTCCTCCACTAGTTCGGATGTTACATCTGTTTTACGTTCCATTTCCATAAAGTCGACATCGAGACGGGTGCCCTCGGCACCACCCATTTTTTCCGTTACATACTGATTGGCTTTGTTGATTTGTTTCTTAAATCCAGCGAAAGCCATTTTACTGTGTTTCTAAATTTTCTTCTCAAAAACAAATATTTTATTGAAATTTCAGCAAACTGGTCACTGGTTTGTGTGTGTTTGAGCTTTCTCTAATACACACACGCAAATTACAACACACAGAGAAAAAATCAATCGAATCACTTCTTGTCTTCTGGGAGGAGGTTCCTTTTTTTGTTACAAATTGACTAGTTAGTTGCTTGTAATGTTGAATTTCTCGTTATTTCTTATTATTTAATTATTGTGCAATTAACGGTTTATATTTTTCTTAAATAATTGAATTTTTATAAATTTTTTACACAACTTTTCTTAATTGTGTGTATGGCAGATCGATATTTTTCTGCCGTGTTTTTCTGTACTATGCTTCTTCTTACTATAAATTTTCCTACAGTATTTTTTGCATACAATATTGCCAAAAAGTCGATTTTGTCGTCAGATCTAGCGATTTTATTTTGTCCATAGCATACAGTAGCAATTTCTTTTATTAACACTAATGTAATTAAAAAAAAGCTTTATAGGGGGAATACACTAAGGAACATTCGTGAAAAAATTGCCATTTTTTACGAATGTTGATTTGTGTATATTAATTTTCGTGTTGACATTCGTGCAATTCGTGTTTACAAAATTTTTTGATATTTTTTGTTCCCTACTCAATAAGCGTGTTCGTTTACTTACTACAAGTTACTACTTTTACTACACCTGGAAAAAATCAATACAAAAAGTAAACAAAACTTTCCAATTGTAGTAAAAGTAGTAAGAATTTTGATTAAACGAACACACTGAATACTTCTTAATGTATTTGCCGCTTTATGTTGAAAAATTACACTGGATCTCAAGTCACATCGGCATTGTTGGTAATGAAAAAGCTGACGTTGCTGCTAAATACGCCTCATATGCACCAATACTAATGGACGGAATTCTGGAGAAAATTGACATTCGCCGGCAAATTTCAAGTTATGTCAAACTAAAATTTAAACGGTACAAAATTGCCCATAAACCCTCATCATAATCAACCTATTTATCCTACAGTTATTCATAAAGATAAAATAAAAAACATTCTCCAGATTACGCCTTGCTCACACCACCTTTTCACATTAATGGATTCTAAAAAAAGCGACTTTACCTCCTACTTGCCATCGATGCAACTGCAATCTCTCAATTAAACACATCCTTATTGATTGCCCTTCATTTTCGAACCAAAGGAACAAATTGTTTGGTAACACATCAGGGTAAGACCTTCTCAAGGTGCCATCTACTCTAAATATTGATAAAATTTATAATTTCATTAAATCAACTAAAGTCAAAATTGAATATTCAAACACAACATTGTAAATATTATTCATAATTTTTATTGTAACTGTATATATGTATATTAACAAGAGCTGATAGCCAATGCAGCTAGTGCTCTATAGGAAAAATTTAATCTTAGAATTAAATTCCTTAAGATTAAATAAATAAATATGTTGAAAAATATACAAAATTCAGAAATTTGTATTATTTTATTACAAAAAAGACTTCTAAACTATTATTTTATAAAAACTTAAGAAAAATCTATATTTTGACAACAAATGGGCGTGCGGGTTTAAACCGTACAACGCCCTCTCTTGAGTATTCAATTTTGCACCATAAACTTCAAGATATTTATGACCAACATCATGATACAACCATACTAGGTAGATGCATTAGAACAATAAACACAACAAACAACAACAAAAAATGTAATCGGCTACTCTTGATACATAGCGAAAGCATACGAAAAAATCCCTGAACTGTCATAATAAAACCCTTAACTGTCAAACTCTCCCTAATGCATCTACCTAGTATGGTTGTATCATGACCAACATCTTTAAAATTAAAAAATTTAACTTCGAAAAGTGGACTATAATCGTCAATTTTTTGTAAAATCTATCCTAGCCAGGCCTCAATGGCTTTAAGTATCATTTTCGATAATTTAGCTATAAATGGTTTATAAATTTTATGATTTTCTACCGATTTTTTGATCTGAACTAGCCATTTTTGTTAAATTATTGGCATCAGTGTTTTCATCATTACTATTTTCTGCAGAATTGAAAATACAGTGATACCAGATTTCTGTTACTACGTATAATAAATGTCAAGTTGAAGGCTATGTGGGGGTGGTTTTTCTTCGAATGCTTTTAAATAAAATTCCAATAAGAAGCAAACATGAGTAATATAAACAAAATCATTAATACGTATAAATAAATTATATGATGGACAGCTTCTATATTAAGTAAATATTTTAAAGAAAACTTAATTATATGTTTTATGTATAAGTTTAAAGAAAAAAGTTATTTGTTGCATCTCTTAAATACAATGTATGCGCAAAATCAGTAGTATATTTAATTTTGGTACATAATTTTGATATAAACATATGCATGTTTATTTTTATTCTTTTTTTCAGCTTCTTTTTTCATTTTTAGTCAGATTTTTTAAAATGCCTTACTCGTAAACTGCTTGTGTAACATGCGTAAACATTTTTTGAATTTAACGGGCGTTTTGTAAAATATTGGCAACTATATATAATTATTTACTGAAGTTGGCATCTTTTGATTCCTCTACAAACATGTGGCAGTGTTTATTAAATATTTCTTGAAGAGATGCCGGACTTTGGGGTCAATTCACACCCATTTTTAAATAATTTGTACTATATTTACACCGAATAAAAACTACATAAGGTTTATTTTTTCGAATTTTGATGAAGAATGATGAAAAGTGAATGTAAATTTCGTAATTTGACTTGGAACCAAGCAAAGATGCTAGCTAATGATCGAATAAAGTGATAGAGTTTGCCAAGTTTTACGGCAATATTACACTAAAAATAGGTACTTTCCGTTTGACTTTTATGTTCGAAAAATCACCTATAATTTTTGTTTAATTAACTGAGAAAATAACAGTATTACCAATTTTAGCATAAGCAAAATATTGGTACTATAACTTTGATATAAGCTATTTTTTATTTCAAAAAGGCCGCATAATCAATAATTTTTTTAATTTATTTATTAAATATGTATATATAGAAAAATACATGTAAATTTCACAAATGCCATAAATATGTAAACTACAGATATTAGTACAATACTTAGTAGAACTGTACAAAATTTCATTAGCGGTTTTCTATAAAAAAGTCCTTAAATAAGAAAAATTTATCAGAATCATTTAGGAAAAATTAGCATTTTTAAAGAAAAAAGTCCTCAGAATCTGAAGGTTTTTATAAGAAAGAGTTTTCAGAATCAAAGAGGTTTTCCGTAGCAAAAAGTCCTGAGAATCTGAGGGTGTTATTGTTAAAAAAAGCCATCAAAATCGGTAAGTTTTTCCTTAGGAAAAAGGCTTTAGAATCTAATAGTGTATTTAGACTGGGCAAAAACTAGTAGTTTTTGGCCATTTTCAGTTTTTGAGCCGAAAACTACAAAATTAATTTAGTTTTTCCATACAACTTTCATACAAACTGAAAACCAAATTCGACCTGGTTTTTGCCAAAAATCAAGTAAAAATATCTGAAATTTGCATTTTTGATACAACCGGTATCATTTATAATTAATTTTCTGTACACCTTGCCACAACGAATATGGAAGTAAAGCAAGTGTTAGAAAATATTTTTTAATTTTTTAATAATATTTCTAGTTCAGTTTGAAATTGTCTGTTTTTATTCTTTTTTAAATGTATTAATAATTTTTTTACATTAATTTAACAATAAAAAAAGAAAGAAAAGTGTGTAACACTCAGGGAATTATGTAGGTAAAATCAACTGCAAATGACAGTTAAAATAACTGCATTTGCACTTAAAAAGGTGTAGACTACATTTGCAGTTAAATTAACTGCAATATGAAGTAATTTTTAACTGTTAAAAATCAACTGACAAATGTAGTAAAAACAACTACAAATGCAATTGAAACAACATACATGCAAATTATTGTAAAACTGTACAAACAACTTGCAAATGTAGTTAAAAAAACATAAATAAAAATTTTTTTTTTAATTATTAATTTAATAAAAAAAAAACAAATTTATGTAAACACTATTAACTTAATTTTATTCTATTATAAATTTAAAATTGAGAAATCAAAATTTACACTTAATGTCACTTTTTTTTCATTATTAAGATATTGTTGTACATGTCCGTCTGTGAGGGATGAAATATGCTGTTGTTTGGCTTCCTTTTTTTTCTCCAGGTAGAAAGGGATGAGAATATAAAAGAACTGAAAGAAAATAAATACAATATTTTTTTAACATTCCCCGTAAATAAATTTATATTATAAAACTTTCCTTATTATTTTAGTAATTTAATAAAAAATATATAACCTTTTCCGTATTACGCGTGCTCATTTTTTGTCGTTGTTTTATGACTAAGACAAGAGAAAACATGTTATACTCATATTCTTTCACTAGAAATTTCTAAACAAGTGATTCATACACATACTTCTGTTTGCTTCGTGTGTGTGCATACACACTTGAAAATTTAAGTATTTGTAAATAAAATTCAAAATAACTGCATAAAATAAATGTTACTACAATGTAGTAATTTTTGTAGTTTGTTTAAAAAAATAACTGTCAAAAACATTGAAAAATTTTGTTCTAAGTAAATTAACTACAATTGTAGTTAAAATAACTACAACCGCATTACTACATAAATAACTGTCATGTAGTAACTGCAGAACTTTTCTGAGTGAATAAAAAAGTGTTGTGACAAAGAAAAACTATATAATTACCAGTGTAAATGACTTGGATTTTGCAATTTAATTTTGTGCAAAAACCAGCTAGTTTTTGCTCAGTCTAAATTCAGTATAAGCGTTTTTCTATAAAAAAATTAGAAAACTTCTTCAGATTCTTTGGGTTTATCTGTTGGAAAAGTCCTCAGAATTCATAGGAAAAATTTCTTAGAATCTAAAACCCCAGACTTTAGACAAAGTGCACAAAATCTGGGACTTTCTGTCAGAGAAAGTCTATATATTCTGAGGGTTTTTCTATACATCCAAAAAATTACATAATTGCGAAATCCATAGTTGTTTCACATTATTTGTAAATCAACTATTATAATTATTATCAACTACGTGAAAATTTAAAAAGTTATTTTTTTAGTTGCCCTGTGATCCGATATTTCAAATAAAATTGACAATAAACTTTGAAACAAAAATTTGATGAACCAATTAAAGAAGTTAGAATAAACAAAATAAAAAATCTTATTTCGTTATTGTTTTGTAAGTTAATTGGTTTTCTTTGTAATTAAAAACATATAAAATAATTAACTTTATTTTTTAGACTGAAGGTGGAATGAACCCAAATGTGATCAAGCAGAGAAAATTTCGAAATATGTGCATTAGAGTGGTCAAAAAAAACATGAAAGTTGGAATTCGCGATCTCCACAATGTTGCCCCTATTCCTTAATGTCTAAAAAACTCTCTGTGCCAAGTTTCAGCTAAATCCGCTGTTATTTAGAGGTAGCACAAAAAGTTGTCTTTTAAGAATTAGTAATTTATCTCTAGAGTAATTTATACAAAAAGTAGGGTTGACTTTAAATTTAATTATTTCTTAACCTGTACGCTATTATTTAACAATGTTTTTTAAATCTGGTCTTAATTAATGTGAATATAAGGAATTTGAAATCAAAACTTAGAAAAATTAAGTAACTTTTAAGTAATTCGCGGTTTTTTTAAAATTTATACAAAAAAATACATATTATAGTCAAATTTTCGAAATTTTCCGAAAAGATGTAATTAAAAATTCAACTTGTTTTTACCTTGTATTCGCAGATTTCTCAAATCTGATCTTTATTTTAACGAAGATTATGAATCAGCAATCGAAACTTAAAAAAAATTTGTGGTTTATGAATTATTCGCGGTTTTTGAAAATTCAAAAAAACTCAAGTTTTTTGAGATATTTTCCTAATAACCTGTAAACGGTGTTATCGAAAAATGCAATTTGTTATACTTTTGCAATTTACTTACCAAGGACCTTCATTATATATAACACTGATTTTAATTTTAAAAAAGATAACAGATATCCTTGCAAATTAACTTAAAATTTGACATTTTTTAATATTTCGCTATTATTTAGCTTGCTATAATTTTATTGCTACCAAAAACCCTATCTCACATAATAGGACATTCCACAGATATATATTTATGCAAAAACGAAATTTTCATATTTGTAAATATAAGAAAATATCCTGATCGAAGTTGATCATTTTTTGTATGAAATTTTCAAATTTCGCGAAATCCGCGACTCCGATTTCAAATTTGATTTCATATTCGTAATGTACACCTAAAAATATATTAGATTTGATATGTCGCGATCATAATAATTATATTTAATTTTTCTCATTTTTTCCATTATTTTTAATAAATTAAAAATAATAGAACAAGTACAACCTCGAAACTTTAATTGCGATGTGCTATCTCTAAACAAAACTTTTTTGGTGATTTTTTTGATCAGACCACATTTTTTTTCAAAGTGGCATATTTGAAGGGTTGTGGAGCGTGAAAATTCCAACTTTTTTTTTTTGGACCACTCTAATGTGCATATAAAAAAATTAAAATTTGGGCAATGGAGAACACAAATTCTTAACATAATGTATAAAATGTGCATACTTTAAATAAAAATTTGAAAAAAATAATCGTTTGTATTTATTTAAAAAAAGACATCTTTATAAACAGATTTGTGTCCCTATCATATTCAAAAGTTTTAAAATTTCCACTATAAAATCGTAACCAATGACTTCTTCCATAGTTGATTTATATATTCAAATTAAACATCCCTATAAACAATTTCACTGGAATTCAAGTTGAAAACAAGTCCAATTCCAGCCCTGTTTTCCAGTTTCAAGGCTTGAATAAAACTTTAATTACATTTTATTTCAATAGCATACTCCAGCAAAAGGGAAACAAAAATTCAAGTTTGAACTATTTTTTTTAAATATAGAAATGCTAGAATTTGAAATATACTTTACTTCAAGCAAAATTTAAAGCACTTGAATTTTTAAAACCTATGTGCTTATTGGGCATAGTTGGCTTTCACTAACTCATATCCACTATGACATAGTGAGGGTTATATCACCTATGACATAGTAGAAAATATAGTGTTCATCAACTAAATAGTTTTAGATTCTAAGGGATTTTTATAGAAAAGTCCTCATAATCTGAGGGGTTTTCTGTAGGAAAAAGTTTAAAGATTGTGATGGGTTTTTATAGAAAAGTCTTCGTGTTCTGAAGGATTCTCTGTACGAAAAAGTTTTTAGAATTTTTGTAGAAGCAACATTTTTAAGAATCAAGGTTATTTTTATAGAAGTTTTTTCTTTATTAAAAAGTTTTTAGAATCTAAGGCTGCGTTTACATCTGCACCGAAATCTCGAGATTTGGATATTCATCACACTGAAAAAGCAATGAAGGAAAGCTTATAGATGTTTAATTTTGAATAAAGTACGCATATTTAGTTCTAATAAAAATATTTTCCAAAAAATTAAAGTTTAAAATCATTTCTTCACTGTTTTCTCAGAGTGGTGAATATCGAAATCTCGGGATTTCGGTGCAGATGTAAACGCAGCTTTAGGGCTTTTCTAGGGGAAAAAGTTCTCAGAATCTGAAAGTTTTATGGAACAAGTCCTCAGAATGTGAGGTTTTTTCTCTAAGAAAAAGTTAGAGAATCTGAGGGGTTTCCCAAAGTAAAAATTAATTTTCTCTAAGAAAAAGCTCGCAAAATCTAAAGCGTTTTAGAAAGTCATCTGATTGTTCTTCTATAAGAAAAAGTCCTCAGAATGTAAAGAGTTTCCTATAGAAAAAAGTTATTAAAATATGAGGGTTTTTTACAACAAAAAGTTTTCATGTAGTTGGAAGTAATTTCTGTTTTTACAACTTCCCTTGTATTCTTATACAATTTTCTATACCAGTGATATTTTCCAAAAGAAAGTAAAAAAATTTTCAAAACTGTAGATTCTAAGAAGTTTTAATAATAGATAAACCATCAAATTCTGACATGTTTCATTTTAAACAAACCCCTTAGAAACCTTGTGATTTTCCATAAAGTACTTTTTCTTTTAGAAAACCGCAAGATTTGGTAAACTTTTTTTATTAAAAACACTTCATTGATATATAAAAAGCCTTCATAATCAAATAGGTTTTCTAGATAAAAAGTTCTCAAAATCAGGTGTTTTTCAGTTTTAAAATAACAGTAATTTTCTACTATTCTAAAATCAATCTGATAAGAACATTTTTAAATATCGGAGTGCCGGTACTACACACTTTTTACCCAGTTTAATTTCTTAAAACAAAATTAATTTATAGCGGTGATTTGCTTCTAATGAAGTTTTAATATCGGCTTTGCGAACGAAATGGACGAAAATTATTGTTATTTAAAACCTAAACGATACAAAACAGATTTTAAATAACACTTTATAGCTTGAACTCCCGATTAGTTTTTCACCCATTCAAGAGGTCTTGAGAAAGAATGTTGCAATACTTATCAGAGAACGGTTTGAGTACATTCGTTTTTATTGTGCAGTCATACCATTTATTGCTATTTCTATTATATACATTCATTGTTTTTGATGAGTGGTTTTTACGCATTATTTTTATAATGCCACCAACGAGCATATAATTAAAAGAGCCACCAACTCACACAACTTCTGTTAAATCACTCTCTTCTTATTTTGTATCGAAAAATGTTACCATATGAATTACACATGTCTGTAAAGGCTAACATTTTTCGATACAAAATGTTAATGTTCGAAAGAGGCGATGAAAACCGCCTGATGCCACTACATGTCAAGCAACGAAATGAAGAGATGACGCATTAAAAAAATAAAATCAATCACAACATTCATTTAGTATTCTTTGACCTGTTGCAGTATTTTGAAAAATGCAGTGTGAAGAAATTTACATTTGTTTTTATTTAAATATGAAATATGCACTCACAATATTTTTTCCTTAAAATCAACCGAATATATGCATTAAAACAATAGAAAATAAGTTAAAAAAAGGACTACCCATTTTTCGTTTAAAACAATTGTATTTTGTCGTTTATTTTTAATTGTTATTTAATTAACTGGCAAAGTCGGTAAAAATAATAGATTTATCGTTTATTTTAAAATTAATTGTATTCTAACAACTGATTGTTTTTAACAGAAAATTTTGATTGGATATTTTAACTTCTACCGAAAGTCCGTATTTTGTGTATTTTATTTATTGAATGACTGATAGAAAAAGTTAAAAAATATATTTCTTTGCAATTTAACTACTTATTCAATTAAAACGACTTTACTGATTTACTTTTTAAACAACTGTTGAACTTTTACGGTAAAGTTATTGTGAGTGTGTATATATTTTCTCATTTTGTTACGGTGGGTCTCATACTGTAGGTTTAACTTTAACTTAACTATAAACAAAAGAAAATGTCAAAAAATGTACACAAAACAACAACAAATTTTTGGGTTAACTATTAACTAAAGTTTAAACCTGAAGTATGAGACCCACCGTTAATGTTTAAGTAAAAAAAATAAACACGAAAAATATACTAGAATATTTGACAGAAAACATTTTTAAATTATACAACCAACATTGAGACCATTCGTAACAATCGGTTTGTATTCATACCAATCATTTTATATTCGTTGATTTTGTGAGTGTTATGTAAAATTAACAGAAGAAATGCAGTGCAATGCATGGCTTTCGTCATACTCACTTTTTTTCAATTGTGTCTGTATTGCTTTACTGAAATGATGTGTATTGACAACAGAGCTTTGAAGAATTAATTCCTTAATTCAAATTTTCAATTCTGAATTAAAAATTCGATGAATTAATTCACTAAGCAATATATATTGAATGGAATTAATTAATTCACTAAGCAATATATATTGAATGGAATTAATTCATATTTGCTTTCGTTCGATTTATTTTGTTACGAATTAATTCAATTGCAATAGTTCTTTTTATTAAATCAAATGAATTAATTCACTGGTGAATTAATTCCTTATTGAATTAATTCACTACTGAATTCGTTCAATTTCATTTTCGTTCAGTGAATTAAAAAAAATAAAATTACGTTCAGTGAATTAAAAAAAAAAATAAAATTACGTTCAGTGAATTAAAAAAAAAATAATAAGTTCACTGAATTGAAAAAAAATAAAATAAGTTCACTGAATTGAAAAAAAAAAATAAAATAAGTTCACTGAATTCAAAGCCTGTTTTCTGCCGTTCAGTAGAAGAAAACAATAATCTACAAATAAATTTTTTAAATAAGCAATTTTACAGCGTGTGCTAGTAAAAATAAACAAAATAGAAACCGGATGCTGTTTATCAACCTACATGATTCAAAAATAAATCCTTTTACTATTAAAAATAAAAACTTTACAGATATAAATAAATTTTGAAAAAAATATAACTATTAATTTTTCAAACTAGTTATATAGTTATATTTTTTTTTCCAATTTTATCTTTATCTGTAAAGTTTTTATTTTTAATAGTAAAAGGCTTTATTTTTGAATCATGTAGGTTGATAAACAGCATCCGGTTTCTAATTTGTTAATTTTTACTAGCACACGCTGTAAAATTGCTTATTTAAAAATTTTATTTGTACATTATTGTTTTCTTCTACTGAACGGCAGAAAACAGGCTTTGAATTCAGTGAACTTATTTTATTTTTTTTCAATTCAGTGAACTTATTTTATTTTTTTTTCAATTCAGTGAACTTATTTTATTTTTTTTTCAATTCAGTGAACTTATTTTTTTTTTTTTAATTCACTGAACGTAATTTTATTTTTTTTAATTCACTGAACGAAAATGAAATTGAACGAATTCAGTAGTGAATTAATTCAGTAAGGAATTAATTCACTTTTTTTCCGTTCGATTTATAAAATTGAACGCGTTAACCGGTGAATTAATTCATTTGATTTAATAAAAAGAACTATTGCAATTGAATTAATTCTTTGAATTTGTTGTTTGATGAACGCATTCAGCTGAACGAATTCAGTGAATTACTTAAGAAAAGGAATTCATTCAATTGTAGAGAAAATTGAATTCGATTGGTAGTGAATTCATTCAAAAAGGAATTAATTCTTCAAAGCTCTGATTGACAACAATATGCACATTTTTTGTGATTGCATTCAAAAGCATAAAATAAGGCACTCAAACCGTTCTCTGATACACATCACAATATTATATCTTGTGTTTGGTTGCGTTTACACTTGCATTGAAATCTCGAGATTTCGCTATTCAACACCCCGAGTAAAAAAAATAATATTATGCCATATGTAATGATATCTTATTTAATATAATTGGAGATATACTATGATCCGAAAAATGGTGGATAAAATTATACCGGATAAGATCTAAATATATTGAAGCATATAGAATCTTATCCGGATTTTGACCCGATATAATTATATCTAATTTGATGTAGAAAGACATAATTATATAACGCTTTATACATATTTCAGGTTCAAAACAAAAACTATTAAGAAGTACTAAAAAAAATAACACCCCTAAGTTAAGGATTCAAAATTAAAATAAAAAATTCTCTAAAAGAAGTTGTACATAATTGTAACCAAGCATTTTAAGCCTTCTCATATAAACCCGTAAACTGTGTAAATCTGGTATGTTTATGAGTTTAATTTGAAATTCGATAAATAAAAAATATCGTTGTATTTATACAAGGTTTACAAGGAATTTACGAGTTATAATGAGTACATCTTTTATATTTAGAAATCATACATAAATATATCTCAAAAAACATAGAATTTTTTTTACATTGCGCTATACTTAAACATATCTAAAACAACTTAGAAAAAAATTTAACATTGAGCTATATAAAACTTTATATGTTTCCCGATAAATCCATTTTTAATTATATATGACGCTGTATTAAAATTGTCATAGCATATGTAACTACATATGGTACATATTAATATATATAGGGACATATATATTTATACTAATCTATATATGACATCATATAGGACATTTTTTAAAAACTAAAAGCTATACATAATTATATCCGCAAAGATATAGTGTCACACTTGACTATATATAAACATATTAGTCCATATTAAATTATATAATTTCCTATATAACTATTTTTACTCGGGACTCTAAGAAAACAATGAAGAAAAGCATATAAACGTTAAATTTTTAGAAAATGTATTTATTAGAGCCAACTATGTGTGCTTTATTAAAAATAGCACATATATATGCTTTTCTTCATTGTTTTTTCAGAGTGGTGAATAGCGAAATCTAGGGATTTCGATGCAAGCGTAAACGCAACCTTTGATGTTGTGATGTTTCATTATAATTTTGAATATGGTGAGATGCAAGTGTGGCTAAAGTTGCATTTACACTTGCATCGAAATCATGAGATTTCGATATTCACCACTCCGAAAAAACAATGAAGGAAAGCATATAGACGTTAAATTTTTATAGAATGTATTTATTAGAGCTAACTATGTGGGCTTTTTTCAAAATTGAACATTTATATGATTTCCTTTATTGTTTTTTCAGAGTGGTGAATATCGTAATCTCGGGATTTCGATGCAAGTGTAAACGCAACTTAAGATACGTATAGTTCTGATATTTATAATAAAATACAATTCATCATCCCATCCTTATAACTAGGCCAACCAAAAGAAGCCAGAGCATGTTTTTTATTTGAAAAGATAGAACAATTAAGATTAAATACAAGTTCTGGGGTCGAATTACGGCATCCGTGATCGAAATTTTACGTTCGAAATTAATTTTTTGTTTTTGAGCCAGGGATTCTACAATTCTTTTATATCTAATCAAATTAAAATATGGTATTATCATTGTTAGTTTTTTCGTATTTACACATTAAAAAACGAATTTCGAACAATTTCGCTCGTTCACGAATGCCGTAATTCGGCCCCATATCTTAAAAATATTAGAATTTTAAGCTATATTTGTTAAACCTTTTTTGCTTATTTTATCTAATTTTTCTTATTTTGTAAATATTGGCTTATTTTTGCTATTTTCTTTAAAAAAAAAGCTTATTTTAGCTTTTTTATGCGAAAATAGAGCATATTTTTGCTTTTTTTTCATAAAATCAGTAATCTTCAACATTAATTTAAGTCGACATAAATTTTTTTATTTAAAATTTGTTTTTAAAATTTTTTTTTTGACCTGAATTATTTTTCCAACCTGAATTCTAATAGTACAAATATGACAATGACGATTTCCTTAGGCAAGAATGAAATCTGGTTGGGGCCACGCCTTCAACAGATTATTTTTCACAATTTGTTAAAGTTTTGGGATTTTAGCACATTTAATACTTTAATGCAATTAATATATTTCCCGATGAAAATAAATTTAAGAATGTCACAACTTTGTCTGATTCCTGAAGTTCCAAAAAATATATCATTGTATTAAATAAAAAATTTAAATTCTATGAGGATTTTAATGAAGAAATAATGAAGTTTAAGGGCTTATTTTTGCACTTTAACTGCTTATTTTACTGTTTTTCCGAGATTATTTTAAGAGCTTAAAACATTGCTTTTAGGGCCTTTTTGGTTGACCTACTTATAGCTATCTGAAAAACCAAACAGCAATAATGTGAACTCAAACGTTTTCTATAAAAATTAGTAATCCTTTACCTTGTTGTCTTTTCCATATTTTATTATTTACGAGTAAATATTTTGTTTTATACAGGGATGGCAGGCAATACCGCTAAAATACCGTTATCGATTCAAAACCCTTTCAACTGACTACCGTTACCCCTAAAATACCGCTACCGAAACACCCGGAATACCGTTATCCTTAAAATACCGTTACCGAAATAACTGAAATATCGAAATACCGATACCGAAATAAATGAAATATCAATACCCTTAAAATACCGTTACCTAAACAAATGAAATATTGTTATCTATAAAATACCGTTACCGTTATTTTAATTTTCTGCTTTTGGTAATTTCACATGGTTATGCGTATTTTTTGTACATTAAGTTGATAAATTGGTTCTGTTTTTAATCTCGTTTGTTTTTTGTAAAAATAAATTACGGGATGCATCGAAATGATTGACTACCGTTACCCTTAAAATACCGTCACCGATATAACTGAAATACCGTTAACCTTAAAATACCGTTACCGAAATAACTCAAATATCATTATCTTTAAAATACCGTTACCGAAATAACTCAAATACCGTTATCCCTAAAATACGGATACCGAAATAAATGAAATAGCGTTACCTTTAAAATACCGTTACCGAAATAACCTAAAATATCGTTAACCTAACGATAACCGCATTCGTTTCGGTTACCATCCACGGTTTTATATAAATAAATGTATTAAAATAAATGTATACTCAAAAAAGTTTGACAGTTACTACATGACAGTTGTTTGTGTAGTAATCAGTAGTTGTTGTTTTTAACATAAATTACAGTTGTTTTTCTGTAGAAAAATGAAAAACAACACTTATGACAGTTATTTAAGAAAACAACTAAAGAAAAGTACTGTAATTTCGTAACAGTTGTTTAAAGTAATTACTTTTAATATCACAATAAACAACTACTAACGCAGTATTTTTACACTAAATATTTATTTTTGTGAGTTATTTAAAAAATAAAAAACTTTGTTAAATTTTAAAAATTTTTGTTTAGTTTATTGTCATTATTGATAATTCCTAGTTTGCAAATAAAAATCAGAAACTTGTACTATTTCTCGAATGCATAAATCCGAAATAACCGGAGAACAGTTTGGAATTTTTACCTCAAATTTTAAATAAGTTGAAGTAATTAAACATATTTTTGTAATTCAAAGAAAAAATAGTTTTTTTTTTTCATCAAAATATAATTTTATAACACCAAAAGAATTAACTGTAAAAACAGTAGTTTTTACCAACTTTTTAAGTTATTTTAAAAGTTTTGTAGTAAAAATTAGTCAGTTAATCTTTGGACATTGTTATTTTTTATATTTCTGATATTTACTTTTCAACAGTTAAAAGTTGAATCAGCTGATTTAATCGTAATTAAAAAATTAATATTATATCTACAAAAAATATTAAGAGAATTATGTCAGTAATATTAATTTCAATTGCAGTTAAAAAAAGTTTACATTGCAATTACATTTGAATTAACTAGAATTTCTATTATTTTTAACTGCAACATACATTTGTTGTCGTTTCCCATATAAAATTTTAATTTAACTATTGGCTAAATTTTAAGTGGACATTCAGTAGTCGGGTAATAATATTTTGGTATATAAGAATCTGAAGTTGATTCTAGTATCTTCCATACGTTGAGACAGTTTTCGGATTGTAATCATTCCTGATATAATATTTTTTCTAGAACGTATATAAAGACACATTTACACGCGAGAGAAAACTGCTAGAGATAAAGCAAAAACACTTCGATTTTTGCTCTATCTCTTCTGTAGATAAATATTAAGTAATATTTTCCAAACAAAAGTCTCAATTAAAAAAGAACTATAAAAAGAAGTTGAAACTTTTAATCCTTATCAATATTTTATCAAAATAATTTACTTATTCCTTTGACGTCACTTATTGTTAATGTTTAAGATATATTAGTCACCTAAAACATAATGCATAAACTTTATATAATAAATAACTTTAACTGATTTATTATAAATAAGATAAACAAATTAATTATCAAATAACTAACAGTAAGAGGAAACAATGTCATAAAAAGTGCATTTTAGAGCAAATTATATAAAAACTAAAAGCAGTGCGTTGTCCCACAAAACAAAAAAAAAAAATAAAGATAAGATCTTTGGCAAAATAATGCCAGATATTTTGTAACAACTATAAAAACAATAGTAGCAAATATGTTTAGCATCAGTAATTTAACGAATATCTAAAGACTAAATACTTTTTTTCAAAATGAAATTAATATTGGCTCTACTTTTTTTATGTACTCTTGGATGTACACAGGTATATAACTTATTATTTAGGGTGCTTGCGAACTGGGTTAACTACACACAGAAAAAAAAAACAGGGGGAATATTACATAAGAGCTATGTAATTATACAACTACATAATTTGCAAGGTATGAGTAGTTTTACAATTTTTTAGTACAATTTTTTTTCTTTTATAAAATATTTTCAAACCTTGTAAAATATATACATGTCTAGTACAAAATATGTAAAAAAGAAAAAAATACGTATATGTTACTAGAAAAATGTAAAACTAACTTGGGACTTATGTATGTAGTTTTATAATTACAAAGCACTTAGGTAATGTTTCCCCTGCTTTTTCCTGCGTATACTTAAATATAAACTAAATTCGGGTTCAGAAGTTTCTATGAAATTTCAAAAGTGTATCAAAGGAATCAAAGGAATTTAAAGCCCTTCTATTAATTTATATTTAGTTTATAATAAATTAAGCTTCCTCGCACATGGCATTAATAAATTATTTAATTTTCATTTTATTAATTTCAGGCCCAACTTAATTTGGGATTAAATATCGGACCAAAAGCTGCTTTTGCCGGATTATCGCCGGGGCAATTTTTTCAAACTATAGTCTTACAATCCGAAGCTGGAAAACTTTTAATTAATCCTGACTTACCTGATGATTTGAGACAACGTGTTTTAGACTCAATGGCTAATTCAGAACAGGGATTTAATAATTGTTCTACAACAGCTATATTACCCTGGATGCAAATACGCTGTTCAGCTTTGCAATTACAGAGATCCAAAAATGAATTAAAGGCTATTGATGATGAGGCAACAACAAGAGCACAAGCAGCTACAAATGCTGCTGGCGCAGCTGCAGCTGCAGCTGTAGTTTGAGATCTTAATATTTTTCACCGCACTAAATTAGATATAAAATTATGAACACACCATTGTTAAATTATTCAAAAAATAAATATTGGTATAAAAAAATACTAGTCCATAACCAGTTGTGTACTAGTTTATTTGATCCATACTACTAATACGAGTTCCACGGCCTCTCCATACAAATAACTATAGAATTTAAGATGGAGATGTCATTGGGATCAGAGCTTTGAAGAACTGAATTAAAAAAGAATTGTTTTCAAAGTTGATTCAAGAAAAGTGATTTTTAAATTCGCGCGAATTATTTCCATATTTTTTGATTCGTGAATCAAATCTTTTTGCTTTGATTCGCGAACTGATGCCAATTTTTTAATTCGTTTAAAAGACTCCATTACAATTTAAAATATTGATTTATTAGGAGTAAATTCAATTTTGTATTTAAGATGATTAGATTAGATAGGTATCAGCTGAGCCTATATTTAAAAACTCAAAAACTGCTGAAAACTGCTCAAAATATAAATATAATATTCCATATATGCAAATAATAAAATTTGGGATAACCGTTTGTCTTTTTGCTTTGTTGTTTGTTATTATTTAACGGTGGGTTTGCAGGTTTAAACTTAGGTTAATAGTTAACCCAAACATTTTTTGTTGTTTTGTGTACATTTTTTTTGACATTTTATTTTGTTTTTAGTTAAGTTAAAGTTAAACCTACAGTATGAGACCCACCGTAAATTTAAATGAAAAAGGAAAATTGAACAAAGTCCCATCTAGTGATAAATATGTGTTTTTGGTAGATATGAATGGACTAGGATGGGTAGCGCGTGAATCAAGCTTTATTTATACATCATATATAGGGAATGCATCCCGGAATTTCCCGTCCCGGGATTCCCGGGAAATTAGGCATTTTTCAGTTCCCGCATTCCCGGGAATTTGGACCGGGAATCTCGGGATTTCAAAAAATGCAGTTTAAAATAATAAAGTTAATTGTTTAGTAAAAATTTTACATTAGGCTTGCTCATTTACTTACAAAATTGTAGTAAAAGTAGTAAGATTTTCAAGTAAACGAACACACTGATTAATTTGTGTACTTGATCGAACTTTTTAAGTTTCTTTTTTTTAACAGGCACTAAAAGGAACTTAAAAAATATATTTTTTAAGAAAACCACTCAACTAAATAGTGTTTGTATAAAAAATTTTGAATCGCACTTATTCTGTACCGAATTAAAGACAAATTTGACCATTGATTTTTAAAAATTTTCAAATTTTTCCCATAATTTTAAAAATTTTTTCAAATTTTCTAAAATTATTTTCTATATTAATTTTTTTATTTTTTTACGGACAAGTGCTTTATTTTAAAAATTAGTTTTAGTTTATTCAATTTTACATAGAAAATACATATGTATATAATTAGGCTTATATAATTTCTAATATAAAATTAATTCTTTCCCACTACGAAAATTCCAAGAAAATCACCTGAGCTTTTTCACGATCATGAAAATTTGAGGTATTTAAGACATTTTATTAATAAAAATTTTGAAATTACTAAAAATATTTTGTAATTTATGTCACTTGCGGGATCCCGGGATCCCGGGAATTCAAAATAAATTTCCCGCTTTCCCGGGAAATCAAAAAGTGTGGGATTTTGCATTCCCTATTCATATATGAGACATTTAATGAATACCCTAAATATTTCATGTTTTCAGATAAATTTGCATTAGATTAACCATTTGGTTTTGTCCTCAAATTGTTTATTTAAAAAAATCAGAAGACACACAGGAATGTCACAGGTTTATTTTCGGAAGTGATGGGCGTTGTTTTTTCTAAAACACTTCGGTGAAGTGTTATATAGCGTATTTCTATAGAAATTGTTTTTGTTACAAAAGCAATTTACCTTAAAGTTCCTTTCAATTGATCTAAGTGATTTCCAAATTAGCTGCAGGTGTCAACGCAGCTCAACACTATTCAACAAATTTTATATTTTTGAAGATCTTTCTTCTTATATTTTCTAATAAACTACACAGAAAAAACAGTAGGCACCAACCAGGCACCCGATATTAATACTTTTAAAATGTTTTATTTTTTTTTTTCCTCAATAAAAAAAAATCACTTGTGTACAAATGAATTTATTTTTCTTGATGGATATTTTGTTTTCATCAATTTTTTTATTTTTTTGTTTTCTTTTCGAAAACAAAATTTAAAAAATATCCGTACTGATATTTTCAGGAAAGTTGAGAATAAATTTTATTTTTGTATTGAGGAAAAAACAAAATAAAACGTTTTAAAACGTTTTTTTTTAGTTTTTTTTGATTACAATTACATATAAATTTTGTAAAAATTCTTAAAACAACATTCATATGGACACATTTCTGCATCCAATGATATATACAATACATGGGCAAATGCGGCCCCACGGGCCGCATGCGGCCCCCCAACCAATTTCGTGCGGCCCTTCATTAATTTTATAACAATCAAAAAATTTTTTTAAATTTTAAACAAAATTAAAAAAAATTAAAATCAGAATTTAAAAATATACATAATTTAGAAAATAGCGGTAAAAAATAAACATTCATTGGAGCCTCAAAAAAATTACACCGAGCAACAAATATCGACTTTTTTGAACAGAGTTCCTCTAAAACGTTTTAAAGCATTTTCGCCTCCTACATCCGTACATTAAGTGAAAAATTCCTTCTTCTTTATTTAAACGTTAAGCCTGGGAAAAATACTTTATGGCTCAATATGACATAGAAGTACATAGAAGTCTTTATTTTTTATGATTTTGAATTCAAAAAAATTACCTTTCATTTTAGGAATTGTTTAAGGCTGTTCTAAGGAGCTCGTAAGGATTTCTAAAATCTACTTTTGAGAATAGTCCTTGAAGCACCTAAATTTGGTAAAACAGTTAGACTCAATAAAATTTGATTCATACACTCATAGAAATAAACCTGTGAAAATAGCAAAACAATTAGTAGCTTTTTTTTTGCTATTTTTACAGGTTTATTATTTAAAGGTGACTGCAGAAAAATTTTCGCCGATTTTTGCTAAATATTAGTAATATTCGAAGAGCTAAAATAAACTGTTAAATATAAAAATAGTCATCCAGCTAAAATCAACAGAAATATGTGATGAAAAATAGTAGACTGCTGATTTCAAAGTTTTTGACTTCAGATTCGTATTAAGGACGGCAAAAAATTTTAAAAACATTTATTGAGTCTGTGCCTACATTTTTAAATATATTTCGATCAAAAATATAAAAAATCATAAAGTATTTCCCTGGGGATAAAAAAAGAAAGACTCACAACTCGAAGGCTATTTAATGGACTTTTTTGACTTTAGGTCTGGGTTTAAGAATCTAAAATACTCAAAAAAAGTTTTAGCAGAAGGCTGTACCTACAAAAACTTTGTTTTTGTCGAGTAATGTATTAATTGGTGCGGCCCAAGTTAGTTTGTGAAATCCCAAATTTGGGCCTTCAATCAATTTATGTGCCCATACCTGATATATACCTTTGCGTTATTAAAAAGTAATAAAAATTTTCGCCGAAAAGACTTCTACAAAGCATGATAGGCTGAATAATTTTGTGCAAAAGACAAACTGTGGTTATTAAAACCATACACTGAAAATATTATTACAGTAACTGACTGTAGTTTATTTAAAAAGTTATCCGTACATTTATTTTTAAATGATTATTCAGTTAAAATACAAAGAAATATAGTTTTTAACTGTTTTTGTCGTTTATTTAAAAAATAAATTACATATAAATACGGATTTTCTGTTACAGTTAATATTTTCATTTAAAATGTTTTGTTAAAAAAAGAATTCTTTTTCGATTTCTAGGTCAGTTAAAAATTGAAATAAATTAAATATCATGTATTCTTACGGATTTTGTAGTTAATTTTTTGAAATTTAAAAAAACGAAATAAGTGAAAAATCATTATTTTTTTAGGATTTTGTAGTTTATTTATTAACATTTAAAAATAAATGAAAAGTTCTTTTGATTTAAATGAAAAGTTAGTAGACCGGTTTTCAAGTGATTTTTCATTTATTTAAAATTACATTTTCAGTTAATTTAAACTACAAACTATTTTGAGTGTAGGATTTGTGAGTAACTAACTACAAAAACTGCACCTAAAAAATTAAAAAATAATGGCGGAACGCGAAAAAGGCTTTATGGTACAAAAAATTAATTTTGATATTTAATCAGCGATTAATATTCTGCAAGCAAATATATTGATGAAAAACTATTCTTTTTTGCAAAATTTTTTTTCGTGATTTTTTTTTTTGCAATCTAACCAGCTAATTTCGGTATAGGATATACATATGTATTATAGTCCCTAGATTATGGATTTTAAAAAACCCCCACTTAAAAAATTGTAAATTAATGGCGGAACGCGAAAAAAAACTTTATGGTACAAAAAATGAATTAAAAATTCTTATCGTAAATTTACATTCTTTTCTGAAAATTTTTTTCGCGAGTTTTTTTTTGCAAACTATCCACCAAACATTGATATGAGATAATTGGTATTATAGTCCCTAGATTATGAATTTTAAAAAACCGCATTTAAAAAATTGCAAAAAAATCGCGGAACGCGAAAAAAAGCTTTTTGGTACAAAAAATAAATTAAAAAACTCATTCAGCGATTTACATTCTGCAAACGAATATATAGATGCAAAAGTTTTCTTTTTGCTAAATTTTTTTTTCGCGAAATTTTTTGCATACGAATCACCAAACTTTGGCATAAGATATGGGTATCATAGTGCCAAATTTATGTATTTTAAAAAACTGCACTCAAAAATTTTTAAACTTAATCAGCGATTAACATTCTGCTATACATATACATACATACATACATATCGTTAGCTGAAATGCAAAACCACGTAACTAACAAAAAATACAAAATCGGTTTTTTGATCGATTATGATGCATATCAACGAGGTCCACGTCTTCTCCAATTTTTACTGTCATATAATAAAAATTAGACATATTATTAGCGAAAATCAAAAGCACGTAACTACATACTTGTTGCTTGAAAATTGTAAAAAATTGTTTCTCCTGTAAAATAGTAAAAATGTTATTTACGTGGTTTTGCATTTCAGCTAACGATATACTGATGCAAAACTGTTCCTTTTTGGAAATTTTTTTTCCCAAAATTTTTTTGTTTTTGCACAATAACCAGATAATTTTGGTACATGATATAGGTATTATAGTCCCTAGATTGTGAATTTAAAAAACCGCGCTTAAAAATTTGCAAAATAATGGCGGAACGCGAAAAAAGCTTTATGGTAAAAACCTAATCAGCAATTTACATTCTGCAAACGAATATATTGATGAAAAATTTTTGTTTTTTTCCCGATTTTTTTTGCAAACTAACAACCAAACTTTGATATGAGATATTCGGTATTATAGTAACTAGATTATGAATTTTAAAAATCCGCACTTAAAAAATTAAAAATAATGGCGGAACGCGAAAAAAAGCTTTATGGTACAAAAAATAAATTAAAAAACTCAGTTAGCGATTTATATTCTGCAAACGAATATGTTGATGGAATAATTTTCCTTTTTGCAAATTTTTTTTCGCGAAACTTTTTGCATACTAGCCACCAAACTTCGGCATAAGATATGGCAATTATAGTCCTAAGGTTAAAAATTTTAAAAAACCGCAATTAAAAAAATTGCTAAATATTGGCGGATTGCGAAAAAAGCCTTTATGATACAAAAAAAAAATAATTAAGAAACCTAATCAGCAATTTATATTCTGCAAAATAATACATTAATGCAAAAAAATTTTTTTTGCAAATTTTTTTTGTCAATTTTTTTTGCGAACTAAATACCAAACTTTGGTATGAGATATGGGTATTATGGTCCCTAGGTTATGAATTTTAAAAATCTGCACTTAAAAAATTGCGAATTAATGGCGGAATGCGAAAAAGGTTTCATGGTGCAAAAATTTAATTAGAAAACTTATACAGCGATTTCATTCCGAAAATGAATAATTTTAATGCAAAATGCTAGTAAATTGGCAAACATTTTAGCAAAAAAAAATATTTGCAATATATGTTTGTATGTATGTATATACCGCCCAATAGTGCACTCCAGGGTATGATTTTCTACAGATTTGAAACCAAAAACCAGAATAGTATTTCCACCATAAAAATAAAACAAAAATTTTAAAATTCTATTTATAATTTTGTACTTAGTACAAAGATGAAAAACACAAAAAAAAGTTTTAAAACATTTTAAAACGTTTTAAAAAGTTTTCTATTTTTTATCAATTTTTTTATCTTTGATATTTATACCTAAAGATATTTTTGGAATTTCAACTTGAGGGATATTTTTATTTTAAATTACATTTGAAATTTTTTGTTTTCGATTGAGAAATAAAAACATTTTGAACTTCAGTGATATTTATTTTTGATAAAAACAAAAAAAAAAAAAAAACGTTTTCTGGTGCCTGGCACCAACAATGGAATTTGTAAAAGCAATCACATTTTCTTTTAAATTGAAATTGATATGTAGCGCTTTATAATTACCTTAATCTAGTGAACGATGCTACTTTTGTTTTTGTTTTAAAATAAAAATATTTGTAGAGGTTTCATTCAGTGTGTTCGTTTACTCGAAATTCTTACTACTTCTACTACAATTGGAAAATTTTGTTTACTTTTTGTATTGAATTTTTCCAGCTGTAGTAAAAGTAGTAACTTGTAGTAAGTAAACGAACAAGCTTATTGATTTTTTCGAAATTTTTTATTCCTTTATATGTTTACAAAAAAATACAAAAAACAAACGACAGCTGATGTATCATTAACTGCTCACAAGTAGCGTAAAATTTTTACGCTACCAAAGCAAGGTATCGCTACCACAACATGTTGACTTAGCGGTAGCTAATCAAATCGTACGCCAGATTGTTGAGTAGCGGATTATCAACAGTTGAGCGTCTGGTAAACGCACTCATTGTTTAAAAATAAAAATTTAAAGTTGCAAAATAAAAAGAATTTTTTTTTTGGATTTACAAATTTCTTTGTTGGTGCCTTTTTAAAAAGTTTCTTTTTTGTATTTACAAATTTGGTATGAGAAAGGTGTTTAAATATTTAATTAGAATTTTGTAAATTCTTTCTGTGTATGGTACGCTAATCTGACAAGACCGTTTTTGAGAAAGTGCAGTTTTAAAACTCATCCGCTATTGGGAAAAATTTAAAAAGTTGTTCTGCTTTTCATTTCTTATAAAAGACAATAAATACTGTAAGTATGATATTGATACCATACACTTTTTTTAGCTGGTGGGTTGGTATGGAAAGTCTTATGTAATCAGAAACCATATCAGAAACTACCAGTGCGTAAGGGGTAACGGGTAGTTTTAAATAATTTTCCACCATGATATATTTTTGACAAATTTGGTTACTGAAATGTTTACGAATATACAGAAGAAAATGAGTTATTTTTGTTCGGCTTTTACGACTTAAGTTCACACTACATTATTTACATTATTTTTGTTTGGAAATTTAAAAAATTTCTTTTATCCCTTTCAGACCCAAACAGCTTCAAAAATTTGTAACTTTAAGGTAAAATGTTATTAAAAATATTAAAATTTCCTGATGTCAATTCATATTTTATGAAACATAATTTAGGTAAAAGTATAATTGCAATTTTTGTATCTAAGTAAAACTATTAGTATTCAAAACATTTGCAACTTTAAGAGAAAACATCACATCTCACAATCGTGTATGCTGGGTCTCAAAGGGTTATATTCTTTCGTAGTATTGAAAAAACATAATAGGAATTTTAATTTGAGAACCAAAATATGATTTTAACGGTAATGTTAAAGACCTAAAAAGCGTTTAACCCTTAAATGCTTGGTGTAGCCATTTGGCAACATACCGGGTTTTTAATAAAAAAAACCCACTTGATGCACACACAACTGCATTTTTGGGCATTAGGGTCCCTTCTGTACATACACAGAAAAAAACCAACCAATAAATTCGTTTGGTGGAACCATATTGGACTGTGATTCCTAAACATTTTGGGTATTGCAACTAAAATTCAGTTGTATAAACCGAATTTTGTTGTGATAACCAATATTTAGTTGCACCAACCTATTTTAGTAGATGTAACCGAATTTCAGTTGGAAAATGGCATATTTTTTCTCTGTGTGTAGTGTTCCTATAGTTTAGCGCAGAATTTTTAAACAGAGTAAAAATCTTGGTTTTGCTCTGTATATTTGTGAAAAATCTAAAACACGCGTTTTTTTACAAAAAGTTTTATATTCAAAAATATTTGTTTAAATATTTAAAGTGGTATTCTCCCAATAAAATTCATTTGGCGACAATAAATGTATAAATTATAGTTTATAGAATTTTTTTTGTTTTTTTTTGTACACGTTAAAATAATCACAATTTAGGTATTTGGCAAAAAACCATATTTTTCAATAAAAATCACCTTTTTTTTAAAATAATTTTTTTTTTGTATTTTTCTTGAAATGTACACGCTTTTAGAAATCATATACATACATATAAAAAGTCTATTTGTATGTTGAACATTTAAGTCATATATCAGGGATGATAAATGGGATTTTCAAAATAGTACCAACTTGCCTAAAAAATAGTACTTTTTCGACCTCCATAGTACCAAAAAAAATTTTTTGTATTCTACACCACTCCTTGGGTGTATCGGTTCGTCTGTCCGTACATTAAATTACATTTTCAGTTAATTTAAACTACAAACTATTTTGAGTGTACTAAAGGAGTCATAGGAGTAGTACTTTTGAGGTTCTAATAGTACCATAAAAAGTACTATAGTACTAACTTTATCATCCCTGTCATATATGCCGACCTTATTGATAGCAACTGCCAACAAGATTGTTTGTATGCCTACACTCAAAATAGTTTGTAGTTTAAATTAACTGAAAATGTAATTTAAAATAAATGAAAAATCACTTGAAAACCGGTCTACTGACTTTTCATTTAAATCAAAAGAATTTTTCATTTATTTTTAAATGTTAATAAATAAACTACAAAATCCTTAAAAAAATAATAATTTTTCATTTATTTCGTTTTTTTAAATTTCAAAAAATTAACTACAAAATCCGTAAAAATAAATGATATTTAGTTTATTTCATTTTTTTAACTGACCTAGAAATCGAAAAGGAATTCTTTTTTTAACAAAACATTTTAAATGAAAATATTAACTGTAACAGAAAATCCGTATTTATATGTAATTTATTTTTTAAATAAACGACAAAAACAGCTAAAAAATATATTTCTTTGTATTCCCGGGTATCAATATAATTGGAGATATGCTATGATCCGAAAAATGGTGGATAAAATTATATCGGATAAGATCTAAATATATTGAATCATATAGAATCTTATCCGGATTTTGACCCGATATAATTATATCTAATTTGATGTAGAAAGACATAATTATATAACGCTTCATACTTCAAGATCAAAACAAAAACTATTTAAAAGTACTGAAAAATAACATCCTTAAGTTAAGAATTAAAAATTAAAAAAAAATTTAGAAGAAGTTGTACATAATTGTAGCCAAGCCTTCTCATATAAACTTGTATTCTACCCATAAACTGCGTAAACCTGGTATGTTTATTAGTTTAATGTCTAATTCCATACATAAAAATATGGCTTGTATTTATACAAGGTTTACAAGGAATTTAGGAGTTATAATGAGTACGCATTTTATATTTTGAAATCATACATAAATATATCTCAAAAAAAACATAGAACTTTTTTTTACATTGCGCTATACTTAAACATATCTAAAACAACTTAGAAAAAAAAATTAACATTGAGCTATATAAAACTTTATATATTTTCCGATAAAGCCATTTTTAATTATATATGACGATGTATTAAAATTATGGCATAGATGGGGACATGTATATTTATACTGATCTATATATGACATCATATAAGAAATTTTTGAAAAACTCAAAGCTATACATAATTATATCCGCAACGATATAGTGTTACACTTGACTATATATAAACATATTAATTCATATTAAATTATATAATTTCCTATATAACTATTTTTACTCGGGTTTTAACTGAATAATCACTTAAAAATTAATGTACGGATAACTTTTTGAATAAACTACACTCAGTTACTGTAATAATATTTTTAGTGTATTAACGTTGTATTTATACTACCCGGGTAACCTGAGTGCGTATAATTGTTATTAAAAAAAATTTATATTAATCATACGCGCAGTATGATTTCTAATGTTTTCATATATGTAATCGTGTTGCCAGTTTAGGGGGAATTTTTCGTTTAGGGGATTTTTATGTTGAAGAATTTTTTTGGGGGGAAAACATATTTATGGTTTAATTAAGGGAACGTTAAAATATAAATAAATAGATACAACAAAATTCATAAATGTTTACCTTATTTAATATCAGCCTTACTACACATAGGAAAAAAAGTTGCCAACCGAATTGCTAAGCCTATTTTGGTTGCTACAATCAATAAATTCGGTTGGTGAAACCATATTGTAATGTGATTCCCAAATATTTTGGGTATTGCAACTAAAATTAAGTTGCATAAACTGAATTTTGTTGTGATAACCATTATTCAGTTGTACCAACCTATTTTGGTAGACGTAACCGAATTTCAGTTGGAAAATGGCAAATTTTTTCTCTGTGTGTATCAATATTTTTCAAAGGTATATTTTTGTTAAAGTCGACTTTATTTTAAAGCAAAGGTTTTATTTTAACCGTACTATAAAAAATATTTAAAATAAACCTTTTAAAATAATGCCAATTGAAAACCAAAACAAAATATTCAAAAATAAAAAGGAAATTTGTAAATAAACGTAAACAAAATTTGAAAACAATAAAAACAAAATACATAAATATAAAATAAAAAAACAAATGAAAACTTCAAATTTAAAACAGAATTTTAAGGTATATTTTAAATATTTTGTATGGTACGAAAATTTAAATAATAGTTGACTTTTGTGCTTTAAAATCGACTTTTTCTTTTTTATAGTAAAGGTGTATATTTTTAAATGCAACAGCCTTACTATCAATATTTTTCAAAGGTATATTTTTGTTAAAATCGACTTTATTTTAAAGCAAAGGTTTAAAAAATCGCGGCGATTTTTTATACCAAATTTTCACCTGCGGCGCTTTCAGAAATATGAATAAAAAAATTAAAAGCCTGCAGCACCGTTTTCTTTAATTTGAAATTACCTGACTTTCGGTATCTAAAGAAGCGCTACAACAAACTTCCCTGTATATTTTAAAATTGCAAGAGATGCAATTTCTAATTCCATGGAGGACTTCTCATGCCCAGTGTGCCGTCAGACTGTTGACAAAACTATACAAGTGTTTAACTAATGTTAATTAATTATTATATGAATGCTTCAGTTGTCAAATCGATTAACTCCACGTTCTGAATTTTCTAAAACTTTAATTTGAAAACACTTTATTAACTCCAAACTCTGGAACACTACTAAATAGCAAAATTTATAATTTAACAGGAATTTTAAAAAACAATTATATATTATTTTCTAATTTTTTTTCTTTGAGACTCATTTATTTTCCTTCTTAATTTTTCTTTCCTAACTTTTTATTAGTTTATTTGAAAAGCTATTTTTAGGTGTCACACAAGGTGTCTGACCTGTGGCAATTGGTCATTTCCAATGACAAAGCCATGTTAAAGTGACATGTCTCTTTTAAACAAAAAGGCCGATCAAGGACCAGTCACTGCCCGCTTGAGACCTATCCTGCGTGGCACTTTGGACCGGTCCCTTTCCCCGTAGGGTAAGGATAAAAATGCAACTTAACAGAGAGAAACCCAACACGCGCTTTTTTTGGCGGAATATATTTTTTTCGCGAAAAAAATTGTTATAAAATCTTATTTAGGGTCAGCATATATTAAGATAAAAAATATTTTATTTAATAATAAACCTACAAAAAATTTCCTAATTTTTTTTTATTGAATTGGGGTAACTCCAAATTTTATCAAAATTTGGTCCAGAGCACCGTGAATAATGTATTAAATTAGCACAATTCTAAACTATATCAACTTAGCGATTATTTACTTATCAAAAGGAAAGTTTTTATATCTATATTGCCCTATTTTAAACAAATTTTCTCCACCATATTGAATTTCTAAAAAAAACGCGAACAATCGCGAATTTCAAAAAAACCTGAAACACGTGTTCACTTAAATCGACTAGAGATTAAGATATGTAAGATTGACATTTAAATCACAAAATTCTTCATACAAAAGTATCAAAAACTTGTTTTTTTTGTAGAATATCCTTACAAACACTAATCTTTTCGAAAAACATAAAAATGGAGAAAATTTTGCTAAAATCAAGGATGAAAATTTCTCGCTCACGCTCATTAAATACATAATATTAGTTTTCAATCCATTGCATTCTGTAACTGCACTCACATTAACTTTAAAGTAAAAGTTCAATAGTTATTTAAAAAGTAAATCAGTAAAGTTGTTTCAATAGAATAAGTAGTTAAATTGCAAAGAAGTATATTTTTGGCTTTTTTTTTAATAAAAATAGGCAAAATAAAATGATAAAAACTAGGGCCTGCGGTCAAGACCGATTAACCGGGTAGACCGTAAGATCGGTTGTGAAAACCGGTCTGACCGGGTAGACCGCCTATAACTCGGAAATTAAGCGAGATAGAGCAAAATGGTTAAAATTTTTGCCCTCTGGGTGTTAATACACCCATAAAACCTGTTTAGTGAAATCAAATTTTAGCTAACTCTGCTAGATTTTAAAATTGCAAATATATCATAAACTAATGCTAGAACGAAAAGGACGTTTATTTGGTTTTTCGCCTATAAACGTCCTTTTCGTTCTAGCATTAGTAGTTTATGAGATATTTGCAATTTTAAAATCTAGCAGAGTTAGCTAAAATTTGATTTCACTAAACAGGTTTTATGGGTGTATTAACACCCAAAGGGCAAAAATTTTAACCATTTTGGTCTATCTCGCTTAGTTTTCGAGTTATAGGCGAAAAACCAAATAAACGTCCTTTTCGTTCTAGCATTAGTAGTTTATGAGATATTTGCAATTTTAAAATCTAGCAGAGTTAGCTAAAATTTGATTTCACTAAACAGGTTTTATTTGTGTATTAACACCCAAAGGGTGTTTCATGTGACTGTATATAAAATGCAGCACTTTCTAAATTCTAGAGTAACTTTTGAAATATTTTCGTTCCACGACATACGAAGATGTCTATAATTCTTTGTCCAATTTATGTTCAGATAACTCATTTACGTGTTTAACCTATTTGGAGCTACGGTGTAATAACGCCGTGCAACTACCCGAAAAAGACGGTGTCATTGTCATATAAATGTATAGAAATCGTAGTAGTTTTTGAATTCTATTGTGATTTTCGACACATTTTTGTTCCACGACCTACACAAAAGGCTATAATTGGGGATACAATTCATGTCCAGATAATTTCTGTAAAGTTTAGACCTTTTTGAAGTTATCGTATAAAAACACCGTACTACTCCCCGATAAAGACCGTGGCATTTTCATAGAAATGTATAGAAATCACTGCACTTTCTGGAGTCTAGTTCGATTTGCGGAACATTTTTGTTCCACGACCTAAAAAACTCGCTACAATTGTTGGTCGAATTTACATCCAGATTTTTGTAAATTTTTAACTCATTTGGAATCACTGTGTAAAACCGCCGTAGTGCTACCCGAAAAAGACTGTGGCATTTTCATATAAATGTATGAAAAATGCAGCACTTTCTGAATTCCATTGTAATTTCCAGAATATTTTTGTTCCACAATCTGCACAAATATCTATAATTACTGATCGAATTTACCTCCCGATAATTTTTGCAAAGTTTCAGCCTATTTGAAGCTACGATGTAAAAACGCCGTACTACTACCCGAAAAAGACCGTGGCATTTTCATATAAATACATGGGAAATGCAGCACTTTCTGAATTCTATTACGATTTTCGGAACATTTTTGTTCCACGATCCGCCCAGATGTCTATAATTCTTGGTCGAATTTATGTTGACTTATTTTCTGTAAAGTTTCAGCTCGTTTGAAGCTACTATGTAAAAACGCCGTACTACTACCCGAAAAAGACCGTAGCATTTTCATATAAATACGTGGGAAATGCAGCACTTTCTGAATTCTATTACGATTTTCGGAACATTTTTGTTCCACGATCTGCCCAGATGTCTATAATTCTTGGTACAATTTATGTTCACTTGTCTTCTTTAAAGTTTCAGCCCGTTTAAAGGTACGATGTAAAAACGCCGTACTACTACCCGAAAAAGACCGTGACAGTTTCATATAAATGTATGGGAAATGCAGCACTTTCTGAATTCTATTATGATTTTCCGAACATTTTTGTTCCACGATCTACACAGATATCCATAATTCTTGGTCCAATTTATGTCTAGATATTTCCTGTAAAGTTTCAGCCCATTTGAAGGTACGATGTAAAAACGCCGTACTACAACCCGAAAAAGACCGCGACAGTTTCATATAAATGTATGGGAAATGCAGCACTTTCTGAATTCTATTATGATTTTCGGAACATTTTTGTTCCACGGAAATGCAGCACTTTCTGAATTCTATTATGATTTTCGGAACATTTTTGTTCCACGATCTACACAGATATCCATAATTCTACAATTCGTACTACAACCCGAAAAAGACCGCGACAGTTTCATATAAATGTATGGGAAATGCAGCACTTTCTGAATTCTATTATGATTTTCGGAACATTTTTGTTCCACGGAAATGCAGCACTTTCTGAATTCTATTATGATTTTCGGAACATTTTTGTTACACGATCTACACAGATATCCATAATTCTTGGTCCAATTTATGTCTAGATATTTCCTGTAAAGTTGCAGCCCATTTGAAGCTACGATGTAAAAACGCCGTACTACTACCCGAAAAAGACCGTGGTATTTTTATATGAATATACAACTTATAGTAGAGTTTGTTGTCACCATAGAAAGACTGTCATATAAAAATGTACTTCTTCTGAAAAAAGTACTTAAAAAAAAAATACATTTTATATAAAAAAAAAAATTTTAGGAAAAAGTACCCAATCAGAAATCGCCAGTGGTACAAAAAATCAAGCACTGGCATACCACTGTGTAACCATGGTGTTGAAAATAAATGACTGGGAAACCACTCATTTGGGACGCTTTGCCAGCGCTTGCAAAAAGCGTTTTCCAGCATTTGTTTTACAAAAATTTCGGTGGTTTACAAAAAAACCACTGGCAAAGAATGGTCTTAGAGTGATATGCCAAGGTTTGCAACCAGTGGTTATCCAGTGCTACCTAGCCAATCCTACCAGTGGTACAAATACCAATTCACTGGTAGAGCAATGATTTTATAAAAATGCTGACGCTTCGTTAAAAAAGGTTTGTAGTCAGCAGGTTCCGAGTTCAAATCCGGTTGCAAGCAAAAATTTTTTTTTGTATTTTTTTTAATTTAAAATTTTTTTGTTCTATAAAATCAATTTTTATGTTTGTGAAAAAGCTCCTTTAAGACCAACTTTTTTTTTGCTCTCCCAACGCTGGCATATTAAGTAGTTCCAAAAAACTGTTTGCCAGTGCTAGCTTTTTCGCACAGCCAGTAGTTGTCCAGCGATTATCACTTATTTATGTGTTTAGCTATCAAATATTATATGTCTCGTTAGCTCAGTGGGTAGAGCAATCGTCTGCCAATCTGATGGCCTGGGTTCAAATCACGGCAGGACCAAAAAAAAATACATATGAACTTTTTTTAAATTTTATTTTGGAAAATATATTTCCAGACCACCTATTTATTGGTTTCGCCAGCGTTTCGCCAACGTTTAAAAATTTTGTTTCTCCAGTGCTTTTCCGTCGATTTTTGAACAGCCGGTCCTTTTGTCTAATGATGTTATCATTTTGGGAATGGGAAAGCACTTTTTGCCAGTACTTGTACCACCTGTTAAAGTGCTTTGCCACCGCTTTCCCGTTTGTATTTTTCTGTCTGGGTATTTAAAAAAAAAAGTACTTTTTATGCAAAAAGTACTTTTTTATGCAAAAAGTACTTTTTTATGCAATAAGCACTTTTCAGTGGAAAAAAAATTTTTTTCTTCAAAAATAGTACTTTTTTTTCCAAAAAAGTAGTTTTTTTTTGTCCGGTCAGACCGGTCTACCCGGGTTTTCGGTCTACCCGGGTATTCCGGGTAGACCGTAAGACCGGTTTTGAGACCGGGTAGACCGAAAACCGGGTAATGGGGGGCTCTAATAAAAACAATCAGTTCCTAAAATATTTTTAAAATAAACAAGAGAAGAAGAAATCTATTATTTTTACTGACTTTTCTAGTTAATTAATTAACAATTAAAAATAAATGACAAATTGCAAATGTTTTAAACAAAGTACGCAAATTGTATTACCGAATTATGTTAATTTGTATGATTAAAAAATTGTTAAAAAATAATTAAGTCACCTTGTGACTGTTTCAGAGAAACCGACCATTTTGTAAAATGGTCATTTTTTAAAATGAATAATTCGACATTTTCGAATATTTAAAAAAAATTTTTCATTAATTTGTTTAATAATTATAAAAAAATATTTAGATTTTGGACTTTTGCCAGAGATCTTATTTTGTTCGAAGGAAAATCTTAAGACTTTTCCAGAGACTATTTTTTATATTAACAAATTTTTTGATCTTGTTGATTTAAAAACAATTTGTTCTATATGAAAGAAAGATGTAAAAGTATCGTCCTAAAATGCAATTCCTTTGTTGGATATATCCCTTAATTCAGAAATGTTTTCTTACATTTCATCTCAATGAAAAAATTGTAAATTATATTAATTCTAAAAAATTTTTAAAATTTTTTTTCAAGATATTGTGAATTTTAAGCTTTTCTGCAGATTTTTAACCTAATCTACATGGTGGCTTTAGTGTTTTTTTGAATTCCCCAGAATTATAAGGAAATTCCCTGGAATTTCGTTCCGGGAATTGCCAGGTTAAAACCCTAAATAATAGCTGTGTTTGTGTGACTGCTTCTCAAAGATATCTAGAACGATTTTGAGAGTTTTTCAACGTATTCCGGCTTTCTACTTTCAAAATTATTCGAGATAGCATTGATAGGAATGCGGCACAAACACAGCTGGTATTGAAAACAAGCTAAAGCAGCCCAGCCTTATGAAAGTTATAAGTCAATTATTCATGTACTTCAAATATAAGTTCGCGGTGATATATGTAAAACTTTTTGTAATCGTTATTATTTATTTTTAGCAAACTTGTTTTTGTTAACTAACGAATTAAACATACACTCAGATAAGTTTGTCAGTAGAATCTACTGAAAATGACAATTTTACTGTTGAAAAATAACTAAAAAATGCTTTAAAAATCGGTAAATTAACTGACAAATTCTTACTACAAAAATTCAAAAAACTGCTAATAATATAGTTAAAAACTTCTGTATTTTACAGTTAAATTTATCATATTAAAAAATTGTATTTTAATAAGTAACACATTTTTTTTCTTTCTATTAAAAAAATCTGTAATTACTTCATCGTATTTGAAATTTGAAGTAAAAATTCCAAACCGTTCTTCAGTTATTACCTTTCTATTTATTGGAGATATAACTTTCTGATTTTTATTTGCAAACTAACCCCTAAATTCAAAAACGCTTTGTAAAATTATAGGAGGTTTATTGAAAAAATTTTTTATGAAAATGACGTTTTGTAAACCTGCTATAACTTTACAAAACAATTATGAATTGAGGGGTAAGAATATATCAAAAATAACAAATATAAATTAAAGAAGAATTTTAAAAATTAACGAACTTTTGTAAATAACTAACAAAAACGACTGTTTACTGTAAAAATACTATATTTGTAGTTGTTCATTATAATATTAAAAATATTTTTCGTTAGTTGTTTTTTTACATAACTGTCATAACAGTAGTTTTTTACTTTTCCGTAGCAAAGCAACTATAATTACAATTAAAACCAACACCTACTGCTTATCGCACAAACAACTGTCATCTAGTAACTGTCAAACTTTTTGGTTGCAGTTTTACATATAAATTTTGAGTATAAAAGTTCATTTAACTTTAATAGGACTTTGTGAAGAGAGGGTTGAATGTTTCCATAAACAGTCGGTGTGAAAGCATTTAAAAAAGTTTAACTTAAAACCTATTTCAAATACTTTTATAAATTTTTTTAAAATTTTTATTAAACCTCCCTTTAAAAGTACACTCGTTAATGTTTGTTTAAAATCAATTTAATTTTATTTCAAAAACCAACATGCGAAATAGTAATTAAATACCATAACAAAGTACATACAAATGTTTGTATTTTGTAGTAAAAATAATAGAACAATTAACGAACTAGAAAGCTGTTAACATAATGTGCAACAAAAAGGAACATGAAAGAAAACCCATACCATGAACTACACTCAGAAGAGTAAGTAGGTAGAAATAAAAAAAATACAGTTAAAACAACTATAAATGCAATTGAGAAAGAAATAATTATTTTTCATAAAAATAGCTTAAAATTAAGTAATTTCAACTATTGATAAAATAACTAATACATAGTAGTAAAATAAATTACAAAAAACGTCCAAAATGACCAACATAAAGTTAGTAGTTTTTTTCAGATAAGATCCCAGGAAAATTTTCTGTTCCAAAGAATCGGTTGTACAATAGCTACTTTTCATTCACAACCCCTTCTACTGTCGATTCTAACACCGATTCTTTTTGTTTGAAATTGTCCCAAAAGCAACCCCTTCTATGGCTCCAAAGTGGAACCGGTTGCTCTAGAATCAGTTCTGGAACTAGTTCTGGAACTGATTCTACGTCACCCACACCTTCCATATAGGATCCCAGGAACTGGTTCCGGAACCAGTTCCATGGAATCGGTTGCAGTGGAACCAGTTGTAGAATGGGTGTGGTTGGCTACCGATTGTAAAAAATTTTCCTGGGATGTTCTTCGTTCGGTTAAAATTATGAAAATTTTACCAAATCAATAGAAGGATTACAAATTTTGTTTGTAAGTAGTAATAGAGAATACACACATTCAAAAAAGTTTGTCGGTATAATCTACTGTAAATGACAGTTAAAACAAAGGTATATGCAGTTAAAAAGGCGACAAACTTTTGTTATTTTTAACTGTTGCAAAATAACTAAAAAATGCATTAAAAATAACTACCAATGTCGTAAAATTAACTGATAAATTTTTACTACAAAAATTTCAAAAAGGTGACAAAATCGGTAAAAGCTACTGTTTTTTACAGTCAATTCTTTTTGTTTACAAATGTATATTTTAATAAGAAAAAAATATTATTTTTTCTTTCGATTAGAAGAATATATGTTATTACTTCAGCCTCTTTAAAATTCAAATTAAAAATTGCAAACCGTTCTCCAGTTATTATGCCTTTATGAATTGGAGATACAATACAAGTTTCTGATTTTTATTTGCAAACTAGAAATATATCAAATATAATAACAAATATAAACTAAACAAGAATTTTTAAAATTCAAAAAAATTCAACGAAATTTTTTATTTTTTAAATAACTACTAAAAATAACTATTTACTGTAAAATTAATGTTTTGGTAGTTGTTTATTATGATATTAAAAATAACTGCTTTAAATAACTATTACTAAATTACAGTACTTTTCGTTAGTTGTTTTCTTAAGTAACCGTCATAAAAGTTGTTTTGCATTTTTCTATAGAAAAACAACTGTAATTTCTGTTAAAAACAACAACTACTGATTACTACACAACTGTCATGTAGTAACTGTCCAACTTTTTTGAGTGCATAAAAAGTTAATAGACACTAGTCTAATGGAATACATTTTCTGGGCAGCTACAACCTTCGTCAATAGTTTTCGCATCTTATAGCGTTATACCTCATTCATACTGAACCCAAAACTAGTAGTTTTCAAATTTATTTAGTTTTTGATTGTCAAATCCCATACAAATTTCAAATAGAAAACTTAAAAAAACGAAAATTGGGTTCAGTATGAATGAGGCTTTAATTGAAAATATCTCTTACTTAACTTTCAACTTAAGTCGAAAATCTATACGAAAACTAAATACACGTTGATTTATTAAATAAAGATGAAATTTACTTACGAACTCTAGCTGTGTTTAGTAATCTCCAAAAAAACCTAATTATTTAGGTTGTTGTATCGTCCTAACAAAAAACAGAGTTGTTAAAATTTTTATTTGACTTGAACAACGATTTTCCATTGGATTTTCTATCTATTAGCACGCAAAAATGTTGTATCGTTCTATTGTCAAATGTTTTTTTTTTTTTTGTAATTTAAATTTTAACAACTCTGTTTTTTGTTAGGACGATACAACAAATAGCACTCCAGTTGTGAACAACCTTATTATTATACCCTACACCACTATGTGGTCATTATACCCTACACCACTATGTGGTCAGGGTATTATAAGTTTGTGCTGATGTTTGTAACACCAAAAAATATTGGTCCTAGACCCACCTTATAGTACACCGATCGGCTCAGAATTTTTTTTTATTTCGATTTAACGATGTCCGTCTGTCCGTCCGTCCGTCCGTCTGTCTGTCTGTCTGTCCATGCATTCTTGTGCGCACTCTACAAGTCGCAAATATAAAGATATTTGGATGAAATTTGGTACACCTACTTATGTCGGCCCAAGGACGACGCCTATTGATTTTGGTGAACATCGGTCCATGTTTAGACCTAGTGCCCACATAAGGGTCCTACTAAAATTATATGGTTTATACGCTGCAGGTCGCAAATATTAAGATATTTTGATAAAATTCGGTACACAGACCTATGTTGGCCCAAGGACGAAGCCTATTGATTTTGGTGAACATCGGTCCATGTTTAGACCTAGTGCCTACATAAGGGTCCTACTAAAATTATATTGTTTATACGCTGCAGGTCGCAAATATTAAGATATTTTGATGAAATTTGGTACACCGACCTATGTCAGCCCAAGGACGAAGCCTATTGATTTTGGTTAACACCGGTCCATGTTCAGACCTAGTGCCCATATAAGGGTCCCCCCAAAATTATATTGTTTATACGCTGCAGGTCGCAAATATTACGATATTTTGATGAAATTTGGTTGACCGACCTATATCAGCCCAAGGACGAAGCCTATTGATTTTGGTTAACACCGGTCCATGTTTAGACCTAGTGCCCATATAAGGGTCCCCCCAAAATTGGCTTGGTTGCAAACTGCAGGTCGCAAATATTAAGATATTTTAATGAAATTTGGTTCGCTGACTCACATTATAGAAAATTTTGACACAAGTCCCATTTTAACCCATTCGAATTTCGGATCCAAACATTAGTTGGTTTTAACCAGACTGGTGTAGGGTATTGTATAGTCGGCATGCCCGACTTTAACCTTTTTACTCGTTTTATTTTATTATTATTTTCTGTTATTTTGTTTGTTTTATTATGCAAAAACTTGTGGTAAATTCTTCGTTGTGGTTTTTTATTTGATATTTTGAATGTTAAATAAGGCTCCTAGATAAGAAGAAGAAATTCTCATTGAGTTTGTAATTTAATTTAACAAATAATATTAGAAATTCTAAAAACGTCGCCCCTGACGATTTTTTTAGGCAAGCCTGAAATCCGGATAGGGATTTCGATTCAACAGATTATTTTTCACAAATTATTAAATACGTTTTGGGATTCTAGCATATTTAATTCCTTTAATGTAATTAATTTTTATCCGGATTAAATTAAATTTGAAGCAACCAAACGTGAATTTTCGTACAAATAATATAAAAGCTTTTATCATTTCAGCAAATTTTCTCCGAAATTATTGAATAATTTTTTTTGAAAATCTTTTTAGGTTTTAAAATAACTGCTAATAACATTTATTCTAAGTGAAAAGTTCGGTTAATATTTTATAAATATTTTTTCGTCTGTTTCAAAAAAGATTAAAATTTTCTATTAATCGTCTAAAATTATTCACTTAAATAAAACACCAATAAATGTGACAAATTTGAATACTCCAACTATTACTATTTTGTACTACACTTCAGTATTTTTGGTAAGTTAATTTTTCTATTAACTTTTACGGTGGGTCTCATACTGTAGGTTTAACTTTAACTTAACTATAAACAAAATAAAATGTCAAAATAATATACACAAAACAACAACAAATTTTTGGGTTAACCATTAACCCTCTAATGCCCAAGGCCGCCATTTGGCGGTCTTCAAATTTTAAATAGTTTTTGGCTAAATAACAATATTTTATTAAACAAGTTGCATAAAGTGAAAATTTAGTAAATTTAAAAAAATTTACTTTTTAAAACAGAAAAAAATATTTAAAAAATCGCCAAAAATACATTTACTATCTGGTGTACATTATCGTTAATAACAAAACTAGTTTAGAGTCTCTAATTGTAAAATCAGTTAAAAATTTTTCTCCACGACTCACAGGATAACGCCAGGATACGTCTTACGAATATCTCTTTAACTCAAAAACTTGCCAACATATTTTTTTTTTAAATTAAACACAGATCATATACTCAGAGGTGGTAGTAAGCAGAACCAATTTCGTCAACATTCCTTGACGTTTAGTGCCAAATTCGCTAATTTCGCAATTTTCAAAAAGCGAAAATCGCCATAACTTCTGTAATAGCAACAATTGATCAACAATTTCGGTACGTAATTTTATTTTACTGATAGTGTTATTTATAGCAAAACCCGAAATTATTTGACTTCTGGGTTTCTAGAAACGTCTTCAACCTTTGTTGTGCTATATCGCCTAAATAAAGAGATAAATTAAAATTTTAATATTTGTTCCATAGTAGATTTTCAAAGCCAAATATATAGTTTAAATATTATCGTAATCAGAAAAAAGAGCATTAGGGGGTTAACCTAAGTTTAAACCTGTAGTATGAGACCCACCGTTAGAAATACAAAAGTTATTTTACATTTATACGTAGAAAAACAACTGAAGTTACAGTTATAAATAACTAACACCTTTGACTATACAAATGACATTCACGCAGTTACTGCAAAAACATACAGAGTGTATAACTAGGGCAACGAATTCTTGAAATTTCAAAATGAAATATAGAAAACCAAAAATAAATACAAATTAGGTATTTTTAAAATAGGAACAAATCGAAAGTATTTATTTGGGTCAACTAGGGCAAAATATGAAAATGAATGCATCTATTTTTGTTTTTTTTTTTTAACAAATTAAAATTATAGTAATAAGAAAAAAAATATTCGCACAAATGTGCATTAAAAACTGCACTATGGTTTAAAAAAGCACGAAATATGCATTTTCTGTATTTAAATGAAATAAAAACAATCCCTATTTCAAAAATATGCAACAACAAATCCCTGCTATTTTGTTTTAAATTTAGTGAATTGAATATATGTATGTGGAGCCCATATCGGTTTTTGGCAATCGAGAAAAACATGCTTTTGCATGGAATTCCTTGCCCTATTTACAATAAACACATTTATATTTGAACACAAACATATTGAGGACAAGTTAAAAAAAAAATACAAATACGCTTGACTCTAAATGTTATTAATTGTAAGACTTTCATGCATTTTTATTAAGAAAAAGCTAAACTTTTTTTTTCATTTCATATAATGAACTTTATGAAAGTGTTAAATGTGGGAAATGCCTTGACGCCTTCATGCAATTATTCCGCAAAACAAAAAAAAAATACAAAAACCAAAAAAAGGGGAGTCTTAATATGTCACATACAAGTAGAAATGAGAAAACTTTCTTTGCTACTCAAAATGCAAAAACTAATAAATTACTCTGTAGAGTTACAAAACATTATAATTGCATTTTTTTTAAAAATAATGTTCAGCAGTAGTTAGTATTTTTTACGATGTATGCATGTTAAATGGCAAAATTCTCCCTAAACTTTTTAATGTCAAAAGTATTTTCAGATTACGTATTTAATAAGGGAAGTATGTCTGAAATTAACAAAAGGATTTTAGCTTAACCCTTAAATGTATGGTGTAGCCATTTAGCAACATACCAGATTTTTAATAAAAACGAGTAAAAAGGTTAAAGTAGGGCATGCCGACTATACAATACCCTACACCACTCGTTTGGATCCGAAATTCGAATGGGTTAAAATGGGGCTTGTGTCAAAATTTTCTATAATGTGAGTCAGCGCACCAAATTTCATTAAAATATCTTAATATTTGCGACCTGCAGTTTGTAACCAAGCCAATTTTGGGGGGACCCTTATATGGGCACTAGTTCTAAACATGGACCGATGTTCACCAAAATCAATAGGCTGCGTTATTGGGCGAAGATAGGTCTGTGTACCAAATTTCGTCAAAATATCTTAATATTTACGACCTGCAGCGTATAAACAATATAATTTTAGTAGGACCCTTATATGGGCACTAGGTCTAAACATGGACCGATGTTCACCAAAATCAATAGGCTACGTTATTGGGCTAACATAGGTCTGTGTACCAAATTTCGTCAAAATATCTTAATATTTACGACCTGCAGCGTATAAACAGTATAATTTTGGTAGGACCCTTATATGGGCACTAGGTCTAAACATGGACCGATGTTCACCAAAATCAAACTTGTTCGTCCTTGGGCCAACATAGGTCTGCGTACCAAATTTCATCAAAAAATCTTAATATTTACGACCTGCAGCGTATAAACAGTATAATTTTGGTAGGACCCTTATATGGGCACTAGGTCTAAACATGGACCGATATTCACCAAAATCAATAGGCTACGTTATTGGGCTAACATAGGTCTGTGTACCAAATTTCGTCAAAATATCTTAATATTTACGACCTGCAGCGTATAAACAGTATAATTTTGGTAGGACCCTTATATGGGCACTAGGTCTAAACATGGACCGATGTTCACCAAAATCAATAGGCTACGTTATTGGGCTAACATAGGTCTGTGTACCAAATTTCGTCAAAATATCTTAATATTTACGACCTGCAGCGTATAAACAGTATAATTTTGGTAGGACCCTTATATGGGCACTGGGTCTAAACATGGACCGATGTTCACCAAAATCAAACTTGTTCGTCCTTGGGCCAACATAGGTCTGCGTACCAAATTTCATCAAAATATCTTAATATTTGCGACCTGTAGAGTGCGCACAAGATTGCATGGACAGACAGACAGACGGACGGACGGACAGACGGACATCGTTAAATCGAAATAAAAAAAATTCTGAACCGATCGGTATACTATAAGGTGGGTCTACGACCAATATTTTTTGGTGTTACAAACATAAGCACAAACTTATAATACCCTGACCACATAGTGGTGTAGGGTATAAAAAGGACTACTAATTTTTCGTTATATTCAAACCATTTTGCTATGTATTTTCAAACATTGTTTAAACAATCCATAATAGAAATAAAAAAAATTGAAAAGTCTGTTAAAACAATCATCAATTTTTACTGACAAAACGTAAAAAAAACCATTTTGTGGTTTGTTTTTTCATATTTGAAAGTTTTTTTTTGTTTGCATTTTCAAAACACTCCCTGCAAACAATTGGAAGATATCTTCCAAGAAGATAATAAAGCGATATCTTCTATTTTTCATTTGAATGAAAATAATCAAGTAGTATTTTGAAATTGTCTTCCTTTTATCATTTGGCAGATATTTTGGAGATATTTGGAAAAACCAATTCCAAAATTTTGTTTTTTGTTATAATTTTTTATGATAATATTGCGGCAATATCACCTTTTTATCATCTGGAAGATAAACACAATTTGTTTCTAATTTTTGAAAATGTTGGAAAAAATAATACAAAATTTGTACGAAAAACAATTATGAGAAATACGGGAAACAAATTCGTTGAAAAATGAGGATTAGAGCGCGGAAAAAAACGGGTATGGTGGCAACAAGATGTCAATGGATTATGTATGCAGATATTCTTTTTCAGAGTTAAATTAAATAGTGAAAAATATAAATCGTTTAGTTTATATCTTCCTTTATCTTCCATGTGATAAATTAGCGATATCGCCGATTTATCATTCAGAAGTATCGCTTTCGTATTGCTTGCACAAACAACTTCCACATAGTAACTGACAAACTTTTTTGGGCTAACAAATTATGATAATAAATATTTAAATGATATAAAAAATACGAAGTCTCGATAAGTCTGCCCAGTTAGAAAAATATAAACGGGAAAGCGATAGTAAGTCACTTTAATAGGTGGTGCAAGTACTGGCAAAAAAATTCTTTCTCATTTGTATAATGTTAATATCCCAGTCAGAAAAATACAAACGGGAAAGCGATGGTAAGGCATTTTAACAGGTGGTACAAGTACTGGCAAAAAGTGCTTTCTCAAAATAATAACATCATTAGAATCCCGTCCCGGGATTCCCGGGAAATGAAGCATTTTTCAGTTCCCGCATTCCCGGAAATTTGGACCGGCAATCCCGGGATTTCAAAAAATGCAGTTTAAAATAATAAAGTTAATTATTTCAAATGTCCTTATGCAAAATTTTCCAACCTTTTGAAAATAGTAAACATTTTACATTAGGCTTGTTCGTTTACTTACTACAATTTGCTACTTTTACCACAACTGGAAAAATTCAAAAAGTAACCAAAAGTGAAAATAGTAAGATTTCCGAGTAACAGAACACTCTGATTAGTTTTCAAGCCACTTAAATAGTACTTGTATAAAAAATTTTGAATCGCATTTATTCTGTACAGAAATAAAGACAAATTTTTCCATTGATTTTTAAAAATTTTCAAGCAAGTTAACATTTTTAAAATTTTTCTCAATTTTCTAAAATTATTTTCTATATTAATTTTTTTATTTATTTTTTTTGACGGGCAAATTTTTTAGTCTAAAAATTATGGAAGAACGTCTTTTTTATATTTATGGTTTTAGGACATCTTGAAGCTCTTTAATAGAATTTGAAAAAAATTGTTTTTTTTTAACCGCAAATTTAAAAATTTTATACATTTTTCAAACCTTTTTACCTTAGTATTAACAAAGTTAGAAAGAGCTAAATATTAAGGTACCACCAACAATTAAAATAATAACGTTTTTTTTTTAAAAAAAGAACTTGAAAATTGAAACACAAGCTTGGTTTTAATGTGGTGTAAAAATAAAAAAAAAAAAAAAATTCAAGAAACTTAAAAAAAATTTAAGTAATAATACTTTTTTTGCGGAAAACCTATTATTTTATAAAGTTTAGTGAAATTTAAAAAAAATATAAAAAATAACGTCTATTTTTTTACGATTCTGTAAAAAAAAATTGAAATTTCGAACCGCAAATTTTAAATTTTTAACTTTTTCTACATATCCCAAAATACGATTTCTCGATTTTCATTCATTACACAGCCAAGTAGGTTCAAAATTGAAGAATTTTTTTTTTTTTTAGAAAACTTTAACCCGTGCTGAATTGCGGCCGAAAATGGCCCATTTTTGAAAAAGAAAATAGCATGTCAATTAAAAATTCACAAAACACTAGTTTTTTATTTAACTTGTTCATTAAATATACTTAAAATTATTCAGATACGGAATTTTGGTTTCGCTGGATATCATTAACTCACTTTAACCTAGAACCGAAATGCCCATAAATTTAATAGAAATGCAAAAACGGATTTTTTTGTTTATTTGTCAAATTTTTTTTAAAATACACAATTTGGAAATATCAAAAGCTATTTTTTTAATATAATAGTTATTATTATAGAAAAATAATAAATTGAAAAAATGATAATTCGGGTTTTGTGTGGGGAGCGACTCCTTTCCACGACATTTTATGAAAATTGATTATTTTGTCAAAAATTCCCAGTCAGAAATCGCCAGTGGTACAAAAAATCAAGCACTGGCATACCACTGGGTAACCACGGTGTTAAAAATAAATGACTGGCAGAACACTCCTTTGTGACGCTTTGCCAGCGTTTGCAAAAAGCGTTTTACCAGTATTTGTTTTACAAAAATTTCGGTGGTTATAAAAAAAACCACTGGCAAAGAATTGGCTTAGAGTGATATGCCAAGGTTTGCAACCAATGGTTATCCAGTGCTACCTAGCCATTGCTACCAGGCGTACAAAAATCAATTCACTGGAAAACCAATGATTTTATAAAAATGCTGACGCTTCGTTAAAAAATGTTTGTAGTCGGAAGGTCCCGAGTTCAAATCCGGTTGCAAGAAAAAAATTTTTTTGGGATTTTTTTTAATTTAATTTAATTTTTTTTTTTTTTATAAAATCAATTTTTTTGTTTGTGGGAAAGCTCCTTCAAGACCAATTTTTTTTTGCCCTCCCAACACTGGCATACTAGTTACAAAAAATTGTTTGCCAGTACTAGCATTTTGGCACAGCCAGTAGTTGTCCAGCTATTATCACTCATTTATATGTTTAGCTATCAAATATTAATATGTCTCGTTAGCTCAGTGGGTAGAGCAATCGTCTGCCAATCTGACGGCCTGGGTTCAAATCACGACAAGACCAAAAAAAATACATATGAACTTTTTTTAAATTTTATTTTGGAAAATATATTTCCAGACCACCTATTTATTGGTTTTGCCAGCGTTTTGCCAACGTTTAAAAATTTTGTTCCTCCAGTGCTTTTCCGGCGCTTTTTGAACAGCCGGTCCTTTGTCTAATGATGTTATCATTTTGGGAATGGGAAAGCACTTTTTCCAGTACTTGTACCACCTGTTAAAGCGCTTTGCCACCGCTTTCCCGTTTGTATTTTTCTGTCTGGGTTGTTTTCACTAAATTTAAGCAAGTTACCAATATTTTTGATCATGTGTGTGTCATATTAAAGGTTTTGCTAAAATAAAATAACATTGCACCATAAAAAACTTGTAAAAATTGAGCAATAATACTGCTCGCCTGTGGCGTCCTCAAAATTGATAATGAATGAGAAAAAGGATATATGGGAGATAGTCATACCCTTGCACCGAATGAAACAAAATTTGCCCCAGAGATAAAAAGTATAATTTTATAAACTATTGTAAGTTCCTAGTGAATTCTGATCTTAAATCTGGCCAAAATACAGTTTTTGAGAAAAAGGATATATGGGAGGTAGTCATGTCCTTACACCGAATGAAACAAAATTTGCCAAAGAGTTAAAAGTATTATTTTACACACTATTTTAAGCTTTTAGTGCATTATGATCATAAATGTAGCCAAAATATTGTTTTTTAGAAAAAGCATATATGGGAGGTAGTCATTAGGGTGGACCTTGTGTCGATATTTTGGTAGATGAGGGCTCTATTCCGTGCCTTTTTGAAAAAAAATGACAATGCCGAAAAAAAAAATTAAAAAAAAAAAAAAATAGGGGTTGCGCACGAGCCGAGAAAAAGGTCCACTTTGCCAAAATTAGGGGGGAAATTGCCATAGGTCATCAGGGGTCACCCGTAGGGGGGAAGAATGTATGGCCGACCCCCATTAACTTTTTACCGCCAACATTTTCCCCCAAGCCACCCACCCCCTAGCTCCTCCCCTTAGGGGGGTCACCATACAAAAATGGAGGTTGCTCAGTATTTTCGAAAAACACCATAGGTCATCAGGGGTCACCCCTAGGGGGGCAAAATATATGACCGACCCCCATTAACTTTTCATCCCCAACATCTTTTCCGAACAAACTTACCCTCTATCTCCACTCCTTGAGGGACTCCCCATACAAAAATACTGAAAATCTATGTATTTACAGTTGCACAATATCGAGATTTTTTTGATTTTTTTTGATTTTTTTACAGAAATTCCACCAATATTCCACCAAAGTTAAGATGACAACACAACTTAGATCGCGCGACGATATTTTTTTGATTGGTTATCCAAGCATGAATATTACGGGGAACAAATTACCGTCGAAGAAGCAAGTGCTAAGAATGCATTTCTTCAACATTCGCAAACGAAACATGTCGAAGAAAAATAGTGCGGTTATAGTCGCGGACGCAGTGATGATTTTTTGGCGCCAAGCAGCTATTCCGACGAAAGCCAGAGGAGATGTTACAAGAAAAATAGCTGCGCTGCACGATGAGTGGGATGCTTTAAGAAAGTCATCTCACAGAAAGACTGAGTCCACTAGAGAAAAAGAGAATAAGTTTTCTGATAGCTTGGATAATCTTTTCGACATCGCACACGCCAACGCCCTTGAGAAAATGACAAATACCGAAGACATTGAGTTTCTGCTAAAGCAAAGAGAAGATGGCCGGCCAGGAACTATGGGAGGTGTGGACGCTACTGATACTCGAACGAGGAAAAGAAAAGCTGAGCGCGAAGAACAAGAAGAGTTGCGACGCAAACGTGCAACGGAATCTAGTAGAGATCAGTTCGCTAAAGGCGGTAAGTTATTTCGCGCTTTGTGTGTTCGTCCAATGTTTATATTCAAATGAAATTCTTTCAATTGCAGTGGTTAAATTCTCAAGCAGTGATTCAAGCGATGATAATGGGAGACAGGACGAAAACTTCCCGGCAGAAGCTGGCCCATCAAATGTTGGTGACATAAGAGGTTACAAACAATGTTTTACTGAACGAGTCCTATCAGCTTTGGACAAGTGCAAAGTGACTGACCGAGACGCGGTCGGCATTATGATAGCGGCGGCAGAAGCATTTGGACGCGATCCTCAACAATACACAATAAACCGTACGTCGCTTCGGAGATGTCGGCGTTCAAATCGAGAGAACATGCTGAGTTATGTGAAAGACAATCCAGAGGTAAGATCGCATAGATTTATTTGCTCTCATTCAGAATTCTTATTCTTCAACGCGTTTCATTTATCTCCAGCTTGTCGCAGCTAAATCCTTCGTAGTCCATTGGGATGGCAAAATGCTTTTGGATTTTGTGGGTACAAAGAAGGTGGACCGTCTACCGGTAATTGTCTCGTACGGAGAAAAAGAACAACTTCTTGGAGTTCCCAAAGTAGAAGATGGGAAAGGAAAAGGCCGGAGAATAGCACATGCCGTTTATCAACTGTTGGCATCTTGGCATATGACACATCGAATACAAGGACTTTCTTTCGACACGACATCAACGAACAGTGGCCCATTCTCCGGAGCCGCAGTTGCTCTTGAGCGGCTGTTGGAGAGAGAAATCTTATATTTACCTTGCAGACACCACGTATACGAACTGGTGCTAAGGGAAGTTTTTGAGACAAAAATGGGAAAGACCAGTGCACCAGGCGTTCCTTGCTTTGACCGTTTCAAACAGGAATGGGACGCTGTAAAGGTTAAACCATTCCATTCTGGCTTGATAGACGATCAAGTCGTCAGAAAAATTCCTGTGGCAATGCAAGTCGGCATAAAGGAGTTTTGCTTAGATCAATTGAAGGAGAAACACCCTCGCGATGACTACAAAGAAATGCTACAATTAATTCTTTTGTTTCTGGGTGAAAAACTTGAGAATTACCATTTCCGAGCTCCAGGACCCGTTTCCCATGCTCGATGGATGGCAAAAGCCATTTACAGCCTCAAGATGTTTTTGTTTCGGAGAACTTTTCACTTATCTGTATGTGAATTGAATGGTATTCGACACGTTTGTATTTTTGTGGTGCGACTTTACGTCAAGGCATGGTTTGGTTCTTCTCGAGCAGCTGAGGCGCCGAATCAAGATTGGAAGTTTTTGAAGGACATCGTCGAGTACAAGTCCGTTGACCAGGATTTATCTCGGGTAATGATAAAGAAATTTATCGGTCACCTATGGTATCTCGCCGATGAGCACATAGCCCTTGCCTTTTTCGATGACAAGGTTTCAAATGAGTTGAAGGCCAAAATGGCCCAAGCATTGCTAGAAAAGGAGAATGACGAAGGTGAAGAAGATGAAGAAGACGAAGAAGACGAAGAAGGTGAAGAAGATGAAGAAGACGACCCGGTTCCCCCAGCTCCTCGCGTCGTAATCAAAAGCACCAGCGTTAAAAAAATCGAGGTGAAATTCAAAGATGTGAATGAGGAATTCTTGGCTAAAGACTTGAGCAACTTCGTCTCTCATAATACCAAAAATTTATTTGTACGATTTGGAATATCGCAAGATTTCATTCTAGCAAATCCAGCAACCTGGAAATCTCGCGCAGACTATCAAGAAGGTCGTAGAATTGTAAATAACTTGCGCGTTGTGAACGACACTGCCGAAAGAGGAGTAAAAATGATACAAGATTATAATAGAATACTGTGTCAAGGCGAAGAAGAGAAACAGTATTTACTACATGTTATCGATTCTTACCGCAAGAAATACCCATCAGCGAACAAAAATATGTTAATTTGACTATATTATATTAAAAGTGCTTAGTAGTACTACTCAATTACAGCTTCTTTTATTTTTGTATGGGGAGTCCCTCAAGGAGTGGAGATAGAGGGTAAGTTTGTTCGGAAAAGATGTTGGGGATGAAAAGTTAATGGGGGTCGGTCATATATTTTGCCCCCCTAGGGGTGACCCCTGATGACCTATGGTGTTTTTCGAAAATACTGAGCAACCTCCATTTTTGTATGGTGACCCCCCTAAGGGGAGGAGCTAGGGGGTGGGTGGCTTGGGGGAAATGTTGGCGGTAAAAAGTTAATGGGGGTCGGCCATACATTCTTCCCCCCTACGGGTGACCCCTGATGACCTATGGCAATTTCCCCCCTAATTTTGGCAAAGTGGACCTTTTTCTCGGCTCGTGCGCAACCCCTAATTTTTTTTTTTTTTAATTTTTTTTTTCGGCATTGTCATTTTTTTTCAAAAAGGCACGGAATAGAGCCCTCATCTACCAAAATATCGCAAAAATTTCATTTCAAGGTCCACCTTAGTAGTCATGTCCTTGCCCCGAATGAAACAAAATTAACCACTGAGTTAAGGGACACAATTTGACCGGCAGTAACCAATTTTCGCCTTATTCTGTTTATAATTGTAGCTAAAACGAGTAAAAAGGTTAAAGTCGGGCATGCCGACTATAGAATACCCTACACCAGTCTGGGTAAAAGCCAACTAATGTCACCAAAATCAATAGGCTGCGTTATTGGGCCAATATAGGTCTGTGTACCAAATTTCATCAAAATATCTTAATATTTGCGACCTGCAGCGTATAAACAGTATAATTTTGGTAGGACCCTTATATGGGCACTAGGTCTAAACATGGACCGATGTTCATCAAAATCAATAGGCTTCGTCCGTGGGCCAAAATAGGTCTGTGTACCAAATTTCGTCAAAATATCTTAATATTTACGACGTGCATCGTATAAACAATATAATTTTGGGGGGACCCTTATATGGGCACTAGGTCTAAACATAGACCGATGTTCACCAAAATCAATAGGCTTCGTCCTTCGGCTGCCATAAGTCGGTGTACCAAATTTCATCAAAATATCTTAATATTTGCGACCTGCAGCGTATAAACAATATAATTTTGGTAGGACCCTTATATGGGCACTAGGTCTAAACATGGACCGATGTTCACCAAAATCAATAGGCTTTTTCCTTGGGCCAACGTAGGTCTGTGTACCAAATTTTATCAAAATATCTTAATATTTGCGACCTGCAGCGTATAAACCATATAATTTTAGTAGGACCCTTATATGGGCACTAGGTCTAAACATGGACCGATGTTCACCAAAATCAATAGGCTGCGTTACTGGGCCAATGTAGGTCTGTATACCAAATTTTATCAAAATATCTTAATATTTACGACCTGCAGCGTATAAACAGTATAATTTTGGTAGGACCCTTATATGGGCACTAGGTCTAAACATGGACCGATGTTCACCAAAATCAATAGGCTGCGTTATTGGGCCAATATAGGTCTGTGTACCAAATTTCATCAAAATATCTTAATATTTACGACCTGCAGCGTATAAACAGTATAATTTTGGTAGGACCCTTATATGGGCACTAGGTCTAAACATGGACCGATGTTCACCAAAATCAATAGGCTGCGTTATTGGGCCAATATAGGTCTGTGTACCAAATTTCATCAAAATATCTTAATATTTACGACCTGCAGCGTATAAACAGTATAATTTTGGTAGGACCCTTATATGGGCACTAGGTCTAAACATGGACCGATGTTCAAAAAAATCAAACTTGTTCGTCCTTGGGCCAACATAGGTCTATGTACCAAATTTCATCGAAATATCTTAATAGGTGCGACCTGTAGAGTGCGTACAAGATTGCATGGACAGACAGACAGACGGACGGACGGACGGACGGACGGACGGACGGACGGACGGACGGACGGACAGACGGACATCGTTAAATCGAAATAAAAAAAAATTCTGAACCGATCGGTATACTATAAGGTGGGTCTACGACCAATATTTTTTGGTGTTACAAACATCAGCACAAACTTATAATACCCTGACCACATAGTGGTGTAGGGTATAATTAAAAATTTTAGATTAAGGATGTATGGGAGGTAGTCATTAGGGATGCCAAACGGGAAATCCCGAATCCCGAAATCCCGGGATTTTCGGGATTGGCAATATCCCGAATCCCGGGATTATTTCTCAAAAATCCCGGGATTTTCTTATTTTTTAATATTAATATAAACGCAAATAAACAAAGTGAGAAATTTTACATTACCTATGTTTTTTCTTGAATTTTCTCATATTGACAAGAAATTGATGCCAAGATATTGGTAAAATTATAAATCAAGTGGATTATTCCACTAAACTATGCAAAGACTTTGCAGAAAAATTTGAAATTTTGGTAAACATTATTAAGTTTTTGAGGAATACATGCGAAAAATCAAGTTTGTTTGTTATTTTACCGATTTATACTTCCAAGCGAAATTTGATTTCTGAAACCTAATTTTGGCTGGGACTGTAAGTTTGAATTCTTCCATGAAAACATTTGATAACGATAACCAAATAACTTTGTTGCTATAATTACACGATTTAGTGGGCAAGGTTATCGCAACGAATATGTTTTAAAATCTGCTTACAAAATACTGGGCGCAAGTGTGCTTAATCCAGCCAGAAAAATACAAACGGGAAAGCGATGGCAAGGTATTTGAACAGGTGGTACAAGTACTGACAAAAATTGCTTTCCCATTTCCAATATGATAACGTCAATAGACAAAAGAACCGGCAGTTCTGGAGAAACAAAATTTTTAACTTTGGCAAAACACTGCCGAAACCAATAAATAGGTGGTTTGGAATTATATTTTCCAAAATAAAATTTAAAAAAAGTTCTTATGTATCTTTTTTTGGCCCTGCCGTGATGTTTTGTAAAACAAATACTGGCAAAACGATTTTTGCAAACGCTGGCAAAGCGTCCCAAATGAGTCTTCTGCCAGTCATTTATTTTTAACATCGCGGTTACCAAGTGGTATGCAGGTACTTTATTTTTTGTACCACTGTCAATTTCTGACTGAGATGTTTCAATATTCATAAAGTGTACCACATTATTAATTAACAACTATTAAATAATTATAAAACGCTTTATTCTATAAAAAAATTAGTTACATAACATAAAAATTTTTACAAATAAAGGAAAATTCTAATCCCGAAATCCCGTAAAATCCCGGGATCCCGTAAAATCCTGTAGTCCAGAAAATCCCGAATCCCGGGATTTTCAAATATCAATCCCGATTGGCATCCCTAGTAGTCATGTCCTTGCACCGATTTTGCTGAAACTTCGAATTTTTCTTAATTTACAGCACACCGAATTTCATTCTTCTACGATAACTCCTCTAATTTTGCCGATTTGCTATATGGGGACGGAGCACTGTGCGTCGTCCCCTGACGAGTTCCTTAGGCAAGAATGAAATCCGGATAGGGAAATACCTCCAACAGATTATTTTTCACAATTTGTAAAATTCGTTTGGGATTTTAGCATATTTAATTCCTTTAAAGCAATTAATGTATGTCCCGATAAAAATAAATATAAAAAAAAATTCAAAATCTAAGGGATCTTCCACAGGAAAAGTTCCTCATAATAGGATTGCTTTTCTAAAAGAAAAATTCTATGCAAAATTAAGTTTTTTATAAAAAAAAGTTTCCAGAACCTTGGCGATTTTAATGGAAAATGTACCTCAGACTCTAAGTGGATTTCTACAAAAAAATTTCATATCTTATGGATTTTTTCTCCACAATCTTAGGATTTCTTCAATAGAAAAAGATCCTTAGAATCTGATTTATTTTTCTTAAAAAAACCTCCACTTAATTTAACAGTTTTCCTTCCGGAACAGCTGATCAGAATCTTTTAATTTTTTGGTATATAAAATACCTTGTGTTCTGATAATTTTTCTATACCCGTGTAAAAAAGATCAGATCTGGCCAGATCTCAGTAGATCTTACCAGATCTAGGCATATCTGGCCAGATCTTAGTAGATCTTACCAGATCTAATTAGATCTCAAAATTGGGGACAAATTTGAGATCTAATTAGATCTGATCAGATCTAGGCATATCTGGCGCAAATGTCCAGATTACTTTAGATTTGAACAGATTTGGCACTAGATCTGATCAGATCTTGCCATAAGGTATTATCACATATGCCATATCTGATCATATTTGATGAGATCTGGTACAGGATCTAATTAGATTCAATTATATCTATTTAGATCCAAAAAGATCTGATCAGATATAAACTTTTTTACACGGGTAGGAAAAATACCCCAGAATCGGAGGCTTTTCTATAGGAAAATGGTTAAGAATCTAAAAGTTTTCTATAATAGATAGACCCCAAAATTCGAAGGATTTTCTATGGGAAAAATCTCCAAGTTTGAGTTGTTCATTACAAAGAGTCGCCTACATCTGATAATTTTACTTTAGGAAAACGCTCTTAGAATCTCAGTGGTTTTGCATAGAAAAAACCTACATAATCTGAAAGTTTTTCTTTAAAAAATAGTAATCAGAATCTAATAGTTTTTCTGAAGAAAAGACGTCTTAGACTCTGATAACTTTTTTTGCAGGACAAATACTGTAAAAGGTGAGATTGTTTCTCTAGAAAAAATACACCAAAATATGATTTTTTCTAAAAGAAAAATTACCTTAGAATCTGAGGGTTTTGCTATTTTTTAACTTCATGAACAAAAGTAATTGAATAAATAATTTATTAAGTAGATCAAACCCTGTTTTTGCCAAGTTTTTGACCATATCGCCTAAAAACTTATTGTTTATTTGTCGTTGCAGAGACATGGTATAAATTTCATACCAAAAAGCGAAGAGCGGATAGAGGGTAAATCTTGTGCAAGAATTATGCCCCTTTAATAAATCATGTTGCACGGTGTTATATTTTACATCTCTATGTAGTGCAAGGTAATATTCTAATGCTTGTATCGTTTATACTGAGATAATTTACACTCTTAATTGTTCGTCTATTTAAAAAATAAATAAATATGTTTGTCGGTTATACGATTATTTACTACAACAAAACAAAATGACAACGGCAACAAGAAGATAAATATAGTTTATCTATTTTATTAACAAAATGTTATCATTAGCTAATAAAATCTCAAAAAGATAATTTTTTGTTAACAAAAAAATTTTAATAATACCGTTAGTATATTTAAAAACCTGAAACAAGTAAGAGTTTTCAAAATGCAAAGCTTGCAATTTTCTAAAATTGGCATATGTAGTTTTATATTTTTGATGGTAAATAAAAAAGAAATAACTTTAAAAGTTTTATGATTTGTAAATAATATTAATATTTCAGTTAACATTAAAATTAATATCAACTCAAATGATTAATACTTCAGCAATAGTTGATCAAGAAATAATAGAAGCATTGAATTTTTCAAATACTGTCATTGGCATAGTAGAGGAATATACCCAAAATGCTTTACCATTGGAGGCAAAATTAGAAGGAGAACAAATTTTACAAAACGTCAAACATAGTTTAAAAAATTGTGACAATTTGGTAAAAATTCCAGCTGATATATGGCAATACAAAGTTTGCAGTTCGGGGGTATTACGTGATAATATGGCTGCTTTGGCAGTTTTACAACAAAAATATAGACCATATAGTACATCATCAGCGTCAAGAGTTAAACTATTTTGGTAGTTATTGAAATGTATTTTTTTTTTATATTTTATTTAAACTAAAACTAAACTACTTATATTACCAAAAGTAAAATATTTTGAAATCATATTCAATGCGGGAAAGTTTGGCATCATTTCTATATAAAATATACTGAATGGTAATGTCCTACTCCCCAGCAAAAGTATTATGGACTACTTCAAAAAGAATCACTATTTTAACTACATCCAACAAAATCATGTGCAAAAATAAAATAAAACAAATACAACAACATATAGCGACATGACGCACAAGCATAGTTTTCTAGTGAAAATTTGTTAAATTTACAGCAGTATCGGTTCTTTCCTATGACACGCACGTGTTAAATTCATTGATGGAAATGCCAAATTTAAACAACCCTAGTAAAAATGATTTTAATATAATCAGATATGATTTTTATATAATCATTTATGATTATATACAATTATAACTTGTCGAGTATTGTAAAACATATATTTTTATATGATTATATCAAAAGATATTTAATTATATAAAATTATATTAACCAGATCCACCATTTTCCGGATCAAATCATGTATGGGTTAATATAATTATATAAAAAATATATTATTTGATCCGAAAAATGGTGGATCTGGTTAATATTATTTTATATAATTAAATATCTTTTGATATAATCATATAAAAATATATGTTTCACAATACTCGACAAGTTATATTTTAAAATATATTTTGGACAATTTTGAAATACAATTGGACAAATATGAAAGGCTTTTAGACAATTTTAAACAATATTTGGATAATTTTGAAAGATTTTTGGACAATTCTAAAACACTTTTTGGCAATTTTGAATAATTTTTGGAAAATTTTAAAACATTTTTGGATAATTTGAAACATTTTAGACAATTTTGAAACATTTTTAGATAATTTTAAAATATTTTTGGACAATTTTAAAATATTTTTGGACAATTTTAAAATATTTTCGGACAATTTTCAAATATATTTATTTGGAATTTTCTGAAATAAAACTGAAAATGGTGTAGTTTTCAAAAATATTTTTGCTGAAATTCCATTTTCAGCAAAAGTTTTAGTAATATTTTTTTACCACTTAACTAATTTTGAACTAATATTTTACTAATCTATTTTGCTAAAAAAATTGTGCTGATAACCGCATTTATAGCATGGACGATAACCAGATAGACAAGATGTAGATGTAGTAGATGTAGCGGCAGCTTGTCTGGATCAGGGATGATAAAGTTGGTACTATAGTACTTTTTATGGTACACTCAAAAAAAAAAGTCAGCGAGCTGATTTTTACCAAAAAAATAGTAATCTTCAGCAAAAGTTTTGCTAACACTTAGTCGACTGCAAATGAAAAAAATTCTTGCTAAAATCACTAAACTTTTTGCTGAATATTAGTAGACTGAAAAAAACTCAAAAAACTTGTAGCGAAATTTTACTTTAGTTAATTTATTTGCTGAAAATTTAAATATAGAATATGTGTATTTGTTTTTCTTTTTTTGTCATTTCCGTTTCCAGACAAGCTGCGACATCTACATCTTGTCATCAGCACAATTTTTGTAGCAAAATAAAAGTAAAACATTAGTTCAAAATTAGTTTAGTGCTAAAAAAATATATCTAAAAATTTTGCTGAAAACTGAATTTCAGCAAAAAAATTGCTGACGTTTACAAGACGTTTTACTAATTTTTCTACTAACTTATTTTTTTGAGTGTACTGTTTTTTGTTAGTTAATTGTTGTGTTTTTTGTTTAGTTTTATTTGATTTGATTTAGTTTTCTCAATCGATTTTAGTTAATTTAAATTGTGGGGTAATTTCATTTTTAGTAAATTGGACATGTTCGGGGATGTTGTTTGTGTTAATACCCAATCCAATATAGTTTTTTTAATTATAAGAAAAAAATTAAAATTTTATAGTTTTTGACCCCGCTTTTTAAATATTAAAGATGATAATGGGACGCTAACTCTACACAATTTCTATATTTTCAGGAAAAAAAATTAACTAAAGTAAAATTTCTCTACAAATTTTTTGAGTTTTTTTAAGTCTACTAATATTCTGCAAAAAGTTTAGTGATTTCAGCAAGGATTTTTTTCATTTGCAATCGACTATGTGTTAGCAAAACTTTTGCTGATATTACTATATTTCAGCTTTTGCTGAAATTACCAACTTTTTGCCAGCACGCTCCTGACTAAAAATTTGCTGACACAGCAACATTTTTTGCTGACTTTACTGATTTTTTTTGAGAGTAATTAAACATTTATGTTAAAAATAAAAATTCTCTTTAAACAAATACTTAATTGAATAAATTAATATTTGAATTGACTTTTGAATATTTCAGTAAATATTTGCTACATAATTATGTGTTCCCTAATTCCCATATTTTTTTTCTTAAACGGTATGAAACAAATAAATATACAGTACTTCAAATACATAAAAGACACACTTCTTCAATATCATATTTTTTCTTTCATTTTCAATTACGGTGGGTCTCATACTGTAGGTTTAACTTTAACTTAACTATAAACAAAATAAAATGTCAAAAAATGTACACAAAACAACAAAAAATTTTTGGGTTAACTATTAACCTAAGTTTAAACCTGCAGTATGAGACCCACCGTTAATGTTTTAGTTGATATTATTACTACTTTAATCAAATTTTGTTTCAATTAATCGTATACAATTTTTAGTTATTAATAGTATCATTTGAGTGATAGGTACAAAATCAATTAACATCTTAATTAATATAATCAATTTCGTAATTAAAACTCATATTTAGTTTTTTCTGTCCAACAACTGTGGACCACATTAATACTGACAATTGCTATTTAGTTAACATACTTTTACAATTTGTGTATTCCCAACATTTACAATAAAAATCAATACCAAATCGCATAATCAAATATAATGCTTTATTTATGTATATTTGCCAAATCACAATTAAAAAAATTCAATATATTTATTTAATAGAATATTTTCAACCCCCAAAAAGTAGCACACAAAAATTATGCAAATTTCATGGTCAAAATATAATGGTAAGATGCAATAAAAACCATGAACATTATGGACTAAAATAACAAATCAATCAATATCAATAAAATATGTGGAATTTATTAATGAGAAGAAAAAAAAAACACAAAAATATCAGTAATATGAAATTAATGTCAATCTGCTAATAAATGCATAAGCTTAATAAAAAATAATCAATTACGAATTTCCATACTAAACGATGAAAAACATTTCAAAAATTACTTCATGTGGTTAGATTAAGATATTCTACGAGAAATTTATATACTGCGTGCATTTTTCTTGTCCATTTAATAAAAGAAAGTTACAAAAAATCCCAATTCTAAACCCTAAAATACCAATGTTGCTCGTTTATTAAAATTTCAACGAAACTATTGTGAAATTGGCTAAAATGCAAAAAATGATGTTTATACACTTAAAGAAATTTGAGAGTTGTTTAAAATGGCACTAGCTTATAAAATTATTTTTTCTTATTTAATTATAGATGGTTTAAATCGGAAATAGTATTAGTAAATTCTTTATGGATTTTTGTTTTAAATTTATTTTTACAAAAAGCCTGCACCTGTGCTAAGAATACATGTTACGATATACTGCAAGAATATACATGGTTGAATTTCCTAAGAAAATAAGTTAAATTACTTGGGTATAAAATATAAGGCAATAGATTTATAGTCAGTAAAATTTTTCAACCAATGTACTGTTAAGAAGCGAAGAAAGTCCAGACAGGAATTTCGTAAAATAAAAAAAAAAAAAAATAAAAAAACAAATTAGACGAAACAAACTTAGACACATAGTATTTGAAAATATTAAATCTTCAAAATTGTTTAAATTTTTATATTAAAACCACAAAAATTGTGTTGTCGGACTTTTTATATTTTCATATGTTTAGCTAAAATGTTGTTCTTTCTCATGTCCGAAATCTAATCTAATAGATTTCAAGAGTTTGATCATTTTCATCAGAGGTATGGCATCACCAAAAAAATAAGTTATAAAAAACTCGTTATCACTAGATGGTACTTTGTAAAAAATTGACAATTTTCTTTTTTTATTTAAATTTAAATAATAACAAACAACAAAGAAAAAAATACAAACAAATATTTAAAATTTTATTATTTGAATATATTCCGGGTTTATTTTTGCCTTATTTTGAGCAGTTTTCAGCAGTTTTTGAGTTTTTAAATATAGGCTCAGCTGATACTAAATTGATATTAAATAGTTGCTCAGGTAATACTAAATTTCAGCACCCTCTATCGGTGAGTAGTCTAAGTTTTGATTTCCTATCTCTATAATTAATAGTTTCTGATTTTCATGAAACATCCCAGTGTAGAAACGGTAATGACATATCATTACTTTTTAGACTACCAGTAATGACTCCGACTTACTTTCTGCATTATTTTAAAAAATATAATACTGAGTTACTAATAAATACTTAATTTTTATCATTATTTCAAAATAAAAAAATAATGTATTACCAATAATGACTTATTTTTATCATTATTTCAAACATAAAATAATGCCCAGTGTAGAAACGGTAATGACATATCATTATTTTTTGGACTACCAGTAATGACACCCACTTACCTTCTGCATTATTTTAAAACTGATAATGTTTTAAAATAATATTTTGAGTTACTGATAATGACTTATTTTTATCATTATTTCAAATAGAAAATAATTTTATAGATTTTTTTGAAATCTATTTTTAGACTCAATATTTTTTAAACCCTGGTAAGGATATATGTAACCACATATTTTTTGATTTTTTGTATGTTGGCGAGTAAGCTTACTTGCGTGCAGCAGGTCAATTATGTTTTTATCTATTAAATATAACATGTCGATATAGCTCAGATGGTAGAGCTATTGACTGGCAATCTGTAGACCTACATATGTTCAATTCCCGCACCAGGCAATTTTATTTAATAAAAAAATAAAATAAAAAACATTTTTTTTTATATAATTTATTTTTTTTTGAAAATCTATTTTTAGACTCATTATTTTCGTCAGTACTGGTAAGCACATAGGTAACGACATATTTTTTGATTTTTCGTATGCTGGTTTGTTACCATAACTCATTATTTTTCGCAACATCGCCATATAAAGGTAATAAGAAATGTAATAACAAAAGTAACTAGTTACCATTACCAAGTATGTAGTTACATAACCACATATCTGGTAATGATTTTCTACACTGGGAACTACCAAAACAGTATTTTGCAGTAAACAGTTATTTTTGTTAGTTGTTTAAAAAATAAAAAATTCCGTTGATTTTTTTAAAATTCTTCTTATACTGAATTTAGACTAAGCAAAACCTACCTAATTTTTGTACAAAACTAGTTTTTGATTGTTTTTATGTATGCGTTTTGACAATTAAAAACGAGCAAGAGCCAAAAACTAGGTAGTTTTTCCTCAATCTAAATGCAGTATTAAGTTTATATTTTTTATTACTGATATATTTTTAGTTTTCAAATAAAAATCAGAAAATTGTATTGTAGCTCCATTGCAAAAAAATGCAATAATTGGAGAACCTTTTGAAGAATCTTTTTCTTTAATAAAAATATATTTTTACAATATTAACAGATTTAACTGCAAAAGAGAGTTTTTTTTAAATCAATTTTTACGGTTATTTTAAATTTTTGTGGCAAAAATTTGTTAGTTAATTTTAAAATATTATAAGTTATTTTTAATGCACTTGTTAGTTATTTTTCAATACCTAAAAATAATTATATCATTGTCGCCTTTTTAACTGCATATACCAGGTATGGGCACATAAATGGCTTGAAGGGCCAAATTTGGGATTTCACAAACTTACTGAGGGCCGCACCAATTAATACATTACTCGAAAAAAATTATTTTTTTGTACAGCCTTCTGCTAAAACCTTTTTTTGAGTATTTTGGTTTCCTAAGCCCGGATCTAAAGTCAAAAAAGGTCCACTGAATAGCCTTCGAGTTGTGGGTCTTTCTTTTTTTATTCCCTCACCCAGGAAAATACTTTATGAGTCAATATTGCGGAGAAATACATCAAACTCTTTTATATTTTTATGATTTTGATCTAAATATATTGCCCTTCTTAATACGAATCTGGGGGGTAACCGCATAACTCGATTCGAAAAAATTCGTAAATCTTGCAAATATTGTTAAAAATATAATTTTGTATAAAAATTCTACTTTTTAATTTATTTTTATCCTAAAACTTTTACACTACACATAAAAATTCAAAAAGTAAGATTTTTGCTTAAACTTTTCTTTTTATGAAAGGTAGAAAATTTACGAATTCGACAATTTTTATTCGAATCGAGTTACGCGGTAACCCCTCTGAAGTCAAAAAACTTTTTCGAATTAATCTTCGAAAATATAGTTTTCAATTTTTAAATATTCTTAAATTTACTTACTGGATTTTGATCCCATGTTTTATTTATTGGAATGTGTAACAAGAATTAAGTGGCGAACATAATTTTGATACAAAACGTGGAAAAATATAATTTTTGTCGAAAATGTGAATGTAAATGATATTTAAAACTCATAGGTCAACAACATTTTCGTATCGAAAATGTATAACAAATATCAAACCTCTCAGGCTCTGATTGCATTAAATTAAGGCATTGTCTAAGTCTAAACGATAGAAATTGACAGTTACTTTCGACAAAATTACATGGGAAACAAAAACAAATTTTCGTTATTTTGCTTTCGTTTAGACCATTTTCATGATACATAAACCAGGGCTAATTCTTAAATTTTAAAATTTCAATCACAAGACTCATAACCTAGCCTAAAAATTTGGATACTTTTATGGTTCTTATTCTGTAAATCAAAAATTATTCAAAAACGCACATATTTTTTAAATTTTAAACTTGTTTGTGAAAAATTGCTCGTTAGTCAGTCTTAGAAAAATGAATCATAAAAGGCACAAACATTTGAGGGAAATTTTTAAATCCAAAGATGATTCAGAAACGACTCAAAAATATAAATTAATTTGAACATTTTGTGAAAACGACTCAAAAAAATTAATTTTTTAGCCTAAAGAATTTTTTAAAATATTTCTTTGAGTAATTTTTTAATAAAAAAAGCCCTTCTTATTTTGAGCACTTTTCTAATTCCTTTTTGGACTCGTTTGCTGGCTGCGAACTCTAGAAAAAATAGATTATGAAAACTATATTCAAAAGTTGAATAACATATTAAAAAATTGGGATAAGGCGGATTTGTTTGCTTTAAAAACGGGATAAAAATTCAAGGCTGCCGCCTGCAAGACTTTAGAAAACGATATAATCCCGTCAAAAGTTGATTGGTTGATCAAGTAAGTGCACTAATAGAAAAAAGCCTGTAAAAAGTTTTGCTAAAGCTTCTAAAAATTACCTAGCATAAAAAAATGCAGAAAGAAACAGATTTTCTTTGCTAAATATTAATGAGATAAAAATAGCAAAAATAAAGCTGTTTAATATACAGAATTTTAGTTATATTTCAGCTAAATTTTAGTTAATTAAAATAAAAAAATTACTCTGCTAGAATCATCAACAAATTTTGCTGTATATTTGTATAACTATCAAACTCAAAGAAAACTTTTAATTGTTAAAATGTTGGGTTTTAATTTTTTAAAAAATACACGTAGCAGACTACATTTAATATGAGATTTTGATGCTTCAAATTGCATTGCACTACCGCCACCACTTTCTAAAGAAACCTCATGAAGGGGTCCTGGAAAATCCCCGAAACGATCGTCTTTTCATTCCTGAAAGTGTAGAGGTTTTTGAAAGCAAAAACTCTGTGAAGTATTTGTCAGGAGGGTATCCTGATGAAGAAAAATAGCAGTTTTTAAAAAAGTACTTATTATGTTAATTCATAATAAGGAAATTGGCCTCGAACTAAATTAATAAATTTCTAATTTTTAATTGTTTTGAGAGAATAAAAATCTATTTTTATGAAATCAGCAGTCTACTATTTTTCGTCATACATTTCTGTTGATTTTAGCAGGATTACTATATTATATTTAACAGTTTTTTTTTGCTCTTCTAATTTTACTAATATTTAGCGAAAATCGGCAAAAAAGTCACTTTTAAATAATAAACCTGTAAAAATAGCAGAAAAACTACTAATTGTTTTGTTATTTTCACAGGTTTATTTCTATAAATTTATGAATAAAATTTTATTGTGTCTAACTGTTTTACCAATTTTAAGTGCTTCAAGAGCAATTCCCAAAAGTAAATTTTAGCGATACTTACGGAGTCCGTAGAATGGCCTTAAAAATTTCTTTAAATGAAAGGTATATTTTTGAATTCAAACCTATAAAAAACTAAGAGATTCCTAAGTTCTTTTATATTGAGCCATAAAATATTTTTCCCAGGCTTAAGGTTTAAATAAAGAAGAAGGAATTTTTCACTAAAAATTCGTACGTAGGAGTCGAAAATAATTTAAAAAGTTTTAGAGGAAGTCTGTGCAAAAAAGTCGATATTTGTTGACCGGTGAAATTTTTTTAAAGCTCCATTTAATGTTTATTTTGTTACCGCTGTTTTCTATATTCTGTATTTTTTTTTTAAATTCTGATTTTACTTTTTTTTATTTAATTTAATTTTTTTTTAATTTTGTTTCAAATTTAAAAAAAGAAATTTGATTGCTTTAAAATTAGTGAAGGGCCGCACGAAATTGGTTGACGTATGGCATATACGTTTGTTTTAACCGTCATTGCCAGTTAATTATACCGACACATGATTTTCTAACGAATCTCTTTTTTTGTTACTTATTCAAGAACTTCGCAAGCCTGTGCAAAATGCAGGCAAGATTATATGAATCGAATAAATAATTTTTATGCCAATTTTTTTTTCATTTCTAAAATATTCCACATGCTGCCGAACACTCGAAATATTTTTACAGTAACAGTACGTAAACTTTTTCGGTAGAATCTACTGAAAATGATAGTTAAAATAAAGGTATATGAAGTTAAAAAGACGACAATGTCGTAAAACTAACTAACAAATTTTTACTACAAAAAATTTAAAACAGTTCACATAATGGGTAAAACCTACTCTTTTTTTACAGTTAATTTTTTGGTATTCCAAAAGAATATTTTAATAAAATAAAACAATTTCTTTTTCTTTCGATTAAAAAAATGTGTCTTATTGCTGCAACATATTTAAAATTTGAAGTAAAAATTTCAAACCGTCTATTTTCACCTTTACTTCAAATATCGTATGTGGTAGTATGGATTCAAACCATAGGCAATATGTGCATAAATTTTTATTTCTGGAGTATTTTCATTCTATGCACAAATTAATTTAGTTCTGTAAATTTCAGATGTATTCCTATACAAACAAATATGAGTTATTTATTGCTTTTTCTTCTTTTCTTCTAGATATATGATTGGCCTGTTAAAACAAATACGTGTTCAATAATTCTCCATCGCATCCAAATTTCAGAGAATTCAATGGGTGGCCCCGACGTACCTAACTAGTAATCATTTCATTATTTTAACCCACGAATTTTTTCTGAGTGCAGTCGATAGCTTGCTTAAACTTGTGATAGAAGTATTTGTATAAAAAATTCCAGTTCTATAACAGTCAATTGCAGGGGGCAACAGTAAAAGTCACTCACATCAATGAAGCTGAACAAAATATTAAAAAAAACCATCATCATCGTCGTCATTCTTGATTATAAACCAAAGGCATTTTTTTCGTTCTATTCGGGTATAATGAAAACCTCGAATAGCTAAATAAAGATTATCACAGAGTTGAGAATATTTATTGAGCTACAATTTACCACGAAACGTAAACTACATTAAATAGTTGATGGCATTTTAGTGGTTCGACTGCCAACTACTGATTTTCAGAAGTCACATTGCAATCGAGTTCAAGGATAATTTAGTTTTGCAATAATTTAGTTTTAAAAGTGACACAAAAATAAGAAAGTTATCGTCGGTCAAGTCTAACCAAGCGATAACCTATGTCAAAATGCAAATTTATATTTTAGTGGATTTTTTATAGAGCTACGTCTGCGATGTTTTTAACGCTTACAGGAGCCGTTAAATGGACATTATTTAATCGATTGAGAGTAAAAAGTACAAGGTTTTATTTGGATATTAACCACACTATAAAATAACAATGAAGGAAAGCTTATAGACGACAATACATAACTGTTGCAATTAAATTATGAATTTATTAACCCTCTAATGCCCAAGGCCGCCTTTTGGCGGTCTTCTGTCGAAATTTAATGTCAACAAACTTTTGTTCATTTTTCCCAGCGGGTAATATTTAATAGTCAGGATTTGGATGAATATGTAAACACAACGTAAGATGGATCTCGGTCATATAATAACATATTCGAAAATATGGTGTAGTGTAGGGCATTAAAATGGATGTTAAAAATAACAATGAAGAAAATTTTTATTGGCACATTTTTTAAAAGAGCACTACATCACTCACATCCTCTATAATTTTCTACAATAAAAATAAATTGTGTATTCTCAGTTTGTTGCAATATTTTACAATAGATTTTAATAATAAAAAAGTATTCAATTGTAATTTAGTGGGTTATTTTATAAAACGTAACGCCTTGCGTTTGATTTCTGTGTAAATTGTTATTTTTACAAAAACAATTTGTATGAAAAAAACGCAATCAATCGGCTTCATTTTATTAAAATATCTTAATATATATATTTATAATACGGGCACTGGGCCTAAACCTCGACCAATTGTAAGTAAAATTAATAGATTTTCTACATGATTCCATGTGAATTAGTCTACCAAATTTCATTAAAATATCTTCGTATTTGCGACTTTTATATGGGCACTAGGTTTAAACATGGACCGATTTTAACCAAAATCTATTGGCTTCATCCTTAGGCTAACATAAATCGATGTAAAATATGGTATATTTCCTAATCTTTTCGGACGGATGGACAGACGGAAATTGTTTAATCGAAACAAAAAGTGATTCCTAGTGTAACGACGTGTTTTTCACCGGTTGCCGGGATAGACTCAGTCGAGTCCAAGGTTCACTACAGAATCATTTATTTGATCCAGAGACCAAAGGAAAAACACATACAACTCGATTTAATTCTTTAAAACGTTATAAAACGTATCATTTTATTTATACTAATGTTTTATTTTATCTTAAAATTTAAAATTTGTTTATCACTGTATAATTAGATTGCTAATAGTTTTGTTTTAGACGTTCTTATAATATTTTAGCTCAGGTTAGTTTGCGCCACACGTTGTACGACGACCAACACGATATTCACTATTTCCACAGATCACGATGACGATACTCCCTAAATGAATGACAGATTGAATATAAGGTACCCAACGGAATCGGTTCGGGAACTCCTGCAACTAGAGGACAGGCAAAAAATTTTAAGGAAAGTCAACTCCCACAGTCCTTAACTACGGGACAGACTACGGGGGTATACTTTAAGGAAAGTCAACTCCAACAGTCCTTAAACTACGGGACAGACTACGGGGAAATATTTTTAAGGAAAGTCAACTCCAACTGTCCTTAAACTACGGGACAGACTACGGGGAAATATTTTTAAGGAAAGTCAACTCCAACAGTCCTTAAACTACGGAACAGACTACGGGGAAATATTTTTAAGGAAAGTCAACTCCAACTGTCCTTAAACTACGGGACAGACTACCGGGAAATATTTTTAAGGAAAGTCAACTCCAACAGTCCTTAAACTACGGGACAGACTACGGGGAAATATTTTTAAGGAAAGTCAACTCCAAAAGTCCTTAAACTACGGGACAGACTACGGGTAAATATTTTTAAGGAAAGTTAACTCCAACAGTCCTTAAACTACGGGACAGACTACCGGGAAATATTTTTAAGGAAAGTCAACTCCAACAGTCCTTAAACTACGGGGAAATATTTTTAAGGAAAGTCAACTCCAACAGTCCTTAAACTACGGGACAGACTACGGGGAAATATTTTTAAGGAAAGTCAACTCCAACAGTCCTTAAACTACGGGACAGACTACGGGGAAATATTTTTAAGGAAAGTAAACTCCAACAGTCCTTAAACTACGGGACAGACTACGGGGAAATATTTTAAGGAAAGTCAACTCCAACAGTCCTTAAACTATGGGACAAACTAACTACAGGATAGACACTAGGGATGCCAAACGGGAAATCCCGAAATCCCGGGATTTTCGGGATTGGCAAAATCTTTCTTATTTTTTAATATTAATATAAACGCAAATAAACAAAGTGAGCAACTTTAGATTACCTACGTATTTTCTTGAATATTCTCATATTGACAAGAAATTGATGCCAAGATATTGGTAAAATTACAAATTAAGTAGATTATTCAAGTAAACTATGCAAAGACTGCAGAAAAATTTGAAATTTTGGTAAACAATATTAAGTTTTTGAGTAATACATGCGAAAAATCAAGTTTGTTTGTTATTTTACCGATTTATTCTTCCAAGCGAAATTCGATTTCTGAAACTGGGACTGTAAGTTTTAGCTGGGACTGTAAGTTTGAATTCTTCCATGAAAACATTTGATAACGATAACCAAATAACTTTGTTGCTGTAATTACACGATTTAGTGGGCAAGGTTATCGCAACGAATCTGTTTTAAAATCTGCTTACAAAATACCGGGCGCAAGTGTACTTAATGACAGGCCTTCATATATTATCCCAGCCAGAAAAATACAAACGGGAAAGCATTGGCAATGTATATTAACAGGTGGTACAAGTACTGACAAAAATTGCTTTCCCATTTGCAATATGATAACATCAATAGACAAAAGGACCGGCAGTTCAAAAGGCGCCGGAAAAACTGGAGAAACAAAATTTTTAACTTTGGCAAATCACTGCCAAAACCAATAAATTGGTGGTTTTGAATTATATTTTCCAAAATAAAATTTAAAAAAAGTTCATATGTATCTTTTTTTGCCCTGCCGTGATGTTTTGTAAAACAAATACTGGCAAAACGATTTTTGCAAACGCTGACAAAGCGTCCCAAATGAGTGTTCTGCCAGTCATTTATTTTTAACATCGCGGTTACCCAGTGGTATGCAAGTACTTGATTTTTTGTACCACTGTCAATTTCTGACTGAGATGTTTCAATATTCATAAAACGTACCACATTATTAATTAACAACTATTAAATAATTATGAAACGCTTTATTCTATAAAAAAAAATTAGTTACATAACATAAAAATTTTTACAAATAAAGGAAAATTTAAATCCCGAAATCCCTTAAAATCCCGTAGTCCCGAAAATCCCGGGATCCCGAAATGGGGATCCCAGGATTTCATACAAAATCCCGAATCCCGGGATTTTCAAATATCAATCCCGATTGGCATCCCTAATAGACACCAGTCGCGCAAAAGCAAGGTTGGTTACCGAAACAAATAACGGTAAGGGTAACGGTATCGAATTTTGTTTGTTTCGGTAACGGTAAAGGTAACGGTATTTGAGACCGTTTCGGTAAAGGTATACCGTTATCGAAACAGCAATACCGGTACGTACCGGTATTAAAAATTACGTTAAAAACATATAAAGACGAGTAAAAACATAGCATATTCTTATTTGTAAGTCCTAAAAATACAGATTATAACCTACAAATTCAATGCTGGTAGTTTTAATAATTAAAATTATTATCTATAAATTTTTTTTGTAAAAATAACTCAGGATTATAAAACAAAAAAGTTAAAAATTTGCATTTTTATATAAATTAATAAATACCGGTAAAATACCGGTAACTACCCATAAAAATAACGGTATCGGTAACGATAACGGTATTGGGAAATATTTTTAAAGGTATTGGTAACGGTAACGGTATTCAATTTGAACCGGTATTTTAGCGATAACGGTAACCAACCTTGCGCAAAAGGCAAATATAAGAAAAGTCAACTCCAACAGTTCTTATAGTCAGTGTTGTCAGTTTAGGGGATTTTTCCCCAAATTGGGAATTTTTTTCGTCAATGGGGATAAAAATTTCCGTTTGGGGATCCGGGGATTTATTGGGGATGACACGAATTTAAGGGGATTTTTTGGGGATAATATATTATTGCCTTTTTATATTTTTATGAATTTAACCCTGATAATTCTAAATATTTATATATTGCTTTTAAGAATGATGATAATAGTGCATGATTTTAGGCTACACAAATTTGTGTCTGGAAAGTTAATGTGCGTACAAACCTTAATTCCTTTTGGTGAAAATTTTAATTCCTTTTGGTTCCAAAATATTTAAGGTTATTCCGATGCAATATGAGTTATAAGAAGCTCTTCTTAAATTAAATATATACTTTACATGTTATTCCTTTTGGTGAAAATTTGAATTCCTTTTGGTTCCAAAATATTTAAGGTTATTCCGATGTAATATGAGTTATAAGAAGCTCTTCTTAAATTAAATATATACTTTACATGATATTCAATTGTCAAAAATTCAATCCATCTGCTGAAATATTAAAACTTTTTTATACAGTACCATACGCAACAAAATGTCTGAGGCTGATGAATTGGAAAAATTTGATTCTGAAATATTTAAAACGAAAAAATTTGGCTCCCTTTTTTTATGCTGTTATTTAAATTTATTTGTTCTTTTTTATAATTTGTTAGAATTACAAAATTTATTGAGTTTATAAGGTACCGAAAAGGTTTAAACAAATATGATATTTTTACATTAATTTAAAACAAAAGTTAACGAATACGAATTTTTTCCAGAAAATAAAAATTGGGGATTTTTGGGGATAAAGTCTGAGAAAAAACTGGCAACACTGCTTATAGTTCCCTTATTTACTTTCAAATATTTAGTCAACTTAAACTACCTACTTGAAAGCCGCAGGCCAACTGACTTTCGCTGCTGTGAGTCAGTGATGGTATTTGAGGATTTTCGTTTGGTGCTTAATTATGCCAAAAAAGTGCCAAAAAAAAAAAAAAATTAAGCAACGTGCAAATGTTTCAAAAAATATGTTCAGCTTTTATTTCAAAATTGTCACGAAACTGGTGTGAATGGAAATTATTATAATTTTGGTATTCTCAGAAAAATTTTCACAGCAAAACCTTGACAAAATTGTCATATAACAAACAAATTTTTTTAATTGTCAACAATTTAAAATATAAAAATTTTATTTTCTTTTGAAGAATTTCAAAATTTTTCTTCACAGAAATAAAATATGAAATACATCATTCATATTTTGAGATGCATCGAACCTTTTACCGATTCTGACATTCGTGCAAATTCCTCCAAAAGATTACGTATTAACATGGGATTTTTGGGGCTAAAGTTGTTAGAAATAAGCTCAGGGTGCTTGATGCTAAAATTTAAAGGAAACTCCAAGTGCTTAGAACTAGTTCTCTCGTGTTCTACGGTTCCTGGACATTTTTTAAGTTTTCATATCATCGAAAAATTCGTAATTTTTCACAAATTACAAATTTTGATAATTTTATTTTTGGCAGAAAAAGCTTTCACCATTGTATGGTGAAATTTTTAAAACTTTTGCTTGTCAAAAAAAACTAGAATACCATAACAAATTTTTGAAAAATTCCAATGACGGACAATACAATAGAATCAATTAAAGTTTTTCTAATTTTATCCCCATTTCTTTCATTTTTAAAGATCAAAATAATGATTAAATTGTCCCCGAAGAACTGGAAGCTGGTCCAGAAAATTGTAGAAATTTTTAGTGTAGCGTTTGTTTTTTAATTTTGCTACCCGTTCTAAGTAGGCGTGGCTTTTAATGAAAAACCAGCGATATCGACCTTTTATCAAATTATATAGAAATTTTCTTAAAAAGTGCCAAAATTTTATGAAGAGTGCCATGGTGCCATTGAACATTCAATAGTGCCACAAATGGCACTTTTGTGCCACTTTTACCAACAGTGCTGTGAGTGGCCTCCTTTTATACACAATTTTGCGATCACAAACATAAACTACATATATATATATATTTGTTCCTTTTACTCCTGCAAGGAGCATAGGGCCGCTTACGGTTTCGGTAATCATGTTTGGTTTAAGATGAATGGCCAAAGCATCCGATCCTGGTGTTGGGGCTGCCAACATTGCCTCCAGGCCTGCAGTGGTTGCGCAGGGATTATTCCAAGCGCCAATAAGGTTATACCGCCCATGGTCGGTTGGGATATTGGTTTTTTTGGTTGGCGCCAATTGCTCGCCATGCACGCAGAGAAAAGATATGGTTGCAATATGATCACAGCTACTAAACTATGGTCACTACTGCCATATATGGTTGTTGCAATCAAATTATTAATGTATTAATCATACTTTACAAATGATATGGTCACCTATAACCATTTTATAGTCAAAATCTCTCTTTTTGTCGAATATCATAATATTTCTCTCGTCTACAATCATATATTATTTGGACAATCATATTCCTCTCTTCGAATTGCAATCTTATTATTATATCTGAGTTTAGAGAAATCATGTTCACAATCATTGCTATATTTTCGACAACCATGAGATGATCAGTATATATTTTTAAGAGTGTTATCTATAAGTTAGCGTCAGTCTTGTTTAAGATTTTGTGAAAAGAAGTTGTAATGTATTAAAAAAAGACTTAAAAAATAGAAAAATAACTTATTTGTATTAATTTTAATAGTGACATTGATTTTGGAAGAAAGAAATCGCTCTACCCAAGAAGTCTAGAGAGATATAGATTGTCAAGCAATACTTAAATGAAATTATTGTTTATTATGCAATAAATTGTTTAGTGCTATAAATTAAGTGAAAAAAGTAATTGATTTTATTCAGAACGTCTGTAATAAGAAGTGTGATAGATTTTAGTTTTGTACGAAAAAAAATTTAAAAAAGTGCAAAATTAAAAAAAAAAATGTAAGTGCACGACGAAATGATCATAATATTTACGTACTGATCATAATATGATCCCAAATGATCACAACATTTTTTTCATTACCATACTATGATCATGAGGAAAATATTATGATCATTAGGAAAATAATATGATCACTGAGAACATGTTATGATTATTTCGGATGCATTGTAAAATTGTATTTTTAACAATATTTTTCTACACGCTGTTATCAGATGTTTCCATAATTTATTTTTAGTTATATGTATATAAGTGATAACTAAAATTAATTTAAATTATTTAAGTTTGTAAATTAGTCATTGAATAAATAAATATACTATTGTGAATAAAACAAATCATGCACAGCTTTTTTACTCACCTTCAAGAGAATGCTGGGAAAAAACTATAGGGATCATAATATGATATACAGGACTATAATATTATAATATTGGGATCAGTTTAGAATCATAATGTAGTAATTAAGGGATCATATTATGATAGAAAAAGGTATTTCATAATATGATTGTCGCAATCATAAACCCAAAAATATATGATGCTCTTCGAATATGGTCATCCCAACCATGTTTTTTCTTTGCGTGCGACGTTACAAGGATCATATGCAAACTCGGGACTTAGTGGGAGCTCGAAAGACCCTCCGAGACTCTCCCCTTGTAACCGCTGACTGTCCGCGGCTACCATTGGCAGCTACTCCACATTTCTGCGGAATCACTATCCGCAACCTGTGACGCGTCCGGTAGCACTCAGCTGTGCTTCCCATAAGCAAATAATATATCATACATCGTCATAAAAATGACAAGGTGTGATATACCATTCGCAAGGATGGTATCACATCCTACATCAGGGATGATAAAGTTAGTACTATAGTACTTTTTATGGTACTATTTGAACCTCAAAAGTACTATGGTACTCCTCTGACTCATTTAGTACAATTTACACATTTTTCGATTATTTTATTTTTTGTGCTTTTAATTTTCAGAGATATTTTTTTGGTTATAGCGAACACATCAAACATCCTAGTTTTAAATAAAAACACTTATGTTGAAAATTATTTAAAATATTTGATATTACTATTGAAAACTCAAGTTAAACACATAAAAAATGTTCTTTCGCATTTTTTTATAAAAATACGTATGTACCTATACAAAAAAAAAATATTAAAAATTAGAAGAATTAAGAAATCTAGAAATTTTTGTATTTTTTAAACGAGCGAATTGTTTTTCCCCATCAGAGCTCCTAAAGAATTCACTCATTCGATTTTAATTTATGTATGATTAAATACCTAAAACCTATTTAAAAGAATCGAATGAATTCTTAATGCACCTAATGCAATCATTAAATTCATTTGATTCGATTGTCGAATCATTCTGTTCATTCGAAAATATTCTTATGACATCACAAGGTGGAATAGACCTGTAAATAACTTTAAAATAATATTCGCTTTAAAACGAAGTCAAATACGATATTCAGAGATTTCATATTCCAAACCCTACAATCACAGAAATAAACCTGTAAAAATAGCAAAAAAAGCTACTAAAAATTAAGCAAAAATGGCCTTACAAAAGAAACTGCTGCGATTAGCAGATTTTTTTTAAATATATTTTATATATTTTTTAAATTTAACTTTTAGTTCATTGAAAATAACAAATTATACTGTAAAATCTGCAGAAAATATTAATATTAGTAGAGTAAAACTAGCAAAAATAAACTGTTATATCTACAAAATTTTTGTTATTTTTAAGTTAAATTTAGTCAACGGAAATGGTTGCTAAATATAGTAAACTGCTAGTTTTAGAATACTAGATTTTTATTCGTAATGAAACAAATAGAAAAAAAGCTTTCTACATTTAAAATTTTTGGTGATTTTTAGTCTACTTATTATTATTTATTACTAATTTTAGCAGTTTAGGTGTCTGCTTTTCTGTTAACAAAAATTTATTCAAATATAACAAAAATTTTGTACATGTATTTAACAGTTTGGTTTTTGCTGTTCTTATTTTACGAATATTTTACAAAAGTAATTTGATAGAATTTTTTTTATGCAACGTAATTTTTAACTAATTTTTAATAGTTTTATATAAAATTTTTACGTTTTTCTATTGCTGTATGAGTTAGATACAACAGAACTCTTTATTTTTTATGACTTTTTATTTGTTAATTTATAATGATAAAAAAATTACTATATAGTTAATTACGATCTATGTAGGGCATCATAGATTACATAAATATCTTACTCTTCTTCTTCTTCTTCTTCTTCTTTTGTCAACTAAGATATTTTTTCATACACATTCGAATATTTTAGTGCATGAGTTGAGATTATTTACAGTATTTTTACTATTTTTCGTGAGAATTTCGTGAAAGTGAGTGATTTTTTTTATACTTAAGTTAGCGTGCGTGAACATGTTTCCTTTTACCAAAAATAAATTGCGAGGAATATGATTTATAATACCTGAAGAAGTAATTAATCAGTTCAAAATATACGTTTCTGAGATACCAAATTTCGATTGGAAAAATGTAAAAAGTTTCAAGGTACAACACTCTCTCCTATCCATATAATTAGAGTTTGCTGTTCGGTTTTAATCGAAAGTGAAACCGCGGTTTTCCAAGCCTCAAAACCGAAACCGAAAATCGACAAAAATAAGTCGGTTTTTAATAAATACTTTAACCAATTAAAATAATTTATTAAACTGCATATTATTGAATCTTAAATTTCGAAAAGGCTCAGCTCCTATTTTACAAAATTTTTTATTTAATTGCACTCTAATTAAATTCTGTTGAAATTTACCCAACTTATAGTAGAAAACTGAACTCCTACTATAAATTGGGTAAATTTACTCTATGTGCGTAATTGAAAAAAAAATACGCACATTGTGTTTAAGTTGGTGCACAAATAATTTGTAATTTTACATTGAAAGTGCGTAAAAATTAAATGAAATTTTTAAATTAGTGTGTTAATTTACTAAATTTGTGTGTAAAAAAGCACGTTTCACGTGTAAATGTACGCATAAAATGAGTAAAAATCCACAAAAAATGCGCAAAAATCCACAGAAAGTGCGTAAAAATCCAATATAATGCGTACATTTACAATAGTTGTGCTAACTTTAAGCACCACCCTAAAATTTTTTTTAAATAAAATAACAAATTAATTTTTAGTACGTATTTTATTAATAATAATAATATCCGAGTCATTCTCTCATAATCGTTTATGTCCAAATTGGTCATTTTGGGATCTTTAGGCATTTGTATAAAATTCATATAAAAATTTGTTATAACTATTGGATGGGTGCGATGACTCCTGTTCAACAAAATGCCTTCTTTGAAAGGGAGGCAGTAACCGTCAACAATAACGGGAGAAAACGCAGAGATATAGCCTACGCAGGAACAACTGAGTGGAATGACTCCTGCTTAACAAAATGCTTTCTTTGCAAGTTAGGCAGTACTCAATGAATACTGACTTTGTTCAGCAGGAGTCATTGCACCCAGTTGTTTTACCAAGGCCGTATCTCTCTTACGGCCGTATCTCTCTTACCAAAAACAATTTCATGCTTATGTTGCTATTTCCAGACTCTAATGTGTTTGTGGAAATGTTGTAATTCACTAAAAATAATTTTCTTTTTATTATTTATAATTTTTTTCCAATTTTTTCCAATTTGAAATGTCAGAGTATTTATTACTATTATAGGATAGTATATTTACCAACTTTGTGCGTAAAAATTTTATTTAACAAAACAATAGTAATTTTAGGCACAATGTGTTTATTTATATACACATAATGTCTAAAAATACTTTGTGTGTGTATTATTGTGTATGGAAGTGTGTATGAAAAAAGTTTACGCATTTTTTGTTTATATTTACCGAATTTTCGTAAAATTAAACAAAATTTTACCCATTTTATAGTAGTAAATTTACAAACATTTTTTAGAGTGTGTAATAAACATTTTCTGAATTAAAAATTGCTTTAAAGAATTTTTTGTTTTTGTTATTACGGATAACATAAACTAAGGATTATAATTTTACAAAAAAAATTGCACCAAAAAGTGAAGTGGTTTAAGAGATATTGAGTTTCACATATTCAGTTACGATTTTCACCGAGTATTTTTTAAAAAGCCTTATTTCATATTCCGCGAAATTTATAAAATTTTAACTTTATATTGTTTTAAACAAATTGCTAAATTTAAATTTAAACTCTTTAAAATACAGCTTCAGTTGCCGAAAAAAAAAATAATTAATAACGGGTTTCCGCGTTTATTTCTTCTCCCGGAAAGGTTTCGAAATGGCATTATTGCCTTTAAATATGAGTGAGAAATTCATCGAATTTTAAAAGATATCTTGGACGTATTAAACTATTTAATTTTTATGCATATTTAATTATCATATATTTAGTTAGAATATTGTTATATTTAATTATTTTAAAACAATTCTATTAATATCACAAAAAAACCGAACCCGCGGTTTTTATAATTTTGAAAAACCGAAACCGCGGTTTTCAAATTTTTCGGTTTTTAGCAAACACTACATATAACAGTGACTCTTAAAATCTTTTTATGGCAGTAGAGTTTAGAGATGGTCGTGTGACACGAAATTTACGTGATTCATTAAATTTTATAAAATTAAATTTTTAGCAAAATTTGTTTTTATATTATGGTTCAATTAATTATAATTCTCTTTAATTACTTAAGTTTTTAAATAAATCAAACTTATATTCAATAAAGAAAGTTAATTAAAAAAATTAAAATAAAAAACAAATTTCGTATTTTCCGTAAGTATTTCGTGAGCGTGATTCAAATTAAAATAAATCAATCATGAGAGCGTGAATTAAAAAAAAATTATTCGTGCGTGAGTTGTGCGTGATTAATATTTTTGGTTTGTGAGCGTGCGTGAGCGTCATCTCCAGTATGTTTAATCAAGATAACGTAATACTACATTTACACCTGAGCAAAAACTACCTGGTTTTTGGCTCTTGTAGTTTTTAGCTTGTCAAAATGCATACAAAAAAAAAAAAAAAAAACAAGCAAAAACTAGTTTTGTACAAAAACTAGGTGGTTTTTGCTCAAGTATAAATGTAGTATAAGACTCTAAAGAATTAAATTTTCACAATTTACTATCGTTTTTAATACCGTTACTTATTTCCTTTGTGTGTTTACAAAAATTCATGTATTTTTGTTTAATTTTTATAATCGCCCAAGAGAAAAGAGTAATAAAGTATATACATAAATATAATATCTACGAAAAACATTAATTAAAAAAGAAAATAACTTGCAGTTTTATAATTACACCCTAACAAGAGTATAGGTACTAACATAATTTTCATAAAAAATATTAAAAAAATATTTCATTAAGAACAAGTATGTAATGTATTACCTACATACCTACTATTTAGTCTCTTATGCATAAAAATGAATCAATGCTTATATTATCCAGACCTAATGTAAGATTTTGTTGTTGTTTTATGAGAATGTTATTATGCATATTGGTACTACTAGTATATACGATATAGTTAACATTGCTTAACCCTCTAATGTACTAGGCCGACCGAATACTTTGGAAAAAGAAGCATGACTGAAATGGAAATGATACAGCTACTTAATGGAGTTGATAACAATGACTGCAATAAAGTAGTCAAATATCTGAAAACAGCTTTACAATATCGAGCCATATTCGCAAAAAAAGCTTAAGCGACAAAACTAACATTTTACAGAGGAAAGAGTTTTATATTTATACCCTACACCACTATGTGGTCAGGGTATTATAAGTTTGTGCTGATGTTTGTAACATCAAAAAATATTGGTCCTAGACCCATCTTATAGTATACCGATCGGCTTAGAATTTTTTTTTTATTTCGTTTTAACGATGTCCGTCTGTCCGTCCGTCCGTCTGTCTGTCTGTCCATGTATTCTTGTGCGCACTCTACAGGTCGCAAATATTAAGGTATTTTGATGAAACTTGGTACACCGACTTATGTCGGCCCAAGGACGACGCCTATTGATTTTGGTAAACATCGGTCCATGTTTAGACCTAGTGCCCATATAAGGGTCCTACCAAAATTATATTGTTTATACGCTGCAGGTCGCAAATATTAAGATATTTTGATGAAATTTGGTACAACGACTTATGTCTGCCCAAGGACGAAGCCTATTGATTTCGGTGAACATCGGTCTATGTTTAGACCTAGTGCCCATATAAGGGTCCCCCCAAAATTACATTGTTTATACGCTGCAGGTCGCAAATATTAAGATATTTTGATGAAATTTGCTACACAGACCTATTTTGGCCCAAGGACGAAGCCTATTGAGTTTGGTGAACATCGGTCCATGTTTAGACCTAGTACCCATATAAGGGTCCCCCCAAAATTGGCTTGGTTACAAACTGCAGATCGCAAATATTAAGATATTTTAATGAAATTTGGTGCGCTGGCTCACATTATAGAAAATTTTGACACAAGCCCCATTTTAACCCATTCGAATTTCGGATCCAAACATTAGTTGGCTTTTACCCAGACTGGTGTAGGGTATTCTATAGTCGGCATGCCCGACTTTAACCTTTTTACTCGTTTTTTTTTGTTTTTAGTCTTACACAAGACCGATTTTGAAGAAATTTGGGTATATTATATAGGATAAAAAAATAAGAAGTAGTTTTTACTTTTTAGCTGCCCAATCTCACTTTAAGGGTTAAAAAGGTGGGGTAAAAAATTACCAAATTAAAATTTTTCCCATTTTTTATGTTGGGTCCAAAAATTTATAAACATATTAACTGCCAAATAAAAGAAATTTGAGCAACGCATCCAAAGATGCATAATACATGCCCGAGACTGGCCAAGTTTTTAAGTTATTCAATAAAGAAAAAAAAAGCTTAAGAGACAGTTTGCGTTCACGGAAAATGTAAACAAACTGTAGTTTGTGCATAGAAGTTGGCGCTTAAGATATTTTAGCTTTTTGCTTAAATTCGTAACGGTACTTCACAGAGCTACAAAATTTTTAGAGATGATGCAATTTTTATCAAAAAACTACAATTGAAAATCGTGTCGCTTAAGCTTTTTTTTTTGGCGAATATGGCTCGATATAGACAGTTTTTAATACAAGAATTCAACTATTAAATTCTGTTAACCTAATATTTTAAATCTACAGACGTTTTTTATAAAACATTGTCGTTCAATTTTCTTTTCCTTCACTACATTAATAATTTTAAATAAATTATTTTATTGCATTTTAAAACAAATTCTGTAAATTTAAATTATTGTAAACAAAGATCTTATTACTACTACTACTACAAAAAGTCACGGATTTATTGAATCGTCCTCGTAACTTTTATAGTAAATGTGTAAGAATATAAATTGATGGTAATATTTTAGCACAAAATGTATAATTTGATCATTGGTTTTATTCTTTGGGTATTATTGCCGAAAATGAAGCTATAAAAGGAAATTTAAAAAATGCCTTTGCATTTATTTATTTTTTTTTTACCAAACACAAATAAGGTTTTATTTGCATTGCATCAGAGCTGTAAAAAGCTGCAATCAATTGACATTGAAATCAAATTGATTTCAACCAAACTGATTTCATTCTTTGATTTCTAAATGATTTCAGATTTCAAAATGAAATCTTGTCAAAATTGCAATATTTTTTGATTGCAATCATTTTGAAATCATTTTTTTTAGAAATCATTGAATGCAATTAATTTAATTGCAATCAATTCGATTGCAATCAAATTTTTGTTGAAATCATGTGATTTCAACAAGTTCCCTTGAAATCATAATGAATAATTTACATTTGGAATCTAGCGGTTTCTACTAGAATCTGGTGGAAACCTCCAAATTTTTGGTGGAAACCACTAGATTTTAGTAAAAATCACTAAAGTTTTGGTGAAAACCAACAGATTCTATTGCAAACCTCCACTTATATTTGACCAGAAAAATAAAAGTCAAAAACAAAAAAAAAAATTTAATTTTGTGAATTTTTTAAAAAAAAGTCTTGACAAACATAACATGAACAAAACAATATGAAAAATATTTCAGATTTCATTACTTTGAGCATTTTTTACATTAGAAAGCTCTCTATTGGCTTTTAGTAAAAGTAACTTTTCAAAGTTGCTATCTGAAAGCGATCCACGACGCGGAGAATTTAGCAAGGTTGCAAATGAAAATAACCTTTCTACTGCAGCTGATGATGGTAATGGTGTGTTGAATCTCATAAATGTGGATTTCAAAGTCGGATACCGATCAAGCATTTCAAACGATGTGTCCGTATCTGTAAGATACGAATGAAAGCTTGTATGAGTGGGATTCTGTTGTGTTTCCGATAAATTAACAGGATTATCTAAAAGAAAAAATATTATATTATTTTTTTAATAGATTATTTTGATATAATTGTATTATACCTTCAAGGCAAAAATCGAAGTATTTGTTAGATGCATTTAAATTCACTTCGGGCGATGGCAATGGAGTCTCATTGGGAAGAGCATTTTCGACTAAAGCAATTACTTCGTGGATGATTGCATACAACAATTCGATCATTACAGGTTTAAAATATATGCTAGGTGGAATAAGTCTTTATTTTATAAATATGTATGTATTTAGTAAATATGAAGGTATACTTGTATAATAGATAATTTTTTTAAACATCCTGTAGATGTTAAAGCATGTTTGTTGCATACATGTAAATCCAACAATTCAAATATTACAAATAGTACACTGAAAATATTAAAGTATGTTTGCTACATACATACATTCTTATATTCAAATTGAATGTGTAGTAGGGGCGAAACTAAAAAATATGCACCCTTTTTTAACTCCAACAAATCAAAACTAGAAGATAAAAGGGGATTTAAAATTAGTTAAAAACTATTTTGAGTGAAAACTTTTTATTTTTTAAAACTGAAACACTCAAAATGAATTTAACATTGAGTTGACACAGGAGGGGAGTACTCCCACTACAAAGAAGTGGTCAGAACTTTTTGAACAAGTGCAAAGAAAACTCAAGTTAATCAATTGAAAGTAAAAAAAAATTAATACTTAATTGAAAAATAAAAAAGGTATCAAATTTAAACAAATTTGTTAAAAATATTAAAACAAATAAAAAAAATAGAAGAAATATGAAAAAAAAAAAAATAAAAAAACATTTATTCCAGGATTTGAACTCGCGATCATCTGTTTGGAAATGAACTGTAACTAAATCACTTCTTAAAATCACTTTTAGAGCTAATGCTCTAGAAGCAGTAATTAGGGGGGTTATTTTGTAAAACGCTATGCCTTGCGTTGCGTTCTTTTCCATTCAAATTGTTTTTGTAACAATAACAATTTACACACTAATCAACGTTTTACAAAATCACCCTATAAGTGAATTTATGAATGTTGTTCAGAATTATTTCGAAAAAAGCTATAAAATAGTATATTTTTCGAGTACTTTAGAAGCAATGACAGAAGTGTTTTTGTTTTTGCTGTGATAAAAAAAAAATACTTTAAAAATGTTAAAAAAAAAAAATACTTTAACCCTTTCACTACCGACCTTTTGTTTGCGGATGTATCGTTATTTTGATTTCAGATTCTTGTTAAGAGTCCGCAAATTATAAAAAAATATATGTAAATGTAAAATTATGTCCGAAAATCGATTTTTTGAAACTTCTTATCCCCGTTTTACCCCTGAAATATTCGAATAGCCAAAATTCCTTTGGTTGGTTTTCATCCCGTCAGAAAACGAAGTTGTATGCCAAATTTCAATTATCAATCTTCATTCGTTTATGAGAAAGACCAAAACCCCCTTTTCTCAGAGATTATGATATATTCAAAAAATTTGACTTCATTAACAAATATCGCGACAATATTGCCATGTTGAACTGCTTATACATATAATGATTTTTATTTGAAGTCCGAGATCCTAATAAACTTATTTACAAAAAGCTTAAAGTGTTCTTTGCATTATCAAATTTTATATATTCTTATAAAGATGTGTATACTAGACCGTACCAAAAAAAAAAAGTTCGCCGTACACCGTCCAATCTAAATTAGATTTGAAAAAAAATTTTTTTTCCATTTTTCGTTATATCTTTGGCATTTACAGTTGGATCTTGAAGTATCCCTACGGGAAATTTTAACAAACTGTCACCGAACTGGCCCCTTTATATGAAATAGAGTGGTCACTTTTACATGGCGTTGTCATAGGAGGGGGACATTGACCCCTTCTGACATGTCAAAAGACAAATCCCAGGACAGGTCCCTGAACTTTGTTTTTTATGAGAGTTCAGCGTACCCGTACCTTAAAGAAAAGTACGCCGTACACCGTCCGATTTAAATTATTTTTGCAAGGAGGTTCCAAAATTTGTTGCCATTTTACATTTTGCGTTATATCTTTGGCATTTACAGACCTTAACGTGTGATACATCGATGTTGGGGACCAATGCTTTGCTTTAAGGACCATTGACCTCAAGTATCCCGTTCTAGTATTTACCCACCAGATCTCAGTTGCTGCAACCCTAATGTCAAAAAATTAAAGCTCGCAATAAATCATTAAACTTTTGCTAAGAAAATTTGTCGATAAACCCAGCAGAAATATTTTTTATTTTTTTAGGTTGCCCAAACGTAGGGGTCGCGTTTTTAATTTTTTTTCATTGGATTTTTCTTTTATAGCAAAACACTGATCTCCTCGAGGCAAAAAATCTATATATCATACTTTAAAATCCGACTTTAAATGCTGAAGCTATAACGAAAAATTAAAAAAGGCAACCCCTACGTTCGGGAAAAAATTTTTTTTTTGTTTGGAATTGCCTTGCCTGTGGGCGCTGTGGTGTAATGGATAGCGCGTTGGACTGTCACACTTGAGGTTGCGAGCCCCAAACAAGGCAATATCAATTTATGGAAAATAGTAATATGTATGAGTTTTTTCTATCCCTCATACATATCGCAGCGTCCTCCTTCGGTGTTTTCATAGCACTGAATCCCACCGAAGTAAAATAATATAACAGGGCTATGAACTAAAAAGCTTCAACAAAGTTCACCAACTCACCATAATTAGAATATTCTTCTACCTCAAGTCCAAATTCTAATATGATATTGTCATATTAGATTTTATTTGTTGTTTCAAAAAGGGGTTGATCAGTTTCATGATAGACAATACAATTGTTTCGTAGGCATCACTCTACTCTTCAGTTGTCCGCAATAAGAAAATGAAAACTTTCTTACTCAAACCGAGGCATTACATAAGGTACAAAAAATCAACGGGACGAGAATTTTGTACTTTCGTATATGAACTGTCTGATTTAGTAAAACTACCTATAAATCAACCCCTTTTTGAAACAACAAAAAAAAATCTAATATGACAATATCATATTAGAATTTGGACTTGAGGTAGAAGAATATTCTAACTAAATATATGAAAAAAGGTTTTGTTTAGAGGTTGCACGTAGCAATTGAAGTTTCGAGGTTGTACTTGTTCTTAATGTTATTTTTAATTAATTAAAAATAATGGAAAAATTAAATATAATTAGTATGATTGCGACATATTAAATCTAATATATTTTTAGGTGTACATAACGAATTTTAAATCAAAATTGAAATCGCAGTTGCGGATTTCGCGAAATTTTAAAATTTCATACAAAAAATGTTCAATTTGTTTCTTATATTTATTTACCACTATGAAAATTTCTTCTTTATATTAATATATATCTGTGGAATGTCCTATTATGTGAGATAGGATTTTTGGTAGCAATAAAATTATAGCTAGCTAAATAATAGCGAAATATTAAAAAAAGTAAAATTTTGAGTTAATTTGAAAGGATATGTGTTATCCTTTTTAAAATTAAAATCAGTGGTAAATATGATGAAGTATAACAAATTGGATTTTTCGATAACATCGTTTACAGGTAATTGGAAAAATACCTCAAAAAACTTGAGTTTTCAAAAACCGCAAATCTCTATATATAAAAGAATAACGTGACTGACTGACTGACTGACTCACTCAACATCGCCCAGCCCAAACCGCTGAAGCTAGGAAGTTGAAATATGTTATGTAGGTTCCTCTTTCGGGGTAGACGTCCACTAAGACGGGATTTTTGGAAATTCCTACCGGAACGGGCAAAAAGGGGGAAAGTGTCCCCCTTGACGGCCTGCCAAAACCCCTTTGGCTAGAAAGCTGAAATTTAAGATATGTGTTCCTTGGAGTAGGGGCTAACTTTTCTGGAAAGTACTTTCTAGAATTTTGGACAGGGACGTTGTAAAAATGGGGGGAAAAAGGCCCCCCTTGACGGCCTGCCCAAACCGCTGGAGGTAGGAAGTTGAAATTTGGTATAAAGGTTCCTCCACTATCGTAGACATCCACCAAGACGGGATTTTTGGAAATTTTTACAGGGACGGGCAAAAAGGGGAAAAAGTCTCCCCCTTGACGGCCTGCTCAAACTGCTGGAGCTATGAAGTTGAAATTTGGTATGTAGGTTCCTCGACCGGTGTAGACGTCCGTTGAGACGGCATTTTTGGAAATTCTTATCGGGAGGGGCAAAAAGGGGACAAAAAAAGTACCTTTTTCCAAAAAAGTACCTTTTCCCAAAAAAAGTACCTTTTCCCAAAAAAAGTACCTTTTCCCAAAAAAAGTACCATTTTCCCAAAAAAGTACCTTTTTCCAAAAAAAGTACCTTTTTCAAAAAAAAGTACCTTTTTCCAAAAAAAGTACCTTTTTCCAAAAAAAGTACCTTTTTCCAAAAAAAGTACCTTTTTCCAAAAAAGTACCTTATTCCAAAAAAAGTACCTCTTTCCAAAAAAAGTACCTTTTTCCAAAAAAAGTACCTTTTTCCAAAAAAAATTCCTTTTTCCAAAAAAAGTACCTTTTTCCAAAAAAAGTACCTTTTTCCAAAAAAGTACCTTTTTCCAAAAAAGTACCTTTTTCCAAAAAAAGTACCTTTTTCCAAAAAAGTACCTTTTCCCAAAAAAAGTACCTTTTTACAAAAAAAGTACCTTTTTCCAAAAAAAGTACCTTTTTCCGAAAAAAGTACCTTTTTCCAAAAAAGTACCATTTTTCAAAAAAATCCCTTTTTCAAAAAAAAGTACCTTTTCTAAAAAAAAGTACCTTTTCTAAAAAAAAGTACCTTTTCCAAAAAAGTACCTTTTTCCAAAAAACATACATTTTTCCAAAAAAAAAACACCTTTTTCCAAAAAAAATACCTTTTCCAAAAAAAGTACAAATAAAGTACTTTGTAAAAACAAAGTATCTTTTTCCAAAAAATTTCGTTTTTCCAAAAAGTACCATTTAAAATAGTATATAATTTCAAAAAAACTACTTTTTTTCCTCCCCCCACGGATATCTCCACTAAAACAAGGTTTCTTGATATTCGGCATAGACGTGCGCTAAGACCGGATTTTTGGAAATTCCAACCGGAACGGGCAAAAAGGGGAAAAGTCTCCGCATATACAGTCTCACAAATTGGAAAAGTGCCTGCCCAAACCACTGGAGGTAAGAAGTTGAAATTTGGTATAAAGGTTCCTCCACTGTAGTAGACATCGACTAAGTTTGTATTTTTGGAATTCCCTACAGGATATCCCAAAAGGAAACTCGGTATGTGAGTTCCTCCTTCTGTGTAGGCGTCCGCTTAGACGGAATTTTTGAAATTCCTATCGGGAGGGGAAATAAGGTAAAAGTCTCCTCCTGACGGCTTGGCCAATGCCTTTTGGCCAACCTAAAATTTTAAATATGTATTCCTTGGAGTAGGACTAACTCACCGGCAACGTAATTTTTCTATTTTGGAACAGGAACATAGTAAAAATGGTGGTTGAAAGGGAAAAATGTCCCCAATAACGGCCTGCCCAAACCGCTTAGGCAATGAAGTTGAAATTTGGTATGAATGTTCCTCATCCATCGCAGATAGCCGCGAAGATGGAATTTTTGTAATTTCCTAAAGGGAGGGGCAAAAAGAAGAAAAGCCTCACCTTGGGGGCCTGTAAAAACCCCTTCGGCTAGAAACCTGAAGCTTGAAATGTGGGTCCCTGGAGTAAGGGCTAACTTATTAGAAAGATACTTTTTTGAATTTTGGACAGGGTCGTTATAAAATGGGGGCTCAAAAAGGGAAAGTTGCCCCTTAACGACCTGTCCAAACTGCTGGAACTAGGAAGCCGAAATTCGGTACTTAAGTTCCTCTCAGCCTGCTCAAACTGCTGGAACTAGGAAGCTGGAATTCCCTGTCGATGGATTTTCGGAAATTCCTACCGAGAGGGGCACAAATAGTAAAAGTTGGCTAGAAACCTGAAATGTAAAACATATGTTACTTGGAGTATGTGCTCACTTACCGAGAAGGTGCTTTTTGGACAGGGACATTGCAAAAATGGGTATTAATGAAGCGAAAAGTGCCGCTTAAAGGCCTGCCCAAACCGCTGGAGGTAGGAAGTTGAAATTTGGTATTAAAGTTCCTCCTCTATTGTAGACATCCGCTAAGATGAGATTTTTGGAAATTTCTACAGGTAGGGTCAAAAACAGGAAAAGTCTCCCCCTTAACGGCCTGGCCAAACTGCTGGAACAAGGGATCTTAAATTCGGTATTTGGATTCCTTCTCCAACGTTGACGTCCCCTAAGATGGTATTTTTGTAAATTCATACCGGGAGAGGTAAAAAGGGAAAAAACTTCCCCCTTGACGGCCTGGCCAAACTGCTGGATATAGACCTAAAATTATGTATGTAGTAGGTTCCTCCTCCAACGCAGACGTCCTCTAAGACGGAATTTTTGGAAATTCCTACCGGGAGGGGTAAAAACGGAATAATTCTCTCCATTTATGGCCTAACCGAACCCTTCGGCTAGAAACCTGTAATATATAATATGTTTTCCTTGGAGTATGGGCTAACTTATCGACAAGGCATCTCTAGGACTTTGGACAGGAACGTGGTTAAAATGGTGGTTCAAAAGGGGAAAATTGCCCCCCCTCTTAACGTCCGCGTCTTTAGCTAGAAACCTAAAACTTAAAGAACAAGTGTATATGGAACACTAAAATTAAGAAACTAAAAAGGAAACGAGTGGGATTGAAACACTACACAAGTGGAATGAAATGGATATAAACGTTGAACGAGTGGAATTGAAATTATAGACATTGCAAATGGATTGGAAGAGGGAATTACCTGTTCAAACACTATCAACGGAATATGAAACTTATGTAGCATTGAAACATACTCTCCAAAAAGTTAAACAAATTTTCTGAAAGAGAAAAAACCTTAGAAAAGGAATGGAACTTATATATTCCGATATTTAAACTTCATGTAACGAAGCACCGGTGGAAGAAACCGACGCAGTAAATTTTCCAACTGAATTTGTGAATTTACTTGAATTGCCAGGTCTACCTTTACATAAACTGGAATTAAAAAAAAAACTTTAAGACACGCTAACAACGTAGCTTTGCCCGCTATTTTTAATATTATAAAATACTTTTCAACCCTGTTTTACGTTATTTATTTTCATTCAAAACACAAATGAACAAAACTACTTACGGGTCTATCTACCTAAGTTCGCACTTTACCAAATTATCTTGACATACACACGTATATTGCAAATTATTATGGATTCATTACTAACAATCCACTCTAATGAGCAAAAGTGATCAAATATTTATTTATTTTAAACCCATTGTTGTGCAGAATTATTTATTTGTGGTGGCTGGGTGAAGGCTTTAAATAAAAAAACGAATTTAATAAAAATTGTGGGGGGCGCAGCCTTTAAGGCACGCTAACAACGTAGCGGGCTGCGCCCGCTAGTCATTAATAAATAACAATTTTTTTTTTAAATTTCCATTGCTGATTCATAATCTTCGTTAAAATAAAGATCATATTTAAGATATTTGCTCATACAAGGCAAAAACAAGTTGAATTTTTAATTACATCTTTTCGGAAAATTTGGAAATTTTAACTAAAACCCAGTGTAGAAAATCATTACCAGATATGTGGTTATGTAACTACATACCTGGTAATGGTAACTAGTTACTTTTATTATTACATTTCTTATTACCTTTGTATGGCGATGTCGCGAAAAATAATGAGTTACACACCAGCATATGAAAAATCAAAAAATATGTCGTTACCTATGTGCTTACCAGTATTGACTAAAATAATGATTCTAAAAATAGATTTTCAAAAAAATAAGTTTTGTAAAAAAAATATTTTTTTTATGTAAAAATTTTTTTAATAAAATTTTCTCGTGCGGGAATTGAACCTGGGACTCCAGACTGCCAGTCTATAGCTGTACCATCTGAGCTATCTCGACATGTAATATTTGATAGTTGAAAACATAATTGACTTGCTGCGCACAAGACAGCTTTCTCGCCAACATACAAAAAATCAAAAAATATGTGGTTACATATATCATTACCAGTGTCGAAAAAATATTGAGTCTAAACATAGATTTCAAAAAAATTTATAAAAAAATCTAGAACATTTCTTTATTTTTGAAATAATGATAAAAATAAGTCATTATTTTTTATTTTGAAATAATGAAAAAAGTTAGTTACTTTTTCAGTTACTCATTATTATATCTTTTAAAATAATGCAGAAAGTCGGTGTTATTACTGATAGTTCAAACAATAATGATATGTCATTACCGTTTCTACACTGGGAATATGTATTTTTTAGTATAATTTAAAAAACACAGAGAATTACTGAAAAGTTACTTAATTTTTTTTAAATTTTGATTTCAAATTCCTTTTCTTCACATTAATTAAGACTAGATTTTAAAACCAGGTTAAGAAATAATTCAATTTAAAGTCAATCCTACTTTTTGTAGAAATTACTCTAGAGATAAATTACTAATTCTTAAGCCCAAATTAGTTTGGTAGTAAAGTGAGGTGAAATGAGGTATCGTAAAGTAGAAATCTATTTTCAATAGATTTTCTTACATCAAATCTACTTCCAAACTAAGTATTTGTGTATACTATCACTAGTTGAAAGTAAACAGCTGACAAGATACTTTACGATACTACCAGACTAATGGAGCCTTTAAAAGATAACTTTTTCTGCTACCTCTAAATAAAAGCGGATTTAGCTGAAACTTGTCACAGAGAGTTTTTAAACATTAAGGAATAGCGGCAACATTGTGGACATCGCGAATTCCAACTTTAATGTTTTTTTGGACCACTCTAGTGTACATTAGTGTTATGACTTTTTGATTTTTTTTTGCAAATATCAAATTTTACATGCCCTAGCCAAAAAGGCCATAAAAAAATATTAAGAAACGCAATCTTACTTTTTCGCTACTGTCAGAAAAGTTCCCGCACCAAAGGGTTGAAATTTAGTCTATATTGTTTTAGTTTAATTAAAATATTTTTCTGAAGTTTTAAGCAAATGAAACTCAAAAGATGCGTATTAAAAGCTATTTACGGTAAAAATTACGAAACCTTTTTGGAGGCACTTTTGGACACATTTTTTGTCGTTTACAATAATTCTTGTAATAATTCGTTATGTAAATTATGCAAAATCCCCGAGCAAAAATTTTTTTAGAAATTCAATTTGGTGCGGAAGATTTTCTTCCCAAAATGACCCGCAAACACGAATTTGATTATTAAATTAGTATTGCCTATCACGTGGTGATAGGTAAAATTTTTGTTAAAATGAGTCATAACCCTAGTGTACATATTTACATATAAAATTATATTATGAAGTCTTTTATTTAAAAAGCAATTGTAACTTTTGTGTGTTTACATGCTGTAAGTGAACCATACTTTAAGTAAGTATAAATATTGTACATACGTACACGGATCAAGACTGACTATAGGACTTGTCAAGGATTATTATAACCATAAAATTGTTGTTGTAGCCTTAAGTAAAATAGGAAGTGATGTTACATACATAATAATAATAGGAAATATCTAAAACATATGAAAATATAAGGAGATACAGAGATAAAACTTATTAAATTGTTTCGAAATTAATTTGCAATTAGTATTATCTTAGGTAATTTTAATGTATAAACTTTTACAAATCTTCTACATTGTAGTTATATTGCTTGGTAGTATATAATTTTCATAAATATGACAAACTTGCGTTTGACATTGTTCGATTAATCGAGTAGGTCGATTTTGGGGTTTGGAACTTACTCGATTAATCGTGCGAGGTTTTAAAATTACTCGAGTAACCCGAACAATTTTAACAATTTTATTCCATTACTTTTTCTTAAAAATTACATATTTTTTGTAGGTTTCACAGTTTATTAGAAATAAAACCACATAAAAAAAATTGGATTAATGTATAATGACTTTTTCTTTTCTGAAAAAAAATTTGCCTTTTTTCTGCCCTTTTTTTAGAAAATGTATTTTTGTGCATGGTAGTAAAAAGTAAGCATATCCCAGCAAAACCATTCATTACCATGTAATGAGTTTTAGGTATTGAAATCTTAAGTGTTCACTAGTTACCTTTTAATTACTAAACTACTTATTTTAACATGGTGATGTCATTGGAGGAAAGTCATTACACTGATGTTACCTGTAAGTGGTTTATCAACTGTTCTATAAATAGATGTTGAATATAAATTTATAAAAGTATAAAAATTTAAAAACCAATAGGAGCTGACACGAATTGATCAGCGTACCCCACGGTTGTCAGGAAAACACTCTAACCATTTGACTACGACATCACTATGATTTTTAATGCTTTAACGTGTGTACACATTTATTGTGGCACCTGTTATACATGTCTATTTTTCACAAAACTTGTTATTAAATACTGCTTAATGTACATTAACATTTCTATAAATAGATGTTTAATATAAATTACAAAAAAAAAAAAACAATGGCAGCCAACACGAGTTGATCAGCGATCATCATGTCTGTCAGGCAAAAATGCTAAACACTAGGCTACGCCATAGTTATGGTTTGTAATGATTTAGAACATGTATTATTTGTTTCAGCTATTGTGAAATAGTAATGTGTGGGGTATAATTATCGGTAACTCATTACATTCAGTTTAAAAGTAATTCAAAGGGTAGTGAGATATGAGATCTAAGTAACGCATGTAGTAATGACCAGTCACTACCAAGTTTTTGCTGGGATACAAATTTAATATCAAATTAAAGGTATTTTAGAGATAAATCTAATTGTGTATAAAACATATTCAATCATTCCCTAATTTTTGCCCAGTTTAACAAAATCTCACATTTTTCTATATATTTTGGTTTTGCTAAATAAGTTGAGCATGATTTGAAATATTTTAAACACCGTTAAATACGTCTTTGAAATACCTTTAATTTGCCTATATTTACTTTTTGTTTCTATGCACAAAAATATATTTTGTAAAAATAGGGCAGAAAAAGGCAACATTTTTTTCAGAAAAGAAAACGGCATAAGTTAAGGCTAACAAACCTACCTTAACCTCAAACCTACTAAATTAAAATTAATAAAACTGCATATTAATTACAATATTAATCGCAGTGGGTCTATAGAGACGCGTTTGAAAAAACAACACCACTAAAATATAAAAATGCCCTGTTGGCAGTCCGTCTCCGATATACACGAATTGCCTGCACTTGAACGTAAAAACCATACGTCAGTGTGGCAACATTTGCGAAAAAGGTGACAAGGAGGAGATAAGAAGAGAAACAAAAAAATTTTAAGTAGAATGTGTGTGTGTCTGTTTGATCACTTCAGAGAGTAAAAACAATAAAAGAAAGCTGAAAGCTAATACAATTTAATGGAAAATCACCGAGGAAGCCTGTCCATAATGAAAAAAAGCTGAAACTAGATTTAGTCTGATTTGCAAATTAATAATGTGTTTATAACTTTTGAAAAAATGTTTATTCGTCTTCTTAACCTCAAACCTACTAAATTAAAATTAATAAAACTGCATATTAATTACAATATTTTATACAATATTACATTTGTCCTCATTTAAGCCGAGTGTAACAGCTGAACATATAATGGAATATATTGCGAAATATGCTAATATTAAAAAAATCCATTTACAAAGCTATAAATTGGTCAAAAGGGATACTGATTTGAATTTGATAAAGAAAATATCATTTAAAATTGGGATCTCTGCTAAATTCTATAATGAACTTTTAAAGCCTTCCTTGTGGCCTGTAAATGTAAGGGTGCGACCATTCCAGCTTTATCAAAGGCCTTTAGTTTTTAAATAATTATAAATATTAGTTTTATATTTAATCATAGTCTGTAAGGAAATTATGTTCCATAGACTGAATAAAGAAAATGAAAAATAAAGAAAATGAAAATATTAATTGCAGTTGGTCTATATGACGCGTTTGAAAAAACAACACTTTACTAAAAAAAATTTAAATTTAAAAGAGAAGTCTGTTAATTTAATCGTTTCAAAATAATTCATACTTCAGTTTTCTAAAAAGCTACATATTTGTTAAGGCTTAATTTAGAATTTAAAACTATGGATGTAAAATTTTTGTGAATTAAATTTTCTATTGATAAAAAAGCATTTAAAGAAATTTAAAATACAAAGTTATTCATATTTTATTCTTCTTAAAAAAATAAGAAGTTCAGTTATAGCCGTTTCATTAATACTTAACATAACACAAACAACGCTAATACAAAATTAACATTTTCTAAAATATTTTATTTAAAATAGTAATCTGCTAATATCATATAGTTAAGGTGTTTTACTTTTTAGAAGACTTTTTCTTCTCTTTGATACAGGTTGACTTTCAGAAATATATCTCGCTTACGCCGTATTTTTAAATACCATAAAATACAGACCCTTGAAAACATAATTCCTTAATGCCATTTTTAAATCTACGATAATTCCATTTAGAACGAATCGATAAGTAAAACCCATTTTAGCGATTGAATTATTTGCTACTTTTTTCAAACTCATACTTGGAATCATAAATAACAAATAAATTCAACCAATAACGATTGCTTTGAATCGGGAATCAAATCATAAAATAAATAATTCAATTCAATTAAAATTGAATCAGTATACATTTAAATAAATCATATCTTACTATATTCAATTTAAGATCGTGGATTAAAAGCGATTATGAATTATTCACTGATTAATAAAATGAATCAAATTTTATGCGATGTGATTAAAAACAGATTTATTTTCTTCAGACGCGTATAAAATATATACTTTGAAATTTTAATATTAAACACAAAACAACAACGTTCACAATTTTGTTGTTGCTTTATATATAATCTTTCAATGTCATGGCAGGTTTTATTGACTCTCAAGGCACTTACTATGTCAGGGCTGATTTTGGTGAAGCTGATAGAACATAGAGCTCACTAAAAATACATGGAACTAAATTAAAAATGGCGCATACTTCGATTTTCCGTGTTACTCGATTAATTGACCAAATTTACTCGAGTAATTCGTTACTCGAAATTCGCCATTCTACATTAACTAAACAATTATTTCAAAAATTTCATAGATTAATCGAGTAACGGTTAACCGACTAAATACCCTAATATTTAAATAAATTTTTATATTATTTTCATTCATTGTTAGTAAATAACTTACAACTCTTTAAATATACTTAACTACACAGAAAAAATTTACAAAATTCTGTTTGTAATGTTAAACACATTTTTTGTATAAACAAACAAAAAAGTTTTTAAAAAGGCACCAACAATGGAATTTGTATATACAAATCCCTTTTTGTAACTTTTTTGTAATTTGTTAAAAATAAAATCAATTTTTTTTTAACAATGTGTTTTGTAAATACAATAATTTTTTTTTGTAACTTGTTTGTATTTGTTAAAAATAAAAAAATAAAATTCAACAACGAGTTTGTTATATTAAAACAATTATTCGCTTTATGTTGTCGTATTGACAAAAAAAAATACTTTTTTGAAATTTTTGTTACAATTTACAAACATTTGAGCAATTGAAAACAAAAAATAAATGATTTGTTTTTTTTTTTGTTTCAAAAAATTCTAAGGCTATTTTTTTGATATTTTTGATACAATTTACAAACATTTAATAAAAAAATTGTTAGATATCTAAGTAAAAAGCCAACAATTTTTTTTAATTACTTAAAATTTTGTGATACTTTTTTCTGTGTAGCAAATAAAGCCCATATGATTTTTGTTTGCATTGTACATACCACTAAGAAGCAATAAATTACAATACAAATTAATCAACATCAAAAACTCTGCCTTCTTTATTGCATTTTTGGAAGGAAAAGTATCTGCAGCAGAAATACAAGCCGGTCCATTCTGTCGGCTGCGGCGGCTAATGGCTGACATGATCGACCGCGATTAATTTTTAGAGTTGTCCAAAAACTTCAACACATACATACATGCAAAAAAACGTAATCTAAGAATATCGAAGTTAACTTTGTAATTTTATTATAGGTAGTTCTCCGGATTTTTAAAATTGAGTTTAAATTTCACAATGGCGTTGTTAAAATTATACATACATTTGTTAAATTTTACACAATTTATTGTTAAAATATAAGATTTTAACCTTATATCTGCCTTTTTGACTTCTTTAAGTTTTTTCGCAAGAGAGTGAAACCCCTACTGAAATTTTCAGCAGTACCTAGAACAACCAATCTGCTTACAGATAGTATCAATGGTAGCATCCAGCAGAGAAACCTTAAACTGATACCGATGACTTGTAGCGCTTTGTGATGAGTAACTCTGCTGAACGATGTTTTCTTTGTTTTGTTTTTAAATACAATTTTTCTATATTTTTCTTCGGTTTCTTTAAATTTTTGTTTTTGAATTATATTGGTATGTATTTATTTGTCATTCTTACAAAAAAAAATATTTTTAAAATCAACAACAACAAATGTATCACTAATTGATCAAAAGTAGCAAACATTTTTTATGCTAACAAAATATGACAGCGCTACCTGAGCGCTCAGACTGAGCGGTTAGTGATCAGGTCGTTCAGCAGATAGTTGTACAACTGTTGTAGAACTGTTGACTATTAAAGTGTATCTGCCAAGGTTGGCAACCGATACCGTTATAATACCGTTATCCGTTTCAAAACCCTTTCAAATTGACAACCGATACCGATACCAATACCGAAATTCTTGATTTCAAAAAATACCGGTATTCAAAAACCTTTTCCCTTAATACCGGTATCGTACCGATATGGAATCGGTTTTAAAAAATTGTTTTTTTTTTCACGTTTTTAGCAAAAATACAAATTTTTTTAATATAAAATTGTTAAACAATTAAACTTTATTATCCATTGTTAATAGAAAATCGTGTTATAAATTCAAAGTGCGGTTATCAGCCTTTAGTTTGCATTGGCAACATTGTTTTTAATTTATTTAACTTCATAAATATTCTCTAACTTGTGACAAATTTAGTAAATATAATTTAATATATAAACTGGTTTCTTAAACCTTTAATTGAATTTACAGTTTCTTTTAGAGAATCCTTTTATTAGTTTTATAAACTTATTTTTTTTATTTTATTATATGATCTCAATACAAATATAAAATATTTGTAGTGAATCAACTTGTGTTCCGAAAATAAAAAACAAAAAAAAACACTCTAATATAGGGCCTATATTCTGCAAAATAACCATTGGTACTTTTTTGTAAGAGAGCATAACTTAAATGCCTTTATTCCATTATTTTATTTAACGACGGTTATATATATATATCATGTTATACATACTGGAAAGCTTATAAAAAAATATATGATCTAATGTGGAAATAAGTATAACATTTTATATAAAAAAGACGGAGTATGTAAAAAACGCATGTTTTGTAAACTTTTTGTATGGGAACATATTTCAAATTTACGAAATTAAAAAAGAGTATATCACAGGATTAATATATCCATCAAAATATGAAGTTTGATGTACATATTTCCTATGTTTAGCACAGAAAGAGGCATAAATTCTTTAAAAATGTACCAAAAAAGGTGTTTCGGGGAAAATTTTGGAAATCCTGATGTAGTGCGAATATCGAAAAACGCAAAAACACGTTCCGCTTAAATTTAATAAGGAATAATATATATGAATTCAGCAGCCATAGCAATATAGTTCTCCATATAAAGTACCCAAAATTTTTGAAAATTTTAAAACAGCAAATTCGAAAGAGCAAAAAAGTACCAAAAAAAGCTACCAGTGAAAAGCCCTCAAAAATTGCTTTCCAACAATACCACACTTGCACATGGTTCCTTTGGTCGAAATATCTTAAAAAGCAAAAAAACCTAAAAAGGACCCATTTTTGAACCCCTTTTTGGACCCTTAAAATTCCGAGGTGGCCGATAAGCTGAGACAGGTCGATCTTAGATTTTTTTCTCAATCACATATCCAAATTTCATCAAAATCGGAGTGTTTAGGCTGAAGTACCTCCGTTATTAGCAATTTTTAATAACTTAAATACTTATCCTTTATAAAAATTTAATAAAATTGAGTTTTTTTATAATTAAGAACGTTTTTTTATATTTTTGTAAATTTTTTCAATAATACCGGTATATACCGGTATTAATGTTTCGGTATCGGTTATACCGATACCGAAATGATTAAAATACCGTTACCGATACCGATACCGAAACAAATAAAAAATCGATACCAATACCGATACCTATACCGTTATTCGTTTCGGTTGCCAACCTTGGTATCTGCCGAACGCACCCAATATAAATACCATAGCTTACATAGATATCTTACTCTTTCACATTCGCAGTCAATGCACTTATCTCCTGCGAATGTGTTGGACATACTTTCTATACCCATACAAAAAATATTTGAATGTGTGTGAAAAAATATAGTTGTTGACAAAAGAAGAAGAAGAGTAACATATCTATATAATCTATGATAAATACAATGAAATTGAAAGGAGACTTTCTGACAGCAAATTCAAAATAAATAATAAATAATGCAAACTCAAAATAAATAAGATTAAACATTAACCAGAGAAGAAAGGAAGAAGCACATAATGAAAATTTAATCAAGTCACATGCGAAAATAAAAACTGGAATAAAAAAAACTTTAATGAATGAAAAACTTCATTCAGAAGAAGCAAATAATTATAATAATTGAATGCATGTTTTTTTTCTGGGTTTTACCAAATTATTTATAAACACATATAAAAGTTTTGAGAAAAAACTATACAGTGGTTAAATGAAAAAATATCACAAATAATTATTTACAAATATTCACAACATTTTGAAGGAAAATATTTTATAACTGGTACTCAACGAATCCTATTTCAACCACCATTTTAAGCATTGACCCAAAACTATTTTTATGGTTTCAAAAACAAATAAATAAATTATAGTTGGAGTGATTTTTAAAATTTTGCAGGCGTAATTTATGAGGGTAGAGGGGGGATCCTTCGCCAGTAGGGCACATACACTAATCCCATTTTTCTCCGCTATTAAGGGAGATAAAAATTGGAAAAAATGTATTTTGTGCATTTTTCAATTACCTTTCCTTGACATCCACTTTGATGAATTTATATCACATGTGGTCGTAGACAGACGTGTTTTTGTGTGTTTTTGGGGTGCCAAAAAAATAATAGGAAGCAACTGCATTTTGCAATAACTTCCTGAAATCGTGTGATAAGAAAATAATTTTTCATTATGTTAGACCTACGATCCTAAGGTTTCGAAAAATAATAACTTGATTTTAATAAATGCTTAAAAAGTGTAAAAAAATATTAATTTTATGTTAGTGTCTGTCTCAGGGGCACAATCACCAGATGGCCCCTAGAGCTACAAAGAGTTGGGCATCCCTGCCTAAAATCTTATATAAGACTTTTCTATATGTTTAAAATATGTTTAATAGTAAATTAGAACAATCGTGTTCCTTCTTATATTTATATTAATTATTCATTTTTTTGTAATTTTGACGAGTCATTCATTATATTACACAGAAAGAATTTACAAAATTCTAATTAAATTTTTAAACACCTTCCTCATACCGAATTTGTAAATACAAAAAAAAACTTTTTAAAAAGGCACCAACAAAGAAATTTGTAAATCCAAAAAAAAATTTCTTTTGTTGTTTGTAAATTTGAATTTTTATTTTTAAACAATTTTTATAACAACTTACAAACGAGTTACAAATATTTGAAACAAAAAAATTATTGGAAATAAAATTTCAATTTAAAAGAAAATGTGATTGCTTCTACAAATTCCCATTATTGTTGCCTACTGTTTTTTCTTTGTATAGTTTTAAATTATTTTTTTTTAATGTAGTGGAGAGTTATTGATTAAAAATAATCACATATCTTAAAGAATTTTTAATATAAATTTTTTATTTCAGTCATTAAAAGATTGACTTTGCGTTATTAACAAATTTTTTTGTTGAAATTGTATCTAGCTCTTTTGGCGAATATACCCCAGGTTTGGGGCAGTTACGCCGAATTGAGTTACTTTGAAAATCATTAGAAAAATAATAGAAAATATGCAAATAATTAGAATAAAAATCATAGAAACTAAAGCCAAGATATGTAGATTTTCAATTTGAAAGTAATTTTTGAAAAATAATTACGGGTTAAGAAATGACAGTGCTTTGAAAAAAAGTGGCGAATGATCCTCCCTCTACCCTACTATTTATATTTCGGGAAATGGCAACACCATAAAAACTTTAACATTTTTAGCATAAACGCACTCACAAGGATTTGATGTACAAGTGCTATTTGTTTTGTTTACAGTGAGTTAAGAAAATCAATTTGGCCAAAAAATGGAAATTTCAAGAGAAGGTTTTCGTTGGATTATTTTTCTCAACTTTCGACGTGGATTATCTCAACAAGAATGTGTCGATGATCTCAGTTCTTTGTATGGCGATAAAGCAGCATCAAAAACCACAGTATATCGCTGGTATAGTGAATTCAATCGTGGTCGTAGTTCGGTCGCCGATGAATTCCGTGAAGGTCGTCCAAAATCGGTTGTTGTGCCACAAAACATCGATGCAGTGTGTGAACTGCTAATGCAAGATCGTCATGTGACATATCGTGAGATAAAAGCATCCTTGAACACTTATATGTAAAAAAATTTTCTCTCGTTGGAAACCCCATAATTTATCAATTGCTCAAAAAAAAGGCTCGCGTTTGAACGAATTTGAACGTGTTTGAGCGAATGCAAAAGTGTATTGATCATCAAGGGGAATAACATATTTTGAAAAACAATAAAGCCATTTTCATTTAAATATGTTTGTTATTATTTGCTATTCCTGAAATGTAAATAGTACCCCTCGACTTCTGCCCAATTAACTTTAGAAGTTTTCTTACAAGGCTTCATGGACAAACAGATGGACGGACATAGCTAAATCGATCCAAAACGTTATTCTGAGTAGATCGGTATACTTGAACAAGTTCTGAGTTAAGGTTTTTCCCACCGGTTATTCAGATCAAAAAATTTTTCTCTTGGAAATATCCAAAAAATTAAGTCTAATAGATCACCTTTTTTACATAGATGCATTCACTGTATGTTGACTTCTGCCATTATGTTTAACCCCAGTGTAGAAAATCATTACCAGATATATGGTTATGTAACTACACACTTGGTAATGGTAACTAGTTACTTTTGTATTACATTACTTATTACCTTTATATAGCGATGTCGCGAAAAATAATGAGTTATGGTTACACACCAGCATACGAAAAATCAAAAAATATATCGTTACCTATGTGCTTACCAGTACTGACAAAAATAATGAGTCTAAAAATAGAATTTCAAAAAAATTAATTATATACAAAAAAATATTTTTTATTGTATTTTGCCAGTCAACAGCTCTACCATCTGAGCTATATCGACATGTAATATTTAATATATAAAAACATAATTGACCTGCTGCACACAAGTAAGCTTATTCGCCAACATACAAAAAATCAAAAAATATGTGGTTACATATATCCTTACCAGTGTTTAAAAAATATTGAGTCTAAAAATAGATTTAAAAAAATTTTCAAAAAAATTAAAAAATTATTTTCTATTTGAAATAATGATAAAAATAAGTCATTATCAGTAACTCATTATTATATGTTTTAAAATAATGCAGAAGGTAAGTGGGCGTCATTACTGGTACTCCAAAAAATAATGATATGTCATTACCGTTTCTACACTGGGACGTTATTGCATCGTATTATCCCACATTCTTTGGAGCATTAACACATTTCAATTCACCCGCTTGTTTGCAATGCACTCGCTTTGTTTAAATAAAATTACTTTAATTTTGTTTGCGTGATTTGACTGAATATTACACTAATAAAAAAAAGTCCGTAAAAAATTAGTTAAAACTACTAAAAATTAGTTAAAAATGATGCTGCAGAAAAAAACTGCTAAATTAGCAGATTATTTTTCCTATATAAATATTAGTACTATAGGAACAGCAAAAATAAAGCTGTTAAATATACAGGATTTTAGTTATATTTGAGCTAAATTTTTCTAAATGGAGAATAGCAAATTAACCTGCTAAAATCAGCAAAAAATTTTGCTAAATAATTAGTAGCCTAAATAAATCACCAAAAAATTAAAAATTTCGAAGTTTTTTTGTCGATTTCTTTTTAAATGCAAATAAAAATCGAGCCTTTTGAAAACAGCAGTTTACAATTTATAGCAAATATTTCTGCCGATTTTAGCACAATAGACTGCTATTTGCATTCAACTAAATTTAGCTTAAAAATAGCAAAAATTTTGTTGATTTAACAGTTTATTTTTAGTCTTCAAATATTTAGCAAAATTTTCTGCAGATTTTACAGTACAATTCGCTATTTTCAATTAACTAAAAGTTAGCCTAAATATAACTAAAATTCTGTAAATTTAACAGTTTTAATTTTGCTGTTCTCATTTTACTAGTATTTAGTAAAAGAATCTGCTAGTTTTAGCAGTTTTTTCTGCAGCATCATTTTTAACTAATTTTTAATAACTTTTTCTGCTATTTTTACAGGATTATTTCTATGAGTGTAGAGGCGTTCAACGATGTATGGAGTATTTTCAAAATGCTTTCTAATAGTTCTTTTTAGCTTAATTTCTTCATTTATATGTACATACCATATAGTATATTTAAATTAATGAAATGAAATTGAAAAATCGTGGATTTTGATGAGGTTTGAAAATGAAAATTTTAAGGTAAAATAAATATGGATATATAAAATTAACTCTTATATACATACCCTACGGGAAATTTTAACAAACTGTCACCGAACTGGCCCCTTTATATGAAATAGACTGGTCACTTTTACATGGCGTTGTCATAGGAGGTGGAAATTGACCCCTTGTGACATGTCACAAGACAAATACCAGGACAGGTCCCTGAAATTGAGAGTTCAGTAACCTGTCCTAGGATTTGTCTTGTGACATGTCACAAGGGGTCAATTTCCACCTCCTATGACAACGCCATGTAAAAGTGACCAGTCTATTTCATATAAAGGGGCCAGTTCGGTGACAGTTTGTTAAAATTTCCCGTAGGGTATATTTACGCTGTGTGATTTTTATATCTACATACCCATGTGAAAATCGAAATATATATGAACATACATGATCATACATTGGCTCGTATGTGGTCATGCATGGGCATACATAGTCATATACGCACATGCATAGTTCAATGTATGACCATACATGATCTCATATATTTCCATATACCTTTGGATCCGAAATTTGAGGGTATATGGAAGTATATGCCCATATATGATCATATATGAGCATATGTGATTCATATACGAGCATATATGGTCATATATGAAAATGTGCGGTCATATACCCTCAAATTTCGGATCCAAATACATATATATGGACATATATGAGATCATGTATGGTCATACATCAAACTAGACATGGACGTATATGACTATGTATGCCCACGCATGATCATATACAAGTCAATGTATGATCATGTGTGTTCATATATATTTCGATTTTTACATGGGTAATTACCTCAAAACTATTCTAATTGTGCATATTTAAGGATAAAATATCGATATTAACTCCTACATGCACTTGGAGTCTAGTGAACCAATATTTTTAAAACGTTAAATGAAAATAGGTGGTATTTTTCCAGATGACGTTTGGCTTAATATGAATGAAAATACAATAACAAAATATACGCAATACAAAAACAAAATTCATGTAGTCATTCATTGGTTTGACAACCTTTGCTAAACTTCACGGTCAACAAACTTTGGGTATTTTTTGAGTGTTCTTTTTGTTATGATAAAACACATATTTTAGAAATTTTATAATTTTTTTTTTGTCAATAATTGCTAATTTTTTGACGAAAATATGAGCCTTCTAAAGTGAATCGTAAAAAGCACAAACATTTGCGTCAAATTATTAAATCCAAAAGATGGTTCAGAGTCTATCGTAAAAAAAGAGGTCCTTATGTACTCAGAAATAACTCCGAAAAAAGAATGTATGATATCGAAATTTTTCTCATAAATTTAAATAATTTTGGAATCTTTTTTCTTTCACTCATTCTGAGACAGCTTTATAGATTATAGAGACAACTTTTTGGGTTGTTTTGTGAGGGTTCATATTTTCTATCCAACAAAAAGGGTGTTTTCAAAAAACAATAACCATTTTTAACCCTCTAATCGGCCTAAGTTTTTTTGCAATGAAATTTATACCATGTGTTCCTCACGAAAAATAAACAATAAGTTCGAAATCTCAAAAACCAGCTCATAAAAATTACTAGGTTTAAGCATAAATTATTTCTCTTACCAAGATGTAATTACAATAAAAAAATTACATTTTTTGTGCTTTACTTAAGAGGATGTAGCGATTTTCGTTTTTCGAAAAATTCGAAATTTAACGAATTCATATTTATAAGCTTTGCTACTTATACCAAATATATACTGGGTAAAAATTTTTATTCAATCTTTTATTTTAAGTAATTTTTGAATCAATAAAGAAGGCTGTTTTGCATGAACCAGCTTAATAAAAAAATTTTAATTTAAATTTAATAATATATTTTGAGCTTCTTTATTTGGAATATCGCTCGCAGAGTTTGCTTAAAACCGAAAAATGCGGAAACCGCGGTTTCGGTTTTTCAAAATTATAAAAACCGCGGTTTCGTGTATTTTTCGGTTTTCTTGTGATATTAATATTTACAATTGTTTTAAAATAATTAAATATAACAATATTCTAACTAAATATATGATAATTAAATATGTACAAAAATTAAATAGTTTAATACGTCCGAGATATCTTTTAAAATTCGGTTGAATTTCTCATTCGAATATTTAAAGGCAATAACACCGTTTCGGAACCTTTCCGGGAGAATAAACGCGGAAACCCGTTATAAATTAATTTTTTTTCTTTTTTCATCCACTTTAGTTGTATTTTAAAGAGTTTAAATTTAAATTCTAGCAATTTGCTTAAAACAATATAAAGTTAAAGTTTTATAAATTTCGCGGAATACGAAATAAGACTTTTTGCAAAATACGCGGTGAAAATCGTAACTGAATATATGAAACTCAATATCTCTTAAACCACTTGACTTTTTGGTGCAATTTTTTTACTAAAATATTAAGTTTATGTTATCCGTAATAACAAAAACAAAAAATTCTTTAAAGCAGTTTTTAATGGAGAAAATGTTCATTACAATTAAATACAAAATTTTGTAAAATAGGAGCTGAGCCTTTTCGAAATTCAAGATTCAATATTATGCAATTTAAATAATTATTTTAATTAGTTAAATTATTTGCTAAAAACCGACTTATTTTTGTCGGTTTTCGGTTTCGGTTTTGAGGCTTGGAAAACCGCGGTTTCGGTTTCGATTAAAACCGAACAGCAAACTCTAATCGCTCGTATCTCATATCTCTTGTTTTGTCATATCAAATTATATAGGTGATTTACTAACGCGGACAAATTAATTTGATATAGTTATTTCTCATTAAATTTTGCAATTTGTCGGTGCGCCGACCATAGTGCCATGGTCCAAGCCTGTGTACAGGCGTGGATACCAGTAGCCACCCCTTAAGGCTCCATTAGTCTTTGCGTTCCGTGACGGTTCTGTAATGTGCCGTGCCGGATGGCTCTTTTGTGTAGTTAGTCTTTTCCGTAACAACGTATCAGCTGTTTAATGTTGTTTTTCTTAGCAGAGATCTGCGCCAACCAGATTAATCGGTTGCGGTGGCTAAATAAAAAAATTGCTACGGCGGCTTAAAGCTGGCTGTGAGCCAAAAGCTGATCGGCTAGCCAACTTGACACATACAAAACATCGGCTTAACGGTAAAAAAAATAAAATTTAAAAAAAATTATACTATTTTTAGACTTTTATCGTGTAAAAAAAATTTTCTACGGCGGCGGTAACAAAAATTAGACGGCGGCTCGGCTTAGCCGGTATAAGCCATTCGTCGCAGATCTCAAAACAGCAGCTGTCAACTCACTGTCACTTAACGGATAACAAAAATTCTGTTTTCAACAGGTTCATCCGGCACGGCACGTTACATTACAGACAAACTAACGACTCAAATGCTTTTTCATAGAACAAAAACAAATCAGCTGATTCGTCACGGCACGTTACGTACAAACTAATTATATCTTTAGAAAAAAATTTATTTCAACTCGTAATCCTAATTACCTAAAAAGCGCTTTGAAAGTCGTTTTGTGTGTTAAATATTTAAGTCGTATATACCGAACTTTGTGAACAACTGACAATATTATGGTTTATATGTTTATTTACATAGTATTTGTACCACCCGGGTTCCCTTGTTTTATATTCCTTTGCTTCTAAAAAAATATATTTTGTTGTACAAAAAATATTTACTAGTTCTGTTCACATCTTAAAAGAAGATTCAATTACTCTTTTAATAATTTTACTAACAAAATAAACAAAAAAAAAAAAAATGTTTGCTTGTCGTGTTTTCTAAAAAACAAAATAAGGAAAATTTTACATTCCTTTATTGAAAAGTACAATATCTATAATTGTTTGTTGTTTCATAATCAGAAGTACCCAATTGGTGTACTTGTCGATAATAAAATGAACATACTTTACTAGATTAATATATGAAAGTAGTAACGATAATGGATTATCGTTGTATTGGGTACTGTTAATAGAAAATGGTCTAGTTGAAAAAACTACTAAAAATTAGTTAAAAAGAACTAAAAGCTAGTTAAAAATGATCTTGCAGAAAAAACTGCTGAAATTAGCTGACAATTTTTGCTAAAGGTGAGTAAGACAAGAATAGCAAAAATAAAATGAAATTATAAAAAATTGCAGTTGCTTTTGGGTTAAATTTTAATGCAGAATTTATCCTGCTAAAATCAGAAAAAAATGTTTGCTTAATACTTATGATAGTAAAATAAAAAATCAGAAAAAATTAAAGTTTACACAGTTTTTTCGATTTTAATATTCCAATAAAAAGTATACCCACTCTCTTGAAAATGCTTGTTCTACAGAATGTATGCATGTTGTAACACACAAAAAAATAAAAACTAAATTCAATCATGAAAACCGCCTTTTCAATCAATTGTATCGTTGAAATTACTCCAATCACAGAAATTGTCCATTCAATTAAAAATTTGTAGCTCTTTAATTGAATAAATTTTCAATAAAATAGTGATACATTTGATTAGGATTTTTATTGGTTTTTTTATATATATTTGATTAAAAATTAATTCATTGGATTAAAAATTGATCAATATCGTATACCTTCTAAATAGCATATTATATGCATTTAATTAAAAATTAATCCATTGGATTAAAATTTGATCAATATTGTATAAATTCTAAATAAGACTGCTGGATAAAGTGGTAGTTGTCATGCCAACTATAAAAAAATATATTTCTTTATTTTTAGCTTGAATTTCATAACATTGAATTTTATTAAAATAAAACCTGCATGCAATTTTCATTCATTTGATAGATTTATTTATACTTATATGAAAAATTCTCTCGCAGAAATTAGTTTTCTTCTTTTTTCTGAGGCACAAGGACTCTGTCAAATTTTTTTTGAAAATTAAAAAAATTGTTTGTTTTTGTTGAAAACTAAATAAAATATATTTTATTTAAAATAATTTTGAATTTATTTTTGCGATTTTTCTGTTTAACTAAAATATTGATTTTGATTTTATTAAACAAAATTTCAAAAATTACATTATTTGTTTACTATAATGTTTTAGAATAAATGAATATTCAGATTTAATATGACAAAATGAAAATATATAACTAAATAAAATAATAAACTCAACGAGAATTTATAAAATTTCATAAAAATTAATTTAAAATATCTGTTACTAATACATAAACATTTATAAAAGCAACCACGTAAATAAAACAAACGAAAAACAACAACAATATGCTGATGTTTTTCTCTTTTTTTATGAAATGCTTTTGAGCGATATAATAAAAAAAATGGCAAGCAAATTGCAGTTTTGAGCAATTATTTAATCTATTGAATTAATTTTTAATTGACACCCAGTGTTGCCATTTCAGTGCTTTTCGGGTATTTTTTGGTGCTTTTTTCCTTCTCGTACCCGGTGATTTTTTACAAATACCCGTTTAAAAAAAGCGGGTATTTACAGTGCTTTTTCAAATTTCTGGCAGTGCTTTTAGTGCTTTTTGTACAGTTTATATTTTTGGTATTTGTTCGCGTTTTTTTAAATTTTTCTTCAATTTTCTGTCAAAGTTGAAAAAATAATACGAACTATACAAAAAATACATTTTTCGAGTGTTTGTAGTACAATTTTAAATAGCAACTTCGTTATATTTAAACTTCAAAATTTTTAAATATTAGTTTGGTGCTTTTTTACCCCATTTTTGGTAAATTTTTACCCTTTTTACCCGTTTTCACAATGCTCACGGTGCTTTCCTGCCTTCAAGAGTTTGCAACACTGTTGACACCTTTTGAAACAATTTAATAAATACCCGAGTAAAAAAAATTATATATAATCATATGTGGCATATATTACAATATATAATTAGACATGTGGTTATGTATATCCATATATAATTATATATGACGTTTTTTCCGAAAAATTTTCCTTATATTATGCCATATATAATTTCATCTAATTAGATATCGGCCTTCATAATATTAGATATGGTATATTTGATTATATGTTACATAGCATGGCTGATCTTATTGCATACATAGTTATATATAGAGCTATATCTTAATACATATGGTGGCATTTTAGCAATATATAATTATATATGTTATCATTTAAACAATATATAACTATATATGGCGCTAGTTAAACTAGATGTTATCATATATGGTGCCATTTAAACCATATATTATCATATATGGTGGCATTTAAACAATATATGGTCATATATGGTACCTTATGTACAAAATATTTAATACAGTTCCAGATATGATAATATATGCTACTATATATTGTGCCATATATATTGATATATGGTGTCATTTATACAATATATTACCATATATGGTGCCATTTAAAGAATATTTGGTCATATATGGTACCTCATGATCAAAATTTTTAATACAGTTCCAGATGTGATAATATATGCCACTATATATAGTGCCATATATATTTACATATGGTGTTATTTAAGCAATATATTACCATATATGGTCCCATTGAAACCATATATTATCATATATGGTGCCATTTCAACAATATATGCTCATATATGGTAACTCATCAGAAACTACAATATTAACTGTATTTCAGAATCTATTAATTGTATTTCAGAAATTATAATTGTATTTCAGAAATTATCGAATGTATTTCAGAAATTATTAATTGTATTTCAGAAATAATCAAATCTATTTCAGAATTTGTTGATTGTATTTCATAGTTAATAGAGAAAAATTTATTAAATACATTTCATAATTTCTGATATACAATTGATAATTTCTGAAATACAGTTTGATAATTTCTGAAATACAATTGATAAAACTGAAATTCAATTGACTAGTTCTGAAAAACAATTCATAAATCTGAAAAATAATTCATAAGTTCTAAAATACAATAAATTATTTCTGAAACACAATTGATAAATCTTAAAAACAATTGATACTAATGGAAATGGTGTATAGCGTCAAAAAGATGTAAATGGGCGCTGTGGTGTAATGGTTAGCGCGTTGGACTGTTACACGTGAGGTTGCGGGTTCGAGCCCCAACCAAGGCAACATCAATTTATGAAAAATAGTAATATGTATGAGCTTTTCTATCCCTCATACACATCGCAGTGTCCTCCTTCGGTGTTCCCATAGCACTTAACCCTACCGAAGTAAAATAATATAACAGCCCATGTAAAAATCGAAATATATATGAACACACATGATCATACATTTACTTGTATATGATCATGCATGGGCATACATTGTCATATACGTACATGCATAGTCCAATGTATGACCATACATGATCTCATATATTTCCATATATCTTTGGATCCGAAATTTGAGGGTATATGACCGTACATGTTCATATATGACCATATATGCTCACATATGATTCATGTATGCTCATATATTATCATATATGGCTATATACATCCATATACCCTCCAATTTCGGATCCAAAGGTATATGGAAATATATGAGATCATGTATGATCATTAGGCCGGGTCGATTTGTGGGGAGGCAAAAAAATCGCCCATGGCTCAGGGAAAATCGTATTCTAGGGATCCAAATAAGAAACTTTACCGAAGGAACCATACCTCTAAAACGAATTCTACTACCCCCCAACTGTTGACTTTTGTCCCGTAGGGTCAAGTTTTGAAAAATCACACTTTGACCCATTTAGAGTGCCCCAATCGAGTCCAAATGTATGACCGACCCCCACTAACTTTGGAGGGCCGATCCACCCATGCCAGTGGCACACCCCCTGGAACTCCCCTGGGGGTTCCCCATACAAACATTTTAAAAAATCACCATTTTTGGCCCTTTATTTTATTATTTTTTATTTATTTTATTTATTTTTATTATTTTATTTATTTTTTCTCCTTAGAAATTTATTTAGTCAGAACATATGTAAATGAAAAAATTAATTTAACTTAGTAATAGAAAAGAAAAAATAAAAAATTACTGTTTGAAGTCTTTTTTGCTTTCAAGTCTGGGCAATTTCGCACGGCTCTCTAATGTCGTCGCCATAACAGCCTCTACATTTTCCGGTATAACTCATTTGGAAACGCTAGCTAGCAATTGAACGTGTCGTTCTGTTTCTTGTATGTGTGATGGAATTTTTGGATCATTAAACGGTGGATCATCTTGATTTAAATATTCTTTCAAAGTATCGTATGGAATGCTTCGCGTGAATGGTGGTTCAAATACGTCATTTATGTCATTCATATTGATCATTTCCGTGTAACTTGTGCAATAAAAGTTTATATCTGGTTTTTTATAAGCTCTAAGTCCCGTTGGGTCGTCAACATCGGTTCGATAGCGTAGAATTATCTTGATAGCACAGTCGCGCTTTTCTTTGCTATCATCAAACAACATTGATAACAAGATATTTTCCGAATGCGCATAATATGAATTATCTGTAATTACTTTATTGACAATCTTGACCAACTAATGAATTTGAAAAATAATCTACTACCGTACACGACAGAGCTGTAATACTTGATATTGAAGTACATTGGCACATAACATGTAATTATAAATTCAACCAGTATTCTTAAATTTGCATCTGGATTTTCCGTTGTCACATATAATCGTAATAGTCTAGCGGCCTTGGTGAGCTACCAAGAATGTACAATTTTCCCGGGTTTGATGTTTGCCAGATCCACTGAAACCACGCCGCTAGAAATTGCATGGGCCATGTCGTATAAGTACTTGGAATCGGTGGAAAATTCAATTTTTTCTGGAGCAGGGGGCATATTTTTCAACTCAATTTTCTGAAAGCCGTCCACCACCTGAAAATATATAAAAATAAAACAATTAAAAACGGTTGACAATTATAATAAATGAGTGATAGCAATAACTTACCGGAAGAGTTTCACAAGTTTCGATTTGACGGCTCAATTTTCCGGTTGCCGATCTTGGTCCAGTGCTGGTTGATTTATCCAAAGCTTCAAACAAATGCCGAAACGGAAGTTCGTTGAAGTGTAGAAGGCAAACGAACCAATGCAATGGTCTTTTTAACAGCAATTCGAATCGTCGTATAATTCCACCGTTTGGGCCAGTGTTTGTTGGCTCACCGTCAGTGCATATGCCAATTAATGCATCCAGTGATATATTTTTATCGTTGAAAAAATCATTTAATTTGGTTGTTTTGTATTCAGCGGTTTCATGTTCCAATCTTACGTAACCAATCAATTCAGAATTCGGTTCTCTCAAAATAACAAGATGAGGTTCTTTTACCATTCTAGTATGATACTTCTCATCAATTGTATCTCTCGTTAAAGTATCATCTTTTCTGCCATCGAATGAAAATGCTAACAAATTGGTATCATCTAACCGTTTGCGAAGCACTTCTTGTCTGCATTTCTCTTTTTCTCGGCGAACTTTCGATTTATCCATGATGGGAGGTTTGCCATGGATATCTTTCATTTTAAAATCTTGGAAAAGAGCTGTTCCCATTGCTGATGCTACTCTATCAGGCACGCCAAATCTGTCACATACCAAGGCAAAGTTAAAACAATCGTATCTCTGTGTGTATTGTGAACTTGTGCTTATATCCAAATCTTCTTGAACCGGTGGCGGTGCGTATGTTGAATCATCGGGATCTTGGTATGTTGGCATTGATGACATAGACGTTGCTCCTTGCTCTTCAATTTCCATCGCAAATCCATCCATTGTTAGACTTCTCTGATTATGTTGATCGTGCATAAACTCTTTGAGGCGTTCGGGAACCAAACCGCATGCACATGGAGCTGCCTTCAAATCGCATTTATATGTTCCAATGAAAAAATTGTTTCCAGAGATTTTACATACTCTGTAAATTGTTGGGGTTTGTTTCTTCTCTTGATTTGCTCTTGATATTTGTCAAGGAATCTATTCAATTTATTACATACACTTTTTTTCAGCATTATTTCCATACCAAGTTTTTCCCAAATTCCAATCAACTTATCTTGTACTTGAATAGTGAATGCTTTATAGGACAACTTTTTTTGTTCGCTCAAGTTAAAATAATATCTCAAGATATCCAGATGGGTTGGTAAATTAAGATCAGTCAAATCAGTAGACACACCAAAAACAGTAACATCATGCCTGGGTATATGACTCATTGGGTTTTCGATAGTTGTTGATGTTGTTATTGCTTCATCTTGCGGTGTAGAGGATGGTGGATTCATTGTAAACTTCTTGATTTGGAATGATTTTTTTTTAAATATTTTTTTATCTCAAATTAGCACTTCACACTTCGAGTTCTTCACAACGACTTAATGCATTCACAAAAACTGTTGCGTTATATATGGTCTAGGAGACGAGGTAATAAGAATGAAATGGTAATTTCAATTCTACCTGTAACCGATTTTGTTGTCAAAACTGCCCATAAAGTACTTACATGTAAATTAAACGTTAATCTGACTACAAATTCTGTTAAGCAAGTGCGCCTTTTATTACTTCTGGAAAATCCTTTATGATAATTTTATGCTCAATTCTACCTGTAACCGATTTTGTTGTCAAAACTGCCCATAAAGTACTTACATGTAAATTAAACGTTAATCTGACCACAAATTCTGTTAAGCAAGTGCGCCTTTTATTACTTCTGGAAAATCCTTTATGATAATTTTATGCTCAATTCTACCTGTAACCGATTTAGCTTAAGTAAGTTTACGACATGCAGCTGTGTCTTGTGGTGGCTTAAAAAACCCACACAACCTATTTTACGACCTGCTACAGAACGACACGTTCAATTGCTAGCTAGCGTTTCCAAACGAGTTATACCGGAAAATGTAGAGGCTGTTATGGTGACGACATTAGAGAGCCGTGCGAAATTGCCCAGACTTGAAAGCAAAAAAGACTTCAAACAGTAATTTTTTTTATTTTCTTTTCTATTACTAAGTTAAATTAATTTTTTCATTTACATATGTTCTGACTAAATAAATTTCTAAAGAGAAAAAATAAATAAAATAATAAAAATAAATAAAATAAATAAAAAATAATAAAATAAAGTGCCAAAAATGGTGATTTTTTAAAATGTTTGTATGGGGAACCCCCCAGGGGAGTTCCAGGGGGTGTGCCACTGGCATGGGTGGATCGGCCCTCCAAAGTTAGTGGGGGTCGGTCATACATTTGGACTCGATTGGGGCACTATAAATGGGTCAAAGTGGGATTTTTCAAAACTTGACCCTACGGGACAAAAGTCAACAGTTAGGGGGTAGTAGAATTCGTTTTAGAGGTATGGTTCCTTCGGCAAAGTTTCTTATTTTGATCCCTAGAATACGATTTTCACTGAGCGATGGGCGATTATTAAATCGACCCGCCCTAATGATCATACATTGAACTATGCATGTACGTATATGACTATGTATGCCCATGCATGATCACATACGAGCCAATGTATGTTCATGTATGCTCATATATATTTCGATTTTCACATGGGAGGGCTATGAACTAAAAAGCTTCAACAAAGTTCGCCAACTCACCATCAGATGGCGCGCAACAACTGTTCTAAAATTCAACATCTCGCGCAATTACAGTGTTGCCATATTTGAAGCCCTTCATCTTTCACTACCTTTCACTTCTTCTCTATCCCCTTTCCAATGGAAGCAACACATTAATTAATAGGAAGAATTTCCTGTGTTGCTTCTCTTTAAAAAAAAAAAATATTTTATTAAAAAAATTCAATTTAATAAAAAAAATATAATTTTATAAAAAAATTTATAGAAAAAAATGATAATTTTATAAAAAGAAATTCATTTTATAAAAAAAAAAATGCATAGCCATGAACGGTATCCAACTCGAGACCTTCTGAGTTTAAAGCTTATTTTAACAAAATATTGTAATTTTTATAAAATCAGTGCTCTGTCAGTGTATTATTTTTTGAACAGTTGGCAATATCTGGCTGGGATTTTATTTAATCCCAAATAAATGAAGATCTTACATAGTACCCAAATATAATGCGGGATCTATTTTTATCTGTCATTTCTGTGGATACCCTATTAAAAAAATTAATGAAGTACAACATACAATCATATCTTTTTTTGATACCGGCCAAAATAAAATTTTATTCGAAAAATGGTGGATCGTACTGCAGTAATTTAGATCCACCTTGGATCTAATATGATGAAATACGATCCGAAAAACAAGTTTATCTAATTATATAAAATTGGATGTGACATAATGATAATCAAGAAATAATTTCAATAGAATGGACATTTAATGCAATCTGAGCGATATCTGAATGATTTCCCAACAAACCACACGATATCGTTTCGAATTCGTAACGATATCATTTCGATGATACGTTTGTCCGAGAATGATATCATTAACGATTCATAAGTAATAGGTACTGTGAAGAAAAGTGCACATATATAGCTAGATCTAATTCGATCTGCCACTTTTTCGGATCAAATTAGATATACGTTTATCCACAAATATATTGCGGGATCTAATTTGATCTGCCAAAATTGAGATCAAATTAGATCTAAGTTTATCCCCAAATATATAGCTGGATCTAATTGGATCCGCCATTTTTCGGATCAAACTAGATCTAAAAATATCCGCAAATATATAGCTGGATCCGCCAATTTTCGGATCAAAATAGATCTAGGTTTATCCCCAAAGATATCACTGGACCTCCCAATTTTGAGATATAACTTGATCTTAGTTTATCCCCATATATACAATGGGATCTAATACGAAATGATTGGATACACCCAATTTTGAGATCTAATTGGATCAGCTATATATTACAGCAGATCTTAAACAATATCAAATTGGATATGATTAGATATTGCGCGAGATCAATTTTTTTTACTCGGGTAGTTTTAATTAAGAAAAGTTTAACAATATTTTTTTGTGTGTAAGAGAAAAATCTATGCCATATGAAATTAATCTTTCAACAATAACAAAAAACTATCAAAATATTAGTAATTATGCATTATTTATTAACGAAAAAATAAAAAACAATATTTAAGAAAATTATACATACTGTCGAACTTAATAACACTGCTCTACGAAAAAAAGGTGAATGTTATTGCAGTGGTTTTTGTATAACTAAGGGGTGCTGATTTTGAATCTGCAACCAGTTTGTTCAAATTGGCTCTAGGTTTCGCGCAATTCGTAATTTAAATTTTTTCAATTTCAATCTTAAACGTTTTACACAGTTTAAGATTAATTCCGTGCCTTATTTTTCAGACTTAAGTGTGTATCAATATCTCAATAACTTTTCTAAATATGGTCGCTGAAAGTCAAAATTTCAAAATTTTTTAAGTTTTTTTTTTTTTTTTTTAATTTAAGTATAAGATGAAGTCCGATTTTAAATATCAAAGTCAATTTGGAAAGAAAAAGGCCCAAAATTTATATATATAACATTGCTTAACAAATTATGTTCATTTTTAGAGCCTTTTGTAATTAAAATGAACAAAAAAATATTTTACTGTACTAAAAATCTACTGTACTATTACGGATTTTTTTTTTTTCTAAAAACATCAGATTTTATTCACTATTGATTTTTTTTGCGATATTATTGCAATTTACAAAATTTATATTTGTATATACTAAATTATTTTTATCAATATAACGGTAAATTTACAAAAAAACTTCAACAGTTGGGGTCATTGTTTCAACACTTTGTGGTTTTTTGTGGGTTTAGACCAGTGGTCGGCACCCATAGCCACCAGTGGCCGATCATAATCGGCTTTTCACACGTACACAACACGAATGGCAACAAAACTCTCAACTAAGAGCGTAAAATTTATTCAGTAGCATGGTAGCTTTCAACAAAGTAGGTTGACGTCGTTTTGTTTAAGAAATTTTAGAAAAATATTACACTCTTAAAATTTTACGAGAACAGGAAATTTATTATGAATTATTTTTATTTCTTTAGTTCATTAAAATTTACTAACTAATGGAATACTTTTTTAAGAATAAATAATTTATATACAAAAAATAAATATTTTTTAAATAATGTATATAATGAAATTTATTTTGAAATATTTAAAAAAAATTAAATTACTATAAATTATTTTTTTATTTCTTTAACTCATTCATGCATTCATTCATTCATTCAGTATAACATTTCTTCATTAATTCATGTTCTTAATATAAATATACAAATATAAATTTAAAAATGATAAACTAATTTCTCACAGTGTAGAAACACAATACATTCACATTCTCTCTTTGTGCCGACCCCTGGTTTAGACAAGGTAAAAAGTAAATTAATTTTGTTCATACTTAATGTTTTAAATGAAAAGAAATATAAAGGGTTCTTCAATAAGAGTGCTACAAAAGTTTTTTTAAATAAAACAAAAACGGTTTTGGATATCAATGAAATTCTTTATTCCTGTGAAAGTACGTTCGATGCCATTATGTATGGAAATCGATCTTTTTTGCATGGCCATCACGGGCACGCTTGCAGAAGTCCAGACGCTGAACCCAATTTTCGACGGTTTTCAAGCATAAATCGGCCGATATTCGTACGAAGTTCATCAATAGTCGCTGGCTTGTTGGCATAGACCATAGATTTGACGTAGCCCCACAGGAAATAGTCCAACGGCGTCAAATCGCACGACCGAGGCTGTCAATCGACTAGACCATTTTGTGAGATAACACGTTCTCCAAACTTGGTTTGCAATAAATTGATTGTGACATTCGCTGTGTGGCTTGTGGCGGCGTCCTGTTGGAACCACATGTCCTCCAAGTCCATATCATCCAATTGTAACGTGCCGGTCTTGATCATCACTGAAGAAGTACGGCCCAATGACGTCGCCGGCCCATAAACCGCACCAAACCGTAATTTTTTCGGGATGCAATGATGACTCATGGAGTACGTGTGGATTGCTGTCTGACCAATAACGCATATTTTGTTTATTGACGAAGCCATTCATTATGACGACCATAAATTGGACGTAGCGCTCTTAACGTTGAGGCCACTGACTCCGAAAGTCGGTAGTAAATTTTAATAATTTCGACTCGTTGTTGGCTCGTATATCTTTCCACCATGAAATGGCAAACCTTACTGAAGAGAAATGTCAAAAGAGCGGCAAGAAATATGGCGTCGTTTGCTGTCCCTGTCTTTCTACTTTTGTAGCGTCCCTGTTGAAGAACCCTTTACTATTTTGCGTAATTTTTTTTCCGGAAACTCAATTATATTTCTTAAAACTGGATTTTGAAGTGGGTATGTATACTTTCTTGTGCCGCTGTATATATTCCTCTAATTCCCACTGGAGCATAGGGCGCCGCAATAAAAATAAAAATCTAGCCTTCTAAAATCTGTAGTCTACTATTTTTTTTAGCAACTATTTTTGCTGATGTAATCAATTAGATTAAGTTTTATAAAAACTTATAAAACTTCGTTTCTAAATATAGGGTGTTTTTTTTAAATCCAATAGAACTTACGAAAGAGTCCACTGTAAACCGAACTGTGATACTGCGCTCATTCTGGCAATTCATAATGAATAGATTGACGCTTGAACAACGCTATCAAATTATCGAGATTTACTTTGAAAATCAGTCATCAATTCGCACAAATTATAGACGCAAAATTTTGTTCTGAGATGAGGCAAATTTTTGGCTTAACGAGTTTGTTAATAAACAGAATTTCCGCACTGGATAAACCAATCCACAACATACCCTACATATTCCATTACAGCCAGGAAAATAAACCGTTTGGTGCGGTTTATACGCTGGTGGCATCATTGGACCTTTTTTCTAACCACAAACATCGACTTATTGAAATCAAAATTTGGCGATGAGTTGATTTAAAAAATGGAGCTGTCAATTGGCCTTTAAGGTCATGCGATTTGACACCTCTCGATTATTTCATGTGGGCCCACCTGAATTCACTGGTTTATGCTGGTAAACCAGCAACAATTGACACTTCGAAGAAGTGGCCCAAAATTGGACGTCCAGAATGCGCTTGTTCAAGAACAGCCGCGGTGGCTATATGCTATTTGTGTTATTTTTTGCAATTTAAAGTTTTATCGGGCTTAAAAAACATCCTATATATTCAGATATTACACACATAATAATCCATGCATAAAATTACGAAAAAATGTCAAAATAACAAAAAATTTCGTAAAATATACGAAAAATGGTTTATATTACGAACGTTTTTGTTGTTTTGACATGAATTTCGTATTTTTATGCATGGATTATTATGTGTGTACTTACACGGTATAACATTTTTTATACACATACACTAAAAAAAAGTCAGTAATGTCAGCAAAAAATGTTGCTGTGTGAGCAAATTTATAGTCTGGAGCGTGCTTGCAAAAGAGTTGGTTATTTTAGCAAAAGATGTTTGCTGAAAATCAGCGAGCTGATTTTTAGTAATACAGTAGACGCCCGCAAATTAGAACCGCTTTGTTTTTGAGGCAATTCTAATTTCTGAATTATTCTATTTTCTGGACGTTTTTTTCGTTTCGTTTCCAATGATAAAGTGTTTTTTTTTACGTTTATTTAACATTTTAAATGATACACTTTCACTATTTGAGACTGCCAAATAATATGTACACGCGTATCAAATTTCACAAATAAACTAGCCAAAAATGTACATAAATGCGACAAAAAAAAAAAAACAAATAGGGAAAAACATATATAATTTGGTGATTCCCCTTTTTAGTTTTACTTTATTCAAACAGAATAAAAATAAATTGGGGATTTCCTGTGTATTCAAATAACCAAAAAAAAAAAACGCTCAGAAATTAAAATTTTAAATTCGAATTTAAGTTCGAATTACTGAAAGCTCTAATTTGCGAGCGTCTACTGTATCAGCAAAAGTAACATTAGAAAAAGTTTTGCTATCAGTAAGTCGATTGCAAATGAAAAAAACCCTTGCTAAAATCACTTAACTTTTTTCTGAATATTAATAGATTGAAAAAAACTCAAAAAATTTGTAGAGAAATTTTACTTCAGTTAACTTATTTGCTGAAAATTTAAATATAGAAATTGTGTAGAGTTGTTTTTCTTTTTCATTTCCGTTGTCTGTACTACGTCCAGACAAACATTTACATCTTGTCTATATATTTGCTGTACACGCTATAAATGCGGTTATCAGCACAATATTTGTAGCAAAATAAATTAGTAAAACATCAGCTCAAAATTAGTGTAGTGCAAAAAAAATATAACTAAAATTTTTGTTAAAAGCGGAATTTCAGCAAAAAAAAAATTGCTGAAAACTATTACACTTGATATATAAGACGTTTTACTAATTTTTTAACTAACTTAAATATTTTTTTTACTTTTTAGGGCGGGTCGATAAAAAAAAGTTGTGCCAGTTACAGCCTAGAATAAAAGTGATTTATATGAATTATCATTGCTCTTAGTTCCACAACAGCTACATTTCCCTCTTTGATTTTTTCTAAACGGAAAAAATCTTCTTAAATTCCAGTTTGTATTTTTATTCATAAATATAAAACTTACCGAGGTTTAAAAAAATCAAAATACGATAATGTGTCAAATTTGATTTGTTATGCCAACATTCATTTACAATGAGCTTTTTGGTTTTTAGCGACGCTTGTGTGCATTTGTTGATGTTTACTGTTTTTGTGTCCATTTTGGTAGTTCTCTCTTTTTACGCATTTTTTTTTATCGATTATTGCTCTCATTTTCTCTCTATTTAATCTTCAAATTTAAAGAAATCGTTAGCCAGAATGACTGGAATTTCTAATCTAATGCATTTATTTTCATTTATAAACAAAAATGCGATAAAGGAAACCATTTTTTATATGCCAATATATTCTTAGTTGAATTACATTTTTTAAAATTTAATTATATAAATAAATTAAGATAAATTCACTAACAACTCGAAAAACCGTTCGGTATTTTGAGAATGACATGGAAATCTTATTAAATAAATTATATTTTTTTATTATGCATATGTAAATGTTTAAATATTTTATCCACCTGCAAAGATTCGAGAGTTCCACATTCCAAAACAATACCATTAGATATAAACCGATAAAATTGCATCAGGTAAAAAATCGGATATAATTTCATCTGATTAATATAAAATGTAATCAGTTATGATCTAAACTGATAAAAACTGATAAACAACTAATACAATTATATCGTGCTATTTTTTGAATGAAACAGTATATTTATATATATGGTGGGTCGATTTAGCAATCGATATTGCGTATTCGATTTTTCGAAAGCTTTTAGCATGGGGAAAAAAAGTTACACTAGGACATATCAAAAAAATCATTTTTGAGGCTCCCAAATATAAATTTTTTGCAATTTTCTAATAAATGCTAGATTAGCGCCATCTTGAGGTGGCTTTTTGAAACAACTAATAAAGTTGTAAACAATATAACATTACAACCTTTCCAGAAAGGTATTACTTATGAAAATCGGATAAAAAATGTGGCAACTAGAGGTAAAAGTATATAAGTAAAATTATTTTCTGCTTGATGATGAAATGATGATAATGATGAGAAATGATGATAATGATGTTGATGATAACAAAGAGAAAATAATTTTACTTATATACTTTTACTTCTAGTTGCCACATTTTTTATCCGATTTTCATAAGTAATACCTTTCTGGAAAGGTTGTAATGTTATATTGTTTACAACTTTATTAGTTGTTTCAAAAAGCCACCTGAAGATGGCGCTAATCTAGATTTATTAGAAAATTGCAAAAAATTTAAATTTGGGAGCCTCGAAAATGATTTTTTTGATATGTCGTAGTGGAACTTTTTTTTCCCCATGCTAAATTTTTATCCATACAATTTGTCCCGCCCTAATATATATATGATTATATACAACTGGTTTTACTTGAGTAGGATATATAAACTTTTTACTCGGGGTTTTACGAATTAAATTGAATAAACACTTTGTCATGGGTACTCATTTTTATTATGGTGCCTTTGGAAACAGCTCAGTGTTTTAGATCACTTTAGATATGAACAGATCTAGTATTAGTTTTGATCAGATATGGCTGTAAAATTTTTCACATATACATACCATATATGCTCATGTATAAATTGGTCTGGAATAAAATCTAAGTTGATTTAAGTAATCATATATAATTAGATCTAACCAGATCTTATCAGATATAATCTTTTTTACACGGAAAGTTTAAGAACCTCTGTATAGTGTTATAAATGTTGGCTATTGTTACCACTGCCGTTGTTATTATTTAGTTTGCACAACAAAGAATTTTTTGTTATTTTTATTATTTTTTTTTGTATAACAAAAGGTGTGTTCATTCAGCTAGGGCTAATTTATAATAGAGTTCAACAAAAAATGCACTACGAAACATAACAGCAATACGAGTAGCAGTAGCACAAGAAGCAGCAACAATAATAACAACTGTTGTTACACACTGCTATGACCTATTAAATAGAAAGGAAAATATATTAACAAAAACAACCAAAAGTTGATTGAAATAAAGAATACGATGCAATCAAGTGTATTGAAGAATAGCATTACAATAAACTCAACTCAACACAACTCACTAGCAAGAACATACAAAACAATATTTGTTGGAAAATATAAACTTTAACAGCAACAGAAGCTTTCCTTTAACCCTTTCACACTTCAAATGTACAAATTTCAAATTATTCTGCCTACTATATTAATGAGATAACTTACTATTTTAAATATATAATTTGCAATCAAATGCGTTAAGGAGACCAAAGTGTAATTGGTACACTAAAAATAATACGTCTATAAATTAACTGAAATATTTATAATTTTCGGCTTGAATTACAGTCATAGAAAAAAAACCTGTGCAAATAGCAGAAAAGGCTACTAAATATTTGTTAAAAAGGGCCATGCAAAAAAAAAACTGTTGATATCAATAGAATTTGTTTGGTAAATACTAGTAAAATTAAAACTGAAATACATAACTGTTATAAATATGTGGGTGATATCAACAAATGTGATAAAAACCATGTAACCACCGAATTTCTAATGCATGGATTACATTTGAGTTACATATTTCGATATATATCAGCGCATTGTCACCTGTTTTACAAAATTTATAACAATCTGACCAATTTTTGGTTAATACATAAAATTTGTGACCAATTTTATAGGTCAAATGTAAATCCCTTAACAAGTAACTCATAAGGTTTTTTAATTTTAATAGTTTATATTTTAATAACCAATAAAGCTAAACACTAACTGTGAAAATTTTTATGAAGAGGAAAAGTGCCGTTTTTAATAAAAATTAATACATTTTACTAACTCTTTCGTATATCTTAGCTATCACGACTTCAACTCTGTGACGATTTTTCGTCATAATTTTTGATAAAAATGAATATACCAGAATTTTGGAGTTATCTATTATTTATATTGCGAAAATATAATATTATTTATACTCAAATGATCGTTGGACTGTAAGTAATCATCCAGTATAACAGACTTGAAGCTTTTCTGCAGCATGTAACATTCTCGAGATGAAAAAGGATGTCTTTAATAAGATTTGAAAAAATGTTGTAAACTCCGTTCCTAATTTTTACACCAAACTCTTTAACGAGTAAGAAAAACAATGTCATATTTGGATTCACCATATAGGCATCATGCGATTTTGTTTCGGAAAAAAATTCTGACAAAGCGTTTCTGAAAGAAAACGAAAAAAATAACCAAATGTAAACTCCGTAACTGTAAACTCCGTAACCACAATTGTTTGCATCAGGTTTCATTCAAATAAATGTAGATAAATGTTTAAAATATTTTAAAATAACCATAAACAGAGGTGATTCAACTAATATTTATGCGTCAAAAGACGATTCAACTAATAATTTTGCGTCAAATCAAAAAAATTTATCAGTTTTTTACCCTAATCCTTGAGCGAAAAACGATTGATTTTGCATTTCATTGGTTTTGAATCGATATTTCGAGTCATTACTGACATTAGTTTGACAAATTAAATTTGTTTCACACAATTTAAGAATTTTTTGATCGCGAAATGTTATGTTTTTAATATATTATTTTGTAACTGCGCAACCGCTGTTTGGATTTAAAAAATTTTTATATTTATTTATATTTGGTAAGGACCAAAAATACGAAATTAAAAAAAAAAAAATTTTTTTTCGCGGAATGAATTGTATTTTTATTCGCGAAACAGCCAATTTGATAAACACAAATTATATATCATTGGAAAGCAAATTGAAAACCCAAATACGAAAAACTAATAAATTGAAGAAAATTCGTACCCACTTTTTTTTGTTATATCTTTTGCTTGCAGAAATGTAAACTCCGTTACAACAAAAAAAAAAATTAAAATTGTGCAAAAAGAGTTATTGCGACAACTTGTAGAAGAGATTTTTTGCAATTAGGTTTATAATGACTAAATTTACTGATTCTATTAAGAAAAAACCGAAATATTAACACTTTTTGCTTCTCACAAATTTGGCCCAAAAATTTATCACATTTTTTGATTTCATCCATATAAAAAATTATGGATGCAATTGAGCTATATTTCAGTTAATTGCAAAAGACATAGTATCCCTCTGAAATCAGAAAAATAAAAACCTCTATATCTACAAAATTTTAGTTATTTTTAAGCAATAGTTGCCGATCCATCTGTCTGTTTTGATATCTGAGTTTGCATTTAACAGAAATTTTGTTAACCGCGATTATGGTTAAAATTGCTGCGGTTAATCGCGAGTAACGGTTAATCGCACCCACTATAAAACAGGTTATTCAATTGTTTGACATAAAATTAATTAATTTTATCTAATAATGGCGAGTTTATTAAAACTTATTAATATTTAAAATAATATTAAGTTTTAAATACGTTTTCAAAACAAAACATGTAAACATGAATAATGATGTGGTTTACCAAAATTAGTCTACTGAATTTTTAAAAATAGTTTTTCCATAATATGCTTAGCAATGGCATACGGTTTAGCCCTATTCTGTCCAAAAATTCGAGAAAAATTAAAAAAAAATTAACTACGAAAACCAATTTCAAACGCAGGCAGCTATAACTATAAGCACCATTATACATTTTTTCGCACTTTTTCCATAATCAGCTAAAAATACGTATCACGAAATACGAAAGTTTACGGGATAACCTAATATATAAAATATATACATGTTAACCATAATTATGTTTGAATTCCACAAACACATTTCTATTAAATTACTGATGTATTATTTCATGTATACACTCACAATATATTTACCATAACCGATTGAGGTTTATTTGAAAGTTAATAAGTAAAGTTTGTTTTCAATTGAAGAATCAATTACAATACATGGAACATATTTTTTTAACTTTTTGTATAAGTCAATAAAAAACAAACAACAAAAAAATGTGTATCATCTGTAGTGGTTTGATATTTTCATTCAAATGTTCTATTTTTAGTTTTCTATTTTTATAAAAAATAATTTGAATAATTTCGTTGTTTTCTGTTTTAAAACAAAAAATTCAATATTTTCGATTTTTTTTTTTGTTAAAATAGTTTTTTTATATACAAAATTATTTCAATTCAAATTACAAGAAATTCTTTACCCATACACACAAGCATTACCATATTTTTATCGGTGTGTGTGTTGTGTGTGTAATGTTTTGAAAATTCTAACAAAAAAAAAAAAACTTTCAAATATTAAAAACAAACCACAAAATCGTTTTTTTCTAACCTTTTTTCAGTTAAAAATTGAAGATTGTTTTAACAGACTTTTCAATTATTTTTATTGCTTTTATAGATTGTTTAAACAATGTTTGAAAATAGCAAAATGGTTTGAATATAATGAAAAATCAGTAGTCCTATTTTTAATTGTGTTTTCCATTAATTTAATACTACATTTATACTTGAACAAAAACCACCTAGTTTTTGTACAAAACTAGTTTTTCCTTATTTTTTTTGTATGCGTTTTGACAAGTTAAAAACTACAAGAGGCAAAAACCAGGTATTTTTGCTCAGGTATAAATATAGTATGATATGGCATGTGATGGAAAACGATCGATTTTGATTTCGATCGATTTGGTTAAAAATCAAAAACTAAATGATGAATAGAAAAGGCAAAGAGGTTTGAAATTGTTTTTAACCGCTTTAGTTGTATCAGGTATATCGATTTACATCTTTTTATTGCTTTTAAATTAAAAATAATGCGAAATATTCAGGATTGAAATTTCAAAAACGATCGATTTGAAACCGATCGATATTCATCACATGCCAGAATATGTATTTTAGGTTGTTTTTAACGATAAAATATTGTGAGTGTAGTTATAGTTTTTTAATGACATATTATATGAACAAGACAGATTTAAATCAGAATCATTAAAAATATTATACACTTTTATGGAAAAATAAAGCACGAAAGGGTTAATGTAAATTTCCATTAGTTTGAGTATATGAACATAAGTTTGCGCTTGTCTGAGTGAATTTGTGTAAGTATAAGTATTGATTGAAAGAGGAAGTTGTTTGTTTTGTTGTTTTATCATCATCTTCATCAACATCATCACTCTCGTAAAACTTTTCTATACTTTTATAGTATTTTTAAGTAACTCACCGAATTTTATTTTAGTGGAATATAGTAAAACCGAAACAAATAAGAAGATTCAGATTTTTATTTGAATCAAAACTATGGACTAAACTATAAAAATCTTGTTGGCCCGTTTTATAAACAGAACAAATATTTCTTACACTCAGCCAAAAAAGTCTGTAATGGCTATTGAAAAATTTTGCTATTATTTTGGGAAATTTAACTGTTTTGAGCCCAGCGGTATTTTGTGCTAATTTTCAGCAACACATGTCTACTGATTTGTAGTACAACAAAATTAGTAGAAAAAATTAGTAGTCGCCAGCAAATTTTAGCAAAATTATTGTAAACTGTAATTCAAAATGAGTTTGCTAAAATCAGTTAAAAAATTTACTAACCCATGTGAAAATCGAAATGTATATGAACATACATGATCATACATTGACTTGTATATGATCATGCATGGACATACGTGATCATATATGACTATGCATAGTTCAATGTGTGACCATACATGATCTCATATATTTCCATATATCTTTGGATCCGAAATTTGAGGGTAGTAATATCTATTTTTTATTCATATGAGCCATTGTCTTAAAATTTTTGAATCATTCAAATATCTTTAGCCAGTAAAAATTTTCACTGAATGGGAATAATGGGTCCCCGGGCGTATGATAAATATTAATTTGATCTATGCAATTAATATCACTCATACGTTTGGGAGTATATTTAGAACAGTGCTGTTAAAAAGTAAAAATGTAGTTGTGTTGGTGCGAAAATGAGAATTGCACTGTAAGAAATGTTGAATTGGTTAATTATATCTGTATAAATTTATTTTTATTGAAAATATGAAAATTTTTTTGTGTAAAAAGGGAAGTACTAATACTAATAATTAAATAAATACCCAAGTAAAAAAAATCATATGGAGCCATATGAAGTTATATTTAATTATATATAATCTTTTATGTAATTAGATATAATTATATCCGAAAAATGAGAACATCTTATTGTATCTTATTGTATCGAATTGTATACAATTGTATACAATTTGGTACAATTTGATACAATTTTATGCAATTCGATACAATTGTATCCGAATTTTGTCCTCATCCAATTACATCAAATTATATCTTTTTGTATAAAATTATATTAAATGTTATAAAAGTGGACATAGTTTAATACAATTATATCTAAATATTGACCTTATACTTTTGATCATATTATATAAGACCACATCTAACAATATACAAAAATTATTTTTTTAAATAAAAAAGATATGCAATATCTGGAGATCAGACCTGGGGGATTGCAATTACAATTGCAAATAAATGTAATTGAAATTAAAAAAAAAACACAATTACATTTCATGTAACTGTAATTGTAATTGAAAGTGACTTCAATTACAAATTTCAATTACATTTAGAATTAAAGTGTTTTTTGTTAAAATTTTGTAGAAAAAACTAACTGGGATAGGTTGGATAGGCGTGGATAAGTATAAAAAGAATACGTCATGTTGGGCTGACCCCTCACTTGTGCTTTTTGTCATTATTTCTTTTCCGAAAAAATGTAATTGTAATTGAAATTTTTTCAATTACAATTATATGTAATGTATAATTGCAAATTTTCAATTACAAATTACTTGTAATTGTGTAATTGCATGTGTTATTAATTTCCAAATATAATGATTAAACCAAAGCTCTGCTGGATATCCTATAATTTCGATAAATCTTCCATTACTTTTATCCAGATTTACCATGACAGTGCATTAAACATGAACAAAATTTTCTTTATTTTTAGTAATTTTAAAATAAAGTTAACAAGACTGAAATGTTAAAGTTAATAGGATCATGTTATATAACCAAGATATAAGAAAAATAGTAAAAAAAATAGTAAAATATTACAAAATAGTAAAAATTACTAAAAATATATGATGCAAAAAATAAACTCACACACGAATCATGCACGGGTTATATATTCTTATTCACGCTCACGCACGAATCTCTTGAGTATAGTAATTATTACTCACGACCGCGTGTTATTCACAGAGATGTTCGTGACTCACGAACATTTCTAGTCACGCGCCAATCCCTAGTAATTACTAAATCTAAAACTAGTTCAAAATCATTGTTAACATAGAACCACATATAATATAATACGGTTTTATATGGACCTTATATATTTTTATATAAAATTACTTTGAAATAATTGCTTATGTGGGATGATATATAATTATAGATGATTTTATAAAGAACGTTGTATTGTTATATATTAAAGAAATCATGAAATATTGTAGATATGGAACGGTATTAAGTTATATATGGGTTCTTATTCGTCAATATATAATCATATCTAACACAAATTATGAAATATTTCTTATATGGCTCCAGATATAGTTTTATATTATTATGTATAGTGTCATACTAAATTATATATAAACGTATATGTAATTACATCTGTAATATGTTACTTTATGTATTTATATATAGCACATACAATTATATGTAGGCCAGTATGTAATAATATAAAATCACATATGTCTCCATATTAAAAACTTTGAGGAAAAAATATCTAACATATGACTATATAAAAGTATATCTGCTTGAATTTAAAAGCATATCTGGCCATGTGTAACTATAAGTTACTATAAGCAATTACATAAAATAATATATGATTATATCAAAACTTTTTTACTCGGGTAGTACACTGTTTTAAAGAAATAAAAACAAACAAAAATACAATTTTTGAAAAAAAAAAATAAATACATACATACGGGCCTTTTTCATATGTAAAACAAAAGGTTTTAAAATTTTTTAAATCAATATCAATGATTTCATTGTATTTACATATTTATAAAATATCTTTAAACTGCATTTATAATCATAAAATATTTGTCGGATATTGCTATTAATTTTTTTTTCAGTACCTTCAACAAAAATCAGCATACATCCGCCACGCATGATCATTCGTCGCTGTTTTAGTGATGACTTAAAGCAAGAGCGTAAGAATACATGTGAATTGAGCAGGGACAATTGTCCTATGAAATGAACAGCACTGAGTTGAATGCTTTAGTTGCAAAATCATTTAACTCCATAAAGAAAAATGAATGAGTTTCAATGAGAAAATAGTATATATTATTTTTTTTTAATTGGTGTTAACTTATAAATTCTGCGTTTAGTAGTGTTAATATTTATTATCAGAGCAATTTGTTTGGAATATTATACAGTTAGTAGTCAATAAAGTGTTTTGAAATTAAAGTTTTATAAAATTCTGAAAGTGGAGAAAATCTATTTGGTAACTGAAGCATTGAATTAGTTATACATAAATATTTCCTAAAAGTAGTCATAAGCAATAAATTTATTACCCAATAAAATGTGTTTGTTACCATATATGGCAACTGAATAAAGAACTAAAATAAAAAAATTCTGAAAAAAATTAATCGTATATTCAGCAATTTAAAGTTAAAAATTATTGTATGAAAAATTGTTAGCCTCTAATGCATAAACTTTTCTTAATTTTGCGTTAAAGTATATAATTGCTAAAGTATTCATTTTCGTTATTATACCTTTTCAAAAAATATCATGCATAATCGTTTGTTAATTTTTGGTTTTATTCTGGCTATTTCCTTACCCAGGAAAATTTTCTGATCCAAGGAATCGGTTGTAGAATAGCTACTTTTCATTTACAACCCCTTCTACTGTCGATTCTAACACCGATTCATTTTGTTTGAAATTGTCCCAAAAGCAACCCCTTCTATAGCTCCAAAGTGGAACCGGTTGCTCCAGAATCAGTTCTGGAACTAGTTTTGGAACTGATTCTACGTCACCCACACCTTCCATATAGGATCCCAGTAACTGATTCCGGAACCAGTTCCATGGAATCGGTTGCAGTGGAACCAGTTGTGGAATGGGTGTGGTTGGCTACCGATTGTAAAAAATTTTCCTGGGTATTTATTTAATTTCTCTTCATTTTCAAATAAATTGTTAGTTATTCATAAACTTAGTAAACGATTGAGTCGTTAATCATAGGTGAATAATGTTGTTTTAAAAGTTTTATCAATAAAAATATTTTATAATAAACCAAAATATGATAAAAATAATTTTTATACACATCTTAGTTATGTAACAGTGGAAAATAATATTTTAAAGACCGTTTAATACCACGAATACTGAAAGTATTCGAATGACGAATATGTTTTAGTTAAATAAGCATCACTATTTTGTTTAATTTTTTTTAATTGTACACAATTAAGAGAAAATTTACTGAAAAAAGGAGTAAATATTGAAATTCTTTAGATTATTTTTAATTTATCGGCTAGAAAATATGCATTAGATTCTTCATATTCTGCCTTGGATGACCTCTAAAAAAGTCTTTAAATAGATGCAAACAATTATGGTTTCAATAGAGTCTTCTATTGTCCAAACCTATTTTAGGCTTGGCTCTACTTTAACAGATTGTTAAATTGTTCGTTAAACCAATTATGCATACTGTTTTTGCCAAATTAGCTTAAAAACGTTTAACTAAACTGCTTAGAAACTTTATGAACTCGACTATGAAAATTCAAAATTGTATGTAGTAAAAATGATTTGAAGTTTGGGAATTTTCCTTTAGCTGAAAGTGCCTATCATTGCACAAACAGTCAAATAAAATATTAATGCCATTTCACATGATTTCATTAATTCTAAACTCTGTAAATTTTGTTGCAATAGCAAAACTTCAAAGTTAAAATAATTACATTCAAAATTTCAACCGGAATTTAGTAACTGAATTTTAGAAAATTAAAACAAGTTTTGGTCTTCATGTACAGAATTATTTGTATAAAATAATTCCTCGAAATAGAAAAAAAATTTTAATAAAAAATAAGCCAAATATCTGAAAATTTCTTTCAATTAAAACTGTAAAGAATTTTAAAAATTTGTTGAAGTCCAATTTTTTTGCATATCCAATTAGCTTTCCAGCTTTTTGCAGCAAAATCCTGCAATTTCACCAATTGTTTTTATAGATTGCAATTACCTAATTTAACTTTTGCAAACAATTTTGATTAGACCGAAGCTAGTTAATCGGTCGTCCTGTTTTGTAAATAATGTGAAGGTCAATTACTGAAAATAAGAGAAGGAAATAGTTTTATGTTTTGTTTTTAATCACTTGTTGTATAAAGTTAAAGTTTCTTAATAAATAAACCCTAAATTCATAATAAACAATTGATTTAAATGGAAAAGTATAAAATATTTATTTTATAGTGGATATTAAAAAGATAATTAAACCAAATATTAGGATTGCAAGCTCCTGAGTCTAAACAAGGCGAGCTAACTGAAATTTGCAATGGCTTCACTTATAGTTAAAAATCATGAATTGAAATTTTACTACACAAAAAGTAAGTATAGGAATTTAAATCATTTTGAAAATACTTTTCGAGACAGTACTTTATTTAACTCATTAGAGACATGTTTTGGATCCGATGGAGATTTTCAACCAATGTTTCATTAAGAAATTTTTGCAATTGTTTTTGCATTACGAGCACTTTCTAGTGGAAATATCGGCAACAAAAGTTGGAATTTTAATAGGATATGAATGCTAGATGGTTAAAGATATTTCAAAAATTTTAATATTGAATATATCCTTATATATCAGTACCAGAGTTGAAAAAATATTGAATCTAAAAATAGATTTTGAAAGAAAAAATTACGAAGAAGTTATACAAATTGCTTTGTACTTGCAATAAAGTTAAAAATATGTCATTATTGGCAATGCACTATTTATTCCCTACACGACTACTTGGACAGGGTATAATAAGTTTGTGCTGATGTTTCTTACACCCAAAAATATTGGACATAGAGCCTCCTTTTGGTGTATCGATCGGCTTAGAATTAATATGTCGTCTCTCCATGAATCCTTGTTCCCACGCTAGAGGTCGCAAATATTAAGGTATTTTAATGGAACTAAAATCCAAGGAAAAAACCTCAACCAAATGATTTTCGTTAAAATCGGTCAAAGTTTAGACCTAGTGCCTATATATAAAAGTCCCCCCAGAGTTGATTTGTCCACACGCTAAAGGAAGCAAATATTAAGATATTTTGATGGAATTCTATTTTGTCCCTTTTTAAAAAAAGGACAAAAAGCCACTTTAATTGAAGAGTTAGGGGGTTGAAATGTTAAACCGAAATGTTTCTCGCAGTGTTTTACATAAGTTAGCTAAACACATCCTATACTTCAAATTTAAGATTCACATGGTTTACTATGACCATTCCCAATAAACAATTGCAAAAGGGGGAAAACTTTAATCCCCCAAAAAAACATAGGGCCAAACGTAAACTTTTACAACGCCGATAAGCATATTTTTTTGGTCCTTTCTGACAAAATCTGTTGTCAGCAACTTGTTATTTTGGAAAAAAATTAATTTTGTTGTACAGTGTTATTAGGCCAACAAAGAAAAAAGTCATAGCTAGTTTTTTATTTGAAAATACAGAGCAATTTAGATTGAATACACGTTCTGATCTTAAAAATATTAAGAAATATTTCAATTGTGTTCTTTTCTAAAATTTTAATATTTTCTTTTTCTTCTTTTTCAATTTTTATATTTAGCGTGTTTTTTAATCACCTGGATTTAGAATTTTTCATACAAAAAGTGGATTTATTAAATCCAAAAAAAAAAAACTGGATTTAATAAATCCATAATAAAATCACAAATATATGAAACAGCCTATTAATTTAATGTCAGAAAAAAATACGAATAAAAATTAAAAAAGAAACAAAAAAATTGAAAAACTAACAACCCAGTAGCAAATGGTGGAACTAGTTCTAAAAAGTACTCGTTTTTTGACTAGTAACTACAAAACTAGTTCTCAAAATAACCATTTTGAACCAGTTGTGTACTAGTTAAATACGATCTATGTAGGGACTGCAAAACAAATTAACTAAATTAAAATGCGAGATTTGAAATTCACATTTTGTTTACATTAGTATTTAATAAAACATCAGAGTTTGCAAATAAACACTTTAATTATTTTTACTGTGAATTAACTTGATGTGTAAATCAACTGGTATAATACTGGTACCAACGAGTCATTTCGGAACTAATTTGGTAAATTTCTCATAATTACCAGTACAGCTTTTTTTATTCTTAAAACAAAATTTTTGAACCATTTGTGTACCTATTAGTTTCATTGAAACAATGCGAGTCTATTTCGAAAGATTAAATTTAAATAAAAGTTATGAAATTCTAATTTTGTTAAAAAAAAATTAAATTAATGTAGTCTGACGTTGCGAATAAACCTAAAATTTTTTATTGTGATTAGAAATAATAAACACAAAATATTTTAGATTTCATTTGATAAAAAATGGACCTAATTCTCTCAGTAAGGTCTGATATACGTTTAATCTAATAAAAAGCCTTTGTTTTTTATCTATCTAACTTAGGTCTTTACTAACTGGTACAGTACTATTTCCAAAGAGTCACTTCGGAACTGGTTCCGCTAGCGTCACATTAATACCAGTTTTGCTCCATCTTTTTCGTCCTTAAATTGTAATTTTTAAACTAGTTCTACAACTAGTACCAAAGTGGGAGTTTGGCGACAATTGTCCCCATCCCTATGACATCTCCATATTAAATTCTACAGTTGTTTGTATGGAGAGGCGGTAGAACTCGTACTAGTTGCCTGGTTCAAATAAACTAGTACATAACTGGTTCTAAACTAGTATTTTTTTCTACTGGGAAATAAAAGGTTTTTATTAAATTTTTTTATGAAATATGTTTAGAAAAAAAAACTACACCTCACCAAATACATATTTTTAATCTTGGACATGGGGAAATAGCTGAAATAGAAATGGCAATTTTTCACTCTACAGTAAGTAATTTAATTAAATCCAATTAGTGAATATTAAATATTGCAATGGAATTTTTCAATTGTGTAAAAATATTAATTGAAGTTATAAAACTGAAAAGGCAGACTGTTTATCGCTGTTTTATATAAAATATAATTAAAAGTTAAAGTAAAATCCTTCATCATCGAATTCGGTATTAAAAATTAGGGTGAAAGAAGTGTCGGACAGAAAATTCTTTTAAAAAAGGGAGAATCTACCTCCATCTGTTGAGCACTTTTAGAAATACTTTTTGGATTTATTAAATCCAAGTGATTAGAAAAAACGGCTATTGAACCCAAAACTAGTAGTAGTTTATGTTTTTTTTTTCGAATTTTTGATTTAAAATTTATATGAAATTTGACAACGTAAACTCAATAAATTTGATTTGGGTTCAGCAAACCAAAAGTAATCACAGATTTGTTTTCTTCTGGGTACTGTAGTATGCATAAAAGTTACATTTTTATTGACATTAAAGCCGCATTACTGAATGTCCAGTTAGCTACTAACTGGGACTTTAACTGGCACATTTGGTGTTGTTTCCCATATAAAATTTGAATTTAACTCTCGGCTAAAATTTAACTGGACATTCAGTAATCGGGCCTAAGCCTGTACTTACTAACAAAAAGTGTAATAAGCCCCCATGTCAATTGAATACAATAGTACAATACTAAAGAAAATATTTAAATGAAAAAAAGTGTAAAAACATGCCTAAAAGGAGGGGAAAAAATCTACCAGCCATATACGGGTATGCAATAGGTACACTCACAATATTTTATCGTTAAAAACAACCTAAAATACATATTAAATTAATTGAAAACACAATTAAAAAAGGACTACTGATTTTTCATTATATTCAAACCATTTTGCTATCTATTTGCAAACATTGTTAAAGCAATCCATAAAAGAAATAAAAATAATTGAAAAGTCTGTTAAAACAATCTTCAATTTTTAACTGACAAAACGTTAGAAAAAAACGATTTTGTGGTTTATTTTTTCATATTTGAAAGATTTTTTTGGTTGAATTTTCAAAACACTACACACACAACATACATGTTCATATTTTTATTGGCTATGTTTAAGTAAAGAATTTCTTGTAATTAGATTAAAATAATTTTGTATATTAACAAAAAAGAAAATCGAAAATATTTGAATTTTTTCGTTTAAAAACAGAAAACAACGAAATTATTTAAAAGTATTTTTTCTAAAAATAGAAAACTAAAAATATAATATTTGACTGTAAATATCAACTCCTATAGACGATACGTATTTTTGTGTAGTTTGTTTTTTATTGACTTGTACAAAAATTTAAACAATATGTTTCCATGTATTTTAGTTGATTCTTCAATTGAAAACAAACTTTACCTATAACTTTTCAAATAAACCTCAATCGATTATGGAAAATATATTGTGAGTGTATAAATCAAGTCTAGTCTATAGTTTGTTGCAGTTTTAATTAATTCACATGCATAATGATTGCGTGCCAATTTATGCCCTTTGGTTAAAACAATATTTAAAGTGATTTTTTTGTGATTTTTTTTTCATTATTTGACAGTTTTTGTTTTAAATATCATACAACACTAATCGAATTAAAAACCACAAAATGATAGACACTTATTTCACTATAAAAAGACTGTAAATGATATAAAGAGACTTTGTTAAGTTCGAAAAGATAGAAATTTTAAATCAAATTTATAACGAAACTGCAGTTGAAAAGGTTAAAAAGGTGGAAAATAAAAAATGAACTAAATGTAGTACAAAATTTTAAATGACAAATTATAAATATTATAAAAAGGAAGACATTTTACGGGTCTTGGGAGTAACTAGTGCAGCAACTGGGAAAAATGGATTACTACAAATCACCGAAATTTGAGGCTCAAATGGGAAATGGTTCCATAATGGATCGAGTGAGTTTTCTATAAATAAAAAGTCTTAAAGTGTATATAAAATAAATTTTTATTTCTCAGGTTACACCCGATATGGCCCATTTGGTAAATCCATATTGGAATCGTTTTCCACCCATGGATACACACACGAATCAAGTATTGGGTGTTTTTACATTTGTTATACTCGTTATTTCTCTATGCGGGAATGGTGTAGTTGTCTATATTTTCGGTGGCACTAAATCCTTAAGAACTCCAGCCAATCTATTGGTTTTAAATTTAGCATTTTCCGATTTCTGTATGATGGCCTCTCAAGCACCGGTTATGATTATAAATTTTTATTTTGAAACTTGGATATTGGGTCCGTTATGGTGTGATATCTATGCCGTGTGTGGTTCTATGTTTGGTTGTGTTTCCATATGGTCCATGTGTATGGTTGCCTTGGATCGTTATAATGTTATTGTTAAGGGTGTCTCTGGTCGACCAATGACAATTAAATTGGCAATTATAAAAATTGCCATAATATGGATGTTTGCAACATTTTGGACTGTTATGCCAATGATTGGATGGAGCAGGTAAGTTAATGTTTTAGCTAATTTAATATACACTAAAAAAACTGTTGGTTTTTAATTTTTATTAAAAAAATAAAAATTGTTTTCTTCGACCTTTTTATTGATTAATTGTAAATTTATTAATTCAGTTCGAGGCCAATTTCCTTATTATGAATTAACATAATAAGTACTTTTTTCAAAAACTGCTATTTTTCTTCATTAGGATATTCTCCTTACAAACACTTCACAGAGTTTTTGCTCTGTCTTTGCAGAGACTTCGAAAACATATTTTATTGTTTGCTCCATTCTCATTTCGTTGATGTAGCAGACTACATTTAATATGAAATTTTTATGTTTCAATTTGCATTGCCACTATTGCCACCACTTTCTAAAGGAAACTGAAGAAGGGGACCTGGAAAATCCCCGAAACGATCGTCTTTCATGAAAGTGTAGAGGTTTTTGAAAGCAAAAACTCTGTGAAGTATTTGTTAGAAGAATATCCTGATGAAGAAAAATAGCAGTTTCTGAAAAAAGTACTTATTATGTTAATTCATAATAAGGAAATTGGCCTCGAACTGAATTAATAAATTTCCAACTAAAACAAATATGTTAGCAAAAATTAGTAAAACATCTTGTATATCAACCCAGTAGCAAATGGTCGAACTAGTTCTAAAAAGTACTAGTATTTAGAGACTGTTTAAAAAAATTACCTGAATTAAAATATGAGATTTGAAATTATTTTTTCATTTATATTTAATAAAAAAATTAAGAGTTTGCAAACAAACACTTAAAATGTTTCATTGTTTGTTGAATTGAGGTGCAAATCAACCGGTACAGTACTGGTGCCAAAGAATCACTTCAGAACTAGTTTAGTAAATTTCTTATAGGTGCCAGTAGAGCTTCCTGTTTTTCTTCCTAAAACAATAACCTTCAATAACACTATGCGACAGTCAAAATCGGGATGAAACCAACGGGAAATGTTATATCGGTCAAAAACAAGTTATACGTGTCCCGGCGTTTCGCTGGGTCACCCCTAGGAATCGAGATATATCTTTTTTTGACATAACTCGAGAACCACTAGTCCGATTTTGCTCAAACAATTTTAAAAAAATTAAAATTACAATTCCTTTAATCTGTTCATATAACGTTTTTCTATATACTCAATAGTTTTGCCGGTAAAAATAAATGTTTGTTACCGCTACCATAAAAATCAATAACCTTTTGTTTATTACTTTTTTTTAATATTTTAGGCAAAAAATATTTTTTTCTTCATACATTTATTTTTACCGGCAAAACTGTTGAGCATATAGAAAAACGTTATATGAACAGATTAAAGGAATTGTAATTTTTAATTTTTTTTAAATTGTTTGAGCAAAATCGGACTAGTGGTTCTCGAGTTATGTCAAAAAAAAAAAGACCACCAAAGGTCAAATCGATATATCTTGATTCCTAGGTGTGACCCAGCGAAACGCCGGGACACGTATAACTTCTTTTTTACCGATATAACTTTCCCCGGTAGTTTGAACCCTTCCCGATCACTGACCCCTACCATTTGTCTCACAGTGTAATCATTGTGTACCTAATAGTTTCATTGAAACTATGCAGAGACTGTTTCAAAAATTGAATTTAAATACGAGCTTTGAAATACTAATTTCGGTTACACTTGTTTTTAATAATACATTCTAAGTTTGCAAATAAACACTTAAATGTTTTATTGTCATTGGAAATCATAAACACAAAATATTTTAAATTTCATTTGGTAAATGGACACAATTATCTCAGTAAGAGGAAACTATCGGTCTAATCTGAGTTTTATCAAATGAAATAACTTTATTTTTTATCTATAAAATTCAGGTAGCAACCAACTGGTACAGTACTATTTCCAAAGAGTCACTTCGGAACTGGTTCCGCGAGTGTCACATTAGTACCAGTTTCGCTCCCTATTTTTCGTCCTAAAATTGTAATTTCAAATCTAGTTCTACAATTAGTATCAAAGTAGGAGTTTGGCGACAATTGCCCCCATTCCTATGACATCTCCATGTTAAATTCTACAGTTGTTTGTATGGAGAGTCGGTAGAACTCGTACTAGTTGCCTGGTTCAAATAAACTAGTACATAACTGGTTCTGAACTAATATTTTTTGCTACTGGGAAGTATACTTGTTTTCAGCAATTTTGTTGCCTTTGGCTGGGGCAGAGATTTTATTTTAGCGAATTTCGATAAAACAGCGATTTTTGGCATTTATTTAGCTTTTAGGCAACTTCTTATTTTTTCTTCTTTTAATTCCAAATAATTTTGGCAGGAATATAACAACACAAGATTAAATACTTTAACCCTGAAAATTCGGGCATAATATAAATACATTAAATTGCCCTTGTGTAAGGTCAGAGGTTACATTTTTAAGAGATTTTAATTATCTTTAATACATTAATATAACAGATATTCCTGGGCGGATATTGATGGGACTTCTTTATATTATTTTTCTAGATCTTAAAATATTATTTTTAAATTAATTTCAGAAAACTAACCCAATATTGTTAATGCAGCCTAATTTTTGAATATATCATAATCTCTGATAAAAAAAGAGGTTTTGGTGTTTCTCAAAACTAATGAAGATATTTAATTAAAATTTATTAAAATTTGTACAGCTTCGTTTTATGACGAGAAGAAAACCAACCAAAGGATTTTTGGCTATTAAGGGGTAAAATTGGGATGAGAAATTTAAAATATCGATTTTCGAAAGTCATTTTAGGTGGATAGGAGGAGGAGGAGCGCAAATATATTACATATTTTTTTTTCTCATTTGAGTATGTTGTGTTTAACAACATACAAACATTTTGTGATTTAAAACACAACATATATTTGTGTTGTTGCTTATGAATATAAATAGAATCAAAGGCTTTACTACTAAAGGAACTTTGGTTACAGCAACAACTATAAGACAGAGAAAAATAATAGCTTTATAAGAAAACATGTGATTTCCGTTATAAAGATATTTGAATTTATTTCTCATCCCATTATTTACTAGGGAGTTTACGTAAATACAAAAAGTAAAATCTACATTATAACCTAGAGAGAACCCCATAAAGAAAATCTGATGATAGTGCTCAGTTGAAACCATAAATATTAAGTTTCTATCTATTTAAAGACTTTTTTAATTATCATACACCCAAGAATATGTAAAATCCAATATTTTATATTCAACAAATTAAAAAAACTGGAACAATTGCATTATTTAAGCCTTTTCTCAAATTGGTGTACAAATAAAATACAAAATAAACTAAACAAAATAGTGATGTTGATTAAATGAAAACATAATCGTCATTCGAATACTTTCAGTATTCGTACTATTAAATTCTCTTTAAAATATTAGTTTTCCATTATTACTACTTCGTTATACTACATTTATACCTGAGCAAAACCTACCTGGTTTTTGGCTCTTGTAGTTTTTAACTTGTCAAAACCCATATAGAAAAACGAGTAAAAAGGTTAAAGTCTGGCATGCCGACTATACAATACCCTACACCAGTCTGGTTAAAAGCCAACTAATGTTTGGATCCGAAACTCGAATGGGTTAAAATGGGACTTGTGTCAAAATTTTCTATATAATAAAGGAAGAGAACATCGTAAATATAGCCCATATGGACGATAAGTCCAAATATGGACCGATTCTATCTAGAATATATCGGCTTTGTTTTCGGGACCATGTGAGTTAGCGAACCAAATTTCATTAAAATATCTTAATAATTGCGACCTGTAGAGTGCGCACAAGAATGCATGGACAGGTAGACGGACGGACGGACAGACGGACATCGTTAAATCGAAAAAAGTGATTCTGAGCCGATCGGTATACAATATTTTTTTTGTTACAAACATTAGCACAAACTTATAATATCCTCTCCACGTAGTGGTGTAGGGTATAACAAGCAAAAACTAGTTTTTTTACAAAAACTGGGTGATTTTTGCTCAAGTATAAATGTAGTATTATGTATAAATATTTTTTTAAATCATGTTTTCATTTATTATAAATTATTTTTATTGATAAAATCTTCAAAACAATATTATTCACCTTCGATTAACGATGCAATCGTTTACTAACTTTATGAATCACTAACAATTTATTTGATAGTGGATACAGAGACTATTATAAGTTATAAGAAATGCAACATCGATAATTTTGTAAACAAACTGTAGATGTCGCTAGCATGTGCGAAATTTTGTCAAAGAAGGACTTTTTTTTGGGAAATTTTCTCAAGGGAGGATTTTTTTATGTCAAATGAGGTTTTACAGAGTTGTTAGGTAAGGGGATTCGGGCCCAAGTTAGGGATTTCGACTTTGTTTTGGGGACAGATTAAAAAATTTGTAAATTTTAAAAGATTTAGTTTTAGGCCCAAAATAAGAAGAATTTTGGTATAAATTCTATGCATATTATTTCAAATTAAAGTCGATGAAACTAGGTCTGTTGAAGAATTTAAAAATTTCTACAAAATATTTAAATTATGCAGGAAATGTTCTCCAAATATTTATAAATCTTGAAATAACGAAAAGCAACCAAGCTCAATAATTAATCAAAAATATTTATATTTTCCAAATACTGAAATTGTTACATGCAAAGGATTTAGAAAAACTAATATTTGTGTAGGCTCAACAAATACCAGGGGTTTTCATATAACCTTTTATGTACATTCTGAATCGTGTAAACTCGACTTATGCAAACTTAATGTTCAAAAGAATTTACGAGCCCTAGAATATACACCTTACTAGATTTACAAATTTTAGAAAAAAAAGACTTCACCATAATGTGACTTTTCACCATCGTATGAAAATTTTTAAGTTCGAGTGAAAACGTAAATATTTCTTCGTTAATTATTCAATTTTATTTAATTTGTTTACTAATTTCCTACTAATTTTCTGAACTTAAGAGCGATGGTAACTTAGCTCCTTTTTTTGAGTTTTTGTTTAAATTAAAATGAATTGGGTATAACATTGGGAATTTAAACATTTAAAATGGGAATAAGCTAAAACCGTTTGGGCAACACTGCTCCCCAATAAAATTAAACAGTATTGCCAGAAAAATAAAACAGCAGTCAGCGCATGTGTTGCATTAAAAACCGGTGTTGCCATTCATCAGGACCATGGGAGACCCCTGAGTGGATACACATTCAATTAGAGTGTTGCCAGAATAAATTGAGAAATTAACAAAATGTTATTTAATTATTATGCATAACATTTTTTTAATAGACGTTTAATAAGGAAAATTAATACATTAGAAATTGTATACCTTAACGTAAAATTAAGAAAAGTTTATGCATTAGAGCCAAAATCTTTTATACAGAGACAACTTTTATTTTAACAACCCAGCCAGCAAGTTTCGGAGCCCTAAAATTTGATCCAATTTATTTTGGAGTCAAAAATTATTCAAATGTGAATCCTTTTTTAAAAGCATTTCTATCAAAAAATGCTATTTTTTGTGAGTCCAAAATGACCAATCCAAAAACGAGCAAAAATGACTCATAGATATGAGTGAAATTACTATGCGACAGTCAAAATCGGGATGGGATGAAACCAACGGGAAATGTTATATCGGTCAAAAACAAGTTATACGTGTCCCAGCGTTTCGCTGGGTCACCCCTAGGAATCGAGATATATCTTTTTTTTGACATAACTCAAGAACCACTAGTCCGATTTTGCTCAAACAATTTTTATAATTCCTTTAATCTGTTCATATAACGTTTTTCTATATACTCAACAGTTTTGCCGGTAAAAATAAATGTTTGTTACCGCTACCATAAAAATCAATAACCTTTTGTTTATTACTTTTTTTTAATATTTTAGGCAAAAAATATTTTTTTCTTCATACATTTATTTTTACCGGCAAAACTGTTGAGTATATAGAAAAACGTTATATGAACAGATTAAAGGAATTGTAATTTTTAATTTTTTTAAAATTGTTTGAGCAAAATCGGACTAGTGGTTCTCGAGTTATGTCAAAAAAAAGACCACCAAAGGTCAAATCGATATATCTCGATTCCTAGGGGTGACCCAGCGAAACGCCGGGACACGTATAACTTCTTTTTTACCGATACAACTTTCCCCGGTAGTTTGAACCCTTCCCGATCACTGACCCCTACCATTTGTCTGACAGTGTTATTGTCTCGAAAAGTGTAATCAGAAATGACACAGAATAGTAAAGAATTAGGAGAGTTTTTCAAACAATCCAACAATGCTCCAAAGAAGTATTCTTTTTGGAGTCAGGAACATTTTTTGTAAAATGATTTGTTTGTCAAAACCTTGTATTTGCTTTAACATCGGAAATATACAAAATAAATGTATTTTCTAGCAAAAACAATACGCGTTTTAATGACATTAAGGTGCCTATTCCTACTTGTGACTCATTGTGACCGTCATAAGACTATTTTTAAGACAGAGAATCATAACTTTTCATACAAAACAACAACAAAATTCGAAGAATTCAAATTTTATTTGTCAATATTATAATTGTGTCGATACCAGGTGAAAGGTTTTTTGAAGTTTTCAAACAAAAATTAGATAAAATATAATTTATTGTGACTTTGCAGCAACAAATACATGTGCAATAAAGTCAAAACTAAGGGTCACACACTTTTCGTAGGAATAGGCACGTAAGTGAACAAAAAGCAAGTGCAAATAAAACTTTCTAACAAAATATATAAAATATGAAAAATGTAATAAACAGAATACGCAATTAATCAAAAATTGGCTGAAGGAAATCTTATTGTCTAAACTGTGTACAATCCAGTGTTGCCAAAACTTAATTAGGAAAAAATGCTAGATTTTTTCCATAAAAATGCTAAAAAATGCTAAAAACTAAAAAAATATGCTAGAAAAAATATGCTAAAAAAATTTTATAAAAAATTGTTTCAATTTGTTGAATACTGAAAATAAGTCATCTCTAATTATGAATTCAGTTCATTTTATTAACTAAAATTATATAAAAGATAAATTAAAAACAACTCAAAAGTTAATTCTTGTAAAAAAAGTTCAAAAATTCTTTAAAATAAATTTATTATTATTTGATTTTCCAACTGTGTCACTGAAAATATGTTATCTCAAAAAGTTAAAGGCGGATAAACAAAAAACCCCAAAATGTTTTATTTCTAAAATAGGTGGTAATTCTGCCTTAATATATCTACTCCAAATTAATTTAATGGTTTTTATTGCACGCTCTGTTTGCCGTTTTCAAATTTCTGCATCTTTGGGCTTCCCTGCATGAAAATCTTTAAAAAAAAGAATTTTCTCGATCAGGGTTAATACTTTTTGTGGTGTTGGTTTACGTTGTAAGATTTTTGGTATGATTAAATGAAAAAGTGTACAGGTGTTACAGTAAAAAAAAATCAAAATTCACTGAAATTCTTAAAAGATAGGAAAACGCTATTTATCACAAACGCTATCCACATTACCCTCTATGACCGAAACCTAAAAAAAAATCAATAAAAATTGCAAAGAACGAACCTTATCAATTCTACTGATTCTATTTTAAACTCTATTCTTTAAATTATTATTATTTTTTTTACCAAAAATTTAAGTATTTTTGTGCAAAATCACTCCTTCACCATAACAACAAAAAAAGTAAAACGAGTAAAAAAGTTAAAGCCGGGCATGCTGATTTAAAACTTTAATATTAAAGTACCATAAAGCAATATATTTTATACTTTTGGGATCATTTTTTAATTTCAATCAATCCAACTCTGTTAAATACAATTTTTCGCTATTTTTCCCCAGAAACATTTTTTTTCGCGATTTTTTTCGAAAGAAATTTTTTTTCTTAACTCTATTAAATAATTTTCTAAACCCAATGTTGTTGCTGAAAAAAAATTTTGCGAAAAAAAATCTATAAAAAAAATTTCGTGAAAAAAATTTACAGCTTCCTTAATGTTTTACATATTTAATCAAATTTTGATAAATTTAAATAAATATGATCCCAGAAGAATAAAAAAAATTTTTTTGGTACTCGTCAAAATTCTCAATTGCGAATATCGCGAATACGAGCGCTAACTTTGAAAAACTGCTATCACCATTAAATTTAGCGTACTCGAATTAGCTTTACCAGTAGTGTTCCCAGCTTGTTAAAATTTTCGACTGCCCAGTGTAATTAATGTGTACGTATAAAAATAGTTCCTAGTACTGACTCTAAAAGAAAAAAAAATATTTCTTTTTCATATTACATTTAAACTTAAATTGTAAAATGAGAGATAATTATTCAAAAACAAGGTTTAGAATAAAGATTATTCATGAGGGTTAGAATAAACTGTGATTTTGAAACTGTTAATAGTGATTTTTTAATGATTATATTTCAATATAAATAATAAAATTTGGTGTTGTTTAACTATATAATAGTCGTTTTTTCTAATCACTTGGATTTAATAAATGCAAAAAGTATTTCTAAAAGTGCTCAACAGATGGGGTTAGATTCTTCCTATTTTAAAAAACTTTTCTGTCCGACACTTCTTTCACCCTAATTTTTAATACCGAATTCGAAGATGAAGGATTTTACTTTAACTTTTAATTTATAATTATATTTTATATAAAACAGCGATAAACAGTCTGCCTTTTCAGTTTTATCACTTCAATTTATATTTTTACACAATTGAAAAATTCCATTGCAATATTTAGTATTCACTAATTGGATTTAATTAAATTACTTACTGTAGAGTGAAAAATTGCCATTTCTATTTGAGCTATTTCTCCATGTCCAAGATGAAAAATATGTATTTGGTGAGGTGTAGTTTTTTTTTTCTAAACATATTTCATAAAAAAAATTTAATAAAAACCTTTTATTTGTTAGTTTTTCAATTTTTTTGTTTCTCTTTTAATTTTTATTCGTATTTTTTTTTCTGACATTAAATTAATAGGCTGTTTCATATATTTGTGCTTTTATTGTGGATTTTTTTAAATCCAGCTTTTTTTTTTGATTTAATAAATCCATTTTTTGTATGAAAAATTCTAAATCCAGGTGATTAAAAAACACGCTAAATGTAGAGAATATAATAAATAACACAAAGAAAACGTAAAATTTTATTAAAATAGTTTAAAAAAATAAAAATAATTAATTAAAAGTACCACTTTTAACATGTTATTACAAAACTATAACAATCCCAGTTCAGTTGTTAAACGAGAACCGTGGAAAAAGGTAGATTTACTGGGTGTTTTTATAAAAAGAATCTGAGGAATTCGTTAACAAATTTGTGTGAAAAACACTAATTTAAAAACGTTTTTCTTTCAAAATTTTTGCACAAATTTGATAGGACTTCTATGTAGAACAAATGGGACTAAAAAAATTTAAAGTTAAATCTTTTTAAGTTTGTATTTTTTACACAAATGTTTTAACGAATTCGTCACATTCTTTTTATAAAAACAGGCAGTTAATACTGTTTGTTGCGTTTTTATATCGGAAACAACATCAATAATATTTTTATAGCAAAAATTCAAATTAATGTAGAATATTCTAAAAAAAACAGAAAATAAAACTGTAAAAAATGCTAAAAATATGCTAAATTTTGTTGGAAAAATGCTGAAAAAAATGCCATATGCTAGATAAATTTTTTTCATGCTAAATGAATTAAAAAAATGCTAAATCTAGCATTAAATATGCTAAATTGGCAACACTGGTACAATCTAACAAGTGGTGGTCAATATAAGAATGCTTTGAAATACGTCAATATGTTAGTTTTCATTTTGTTTTTGTGTATTTGAAAATATTAAATGATATATTTGTTATATAGATTTGTAGTATCTTAATTAATAAAAAAAATAACATACAAATATACGTCCGTAATTCGTGGTTTTATTGTATTAGGAAGAAGCCCTAAATTGACTCCAATATTTAGTTTTTGCGGCTTCTGAAATGACTCAAAGAAAATATCTACGAAGAAAATATCCACTCATTTTTAAACCCACAAATAACTCAAAAAAGAGTCCAATTTTTGCAGGAAATTTGAGTGGACACATTCATTTTTTTTGAGTTTAAAAAGGGCTCGTTTGGATGAAACACTTTCATAGAAAAATAAGAATTTTTAGTTATATATTTTGAAAAAATTTTTGATTCTTTTTTGAGTCTAATTGCTGGCTGGGAAGAAAAAATTATTTTATTTTCCAGCCAGAAAACGAGCCCAAAACTGAAATCAAAACAGTTAAAATGTTTGTATGAAAGTGATTCAACCAAAAGAGCCGCCTTTTTTGATTTAAAAACGACTGAAAAAAATCCCTACAATAATATAGGCTGAAAAATTTCTTTTTTTTTTAAGAATTTTTTGAATTGTTTACAAAAATATTAAAATTTATTTACATTTCTGTGTCATTTCTGAACCATCGTTTGGATTTAACAGTTTTCCTGCAATTTTAGAGCCTTCTATGATTTATTTTGTACAAAAAGAACAAATTTTAATAAACAAATTTTTAAATTCCAGAAATATGTGTTCTATTTGAGTAATTTTTGTAATACAAGAACCCTGAGAAAAATATTAATTAAATGAATTAAATTAAAAATTTTTTTTTAAAGTTATCCAGCAGTTGTGGTGTAATGGTTATCCCGTTGGACTGTTACACATAAGGTTGCAAGTTCGATCCCTAGCGATGACAACATCAGTTTTGAAAAATAATATGAGTTTTCTATTATCCCTCGCAGCGTCCTCCTTCTATATTTCCATATCACTTTACGCACCCAAAGTAAAATAGCATAACAGCTCTATGAACTAAAATGCTTCAACAAATTTGGCCAACTTTCCATCAGATGGCGAGCAACAACTGTTCTAAGATTAATTACAGCGCAAAATCTTTCAATACCAAATAAGTGGTTATATAATGAAACTAATAGTTTTTTACCACTTATAATTCGGCGTCAGTACTAGTTATTTTTGTTAGGCGAAGCCGTTTTTATAAGAAGTCTAGCTTACGTGCGACTACTTATTGATTTATAAAGATAATGTAAATTTGGTAACTACTTATTTTTTAACCACTAGTAAGTATATAAGTAAGTCGTATTATTTACAAACTTGTAACCACTTGTTTTTTAACTGCGTATATGCACACGAATAACTACTGATTTTGGTAACTACTTATTTTATAAATTTTTGTAATGCAGCGGGTAAGCGGGTGCAAAAATTTTGTGCGTTTTTTCATGCAGCGAATATGGACAACTACTTACAAAAACGACCTTGTCGAACAAAAATAATGAGTTTTGACACCGAATTATAAGCAGTAGACCCTAATTCTACTGCTTATTATTTAGATATTAGTAATGAGCACCCATTACTGAGATTTTGCTGGGTAGCATTTACAGTGCTGCCATATTTAAAGCACTTCACCTTTCACCACCTTCATCTCTTCTCTATCAAAGAAAGCAACTCACTAATTAATAGGAAGAATTTCCTGAGTGTTGCTTACCTTAAGAAAAAGGACAACAAATGTGCCAGTTAAAGTCCCGGTTAATACCTAACTGAACATTCAGTAATCGGGCCTAAGAAATCATAAATTGTATAATGAATAAAATTAAAACCAAATGTTGGTCAAAATCTTTTGATTCAATTTTAAAATCAAATAAAATGTATTTAGTAGGTTTAGTTTTAGTTCTCTACATATTAATTTGCAAATCAGACTTGATCTAGTTTCTGCCTTTTCCTATGGACAGGCTTTTTCAGTGATTTTCCATTAAATTGTATTTTTGTTTATATTTTATTGTCAGATTTTCTCTACATGATAACTTTTCAACAACCCGTCGGCTGTAGGAATCGAACCTGTGCCTATTCCTACATTACAAACGTAACTATACTAAAGTTCGATAGCTTAGCCATCTAACCCACGTAAGGCCTTTCAAGTAGCGTAGCTAATTCATAGTTTCTTTCCTTTTCAGCTTTCTGTTATTGTTTTTTACTTTCGGAAGTGATCAAACAGCCACAAACAAACATTCTACTTTTAAATTTTTTGTTTATTTTCTAATCTCCTCGGTGTTTTTTAATAAATTAATTATTTTCTTCAATAAAAAAACTAATTGAAATATTTTAATACCTTTTTCAGCTATGTTCCCGAAGGAAATTTAACAGCCTGCAGCATTGATTACATGACCAGGGAATGGAATCCACGCTCATATTTAATAACCTATTCTCTATTGGTTTACTATACTCCCCTCTTTTTAATCTGTTTTTCCTATTGGTTTATCATAGCAGCAGTGGCGGCGCATGAAAAGGCCATGCGTGAACAGGCCAAAAAAATGAATGTTAAGTCCTTAAGATCTTCGGAAGATTGTGATAAGAGCGCTGAAGCAAAATTGGCTAAGGTGGCTTTGACAACGATATCTTTATGGTTTATGGCATGGACACCATATTTAATAATATGTTATTATGGCCTATTTAAAATTGACGGTCTCACACCAACCGCAACAATATGGGGAGCAACATTTGCTAAGACAAGCGCGGTTTATAATCCAATTGTTTATGGAATAAGGTAAGGGAATGTAAAAAAAGAACTTGAATTGATTATAAAATTAATAAGCTGTTTTACAGTCATCCAAAATATCGCATTGTATTAAAGGAAAAATGCCCCATGTGTGTATTTGGCTCAACTGATGAACCTAAACCGGATAATGCTGGTGAATCACAGACGACATCACAAGCTGAATCTTCAGCTTGATTTTTTTTAAAACGATTTTAAACGATACAAATTAGTTTATAAACTTTAGTTATGAATTGTCAATAAAACTGGCAACAAAAATACAAAAAAAAAAAAATAAAAACAAAACTAAAAAAATAAATTTTAAAAGCAAAAATCTTAAAAAAAGATTGAAAAATGTAAAAAAAAGTAAAGCAAGTACAAAAATAAAAACTAATTGTATGTAAATATGCAATAAAACTGAAATTATTGATATAACTTAATATAGTGAATTGAAATTGTAACATTCGGAAGAAATCATATCAGCTCAACAGAAAAAAGTAAAACTTTTGGATTTACCATCTTCTATTTGAATGAAATTCACCATAACCCTAGTAAACTACAAGAACTCAATAAAGCATAAATATAGGAGCCCAGACCAATTCGTTTTCCGCAATATGATGTCACGAATATTGGAAAAAAATGTAAAAATTTTAAGATTTAAGTCACAAAATTGCCTATAACTATTTAACTTACCATACCTGGGGTTTAATCATTGCATTTCGTAATTAACTATACATTAGTGTTATGACTTTTTGATTTTTTTTGCAAATATTAAATTTTACATGCCCTAGCCAAAAAGGCAATAAAAAAATATTAAGAAACGCAATCTTACTTTTTCGCTGCTGTCAAAAAAGTTGCCGCACCAATAGGGTTGAAATTTGGTTTATATTGTTTTAGTTTAATTAAAATATTCCTCCGAAGTTTTAAACAAATGAAATTCAAATGATGCGTATTAAAAGCTATTTACGGTAAATATTACGAAACCTTTTTGGAGGGACTTTTGGATACATTTTTTGTCATTTACAATAATTCTTGTAATAATTCGTTATGTAAATTATGCAAAATCCCCGAGCAAAAATTTTTTTATAAATTGCATTTGGTGCGGAAGGTTTTTTTTGACAAAATGACCCGCAAACACGATTTTAATTATTAATTTAGTATTGCCTATCACGTGGTGATAGGTAAAATTTTTATTCAAAATGAGTCATAACCCTACTATACATGCAATTACATATAATTGTAATTGAAAAAACTCAATTACAGTTAAATGTTATTTGTAATTGTAATTTAAAAAGAACAATTAAAATTACATGTAATTTGTAATTTATAATTTTCAGCTACACATTACATATTGACAAAATGTCAATTACAATTACATTTTATTGGGAAAAGGAATAATGATCAACCCAACATGACGTATTCTTTTTATGTGGCCAGGCACGTCTATGCCGTCTATCCCAGGCATAGACGTGGCCAGGCAAATATGCATTTAAAATTTTAAATTAACGGTTCGTTGTCGTTCAATAAATGTGTGATTCATAAGCTGACGATCAGAGTTGAATAGACCTAGGTACCATACTTTAAAAATTAAAGTTCAAAGCAAAAATATTGGGTTGTGTTTACATTTGTTTATTTGTTTCGCAGTCAATATAAGCAGATCATTTTCAATTATTAACTCATAAATGCATGGATACTGAAGATGGGTCTGTAGCGGGACCAGAAAATACGTATTTTATTCTGCTGGCCTTATCGAATTTTTTCAATTTTTATTCTCTATTATTTACTTGAATGATCTCAAATCTAACAAAAAACATTAATTTAAAAAAACATTTTCTAATTCTAAATGTAATTGAAATTTGTAATTGAAATCACTTAACATGATCACAATCAACATAAATTTTTTGTTTTGTATATTTCAGACCTGGGGGATTTCAATTGCATTTCTATTACACTTACAATTGCTTGTAATTGAAAGTTTCAATTACAATTACATGTAAATGTAATTGAGTTTTTTATACCCTACACTACGTGGAGGGGCTCTAATAAGTTTGTGTTGATGTTTATAACACCAAAAAATATTGGATCTAGACCCACTTTATAGTATACCGATCGACTCCGAATCATTTTTATTTCGATTGAACGATATCCGTCTGTCCGTCCGTCCGTCTGTCTGTGCGAACTCTACAGTTCGCAAATATTAAGATATTTTGATGAAATTTGGTACACCGATTTACGTCGGCCCAAGGTTTGCGTTGAAATCGGTCCATGTTTACACCTAGTGCCCATATAAGGGTCTCCCCAAAATTGGCTTTTTTACTCGCTGCAGGTCGCAAATACGAAGATATTTCAATAAATTTTGGTATACGGACCAATTTTAGACTTAGTGCTCATATAAGGGTTCCCAAAAATTGGCTTGTTTACACGCTGCAGGTCGCAAGATATTTCAATGAAATTTTGTTCGCTGACTCACGTAATCCCAAGGACAAAGCCTATTGATTCTAGATAGGATCGGTCCATATTTGGACCTATCGCCCGTATGGGCTATATTTTCGATTTTCTCTTCTTTTATCATTTTATAGAAAATGTTGACACAAGTCCGTTTAAACCCATTCGAATTTCGGATCCAAACATTAGTTGGCTTTTAGCCAGACTGGTGTAGGGTATTGTATAGTCGGCATGCCCGACTTTAACTTTTTTACCCGTTTTTAATTAATTTAAAATAATAGAATAAGTAAAGGGTTGGTGAACAGGGACGCTACAAAAGTAGAAAGACAGGGACAGCAAACGACGCCATATTTCTTGCGGCTCTTTTGACATTTCTCTTCAGTAAGGTTTGCCATTTCATGATGGAAAGATATACGAGCCAACAACGAGTCGAAACTATTAAAATTTACTACCGAAATTCGGAGTCAGTGGCCTCAACGTTAAGAGCGCTACGTCCAATTTATGGTCGTCATAATCGTCCTAGCAGATCAACAATTGAGCGTGGGGCTACGTCAAATCTATGGTCTATGCCAACAAGCCAGCGACGATTGATGAACTTCGTACGAATATCGAACGTGAAATTGCAGCAGTATCGGCCGATTTATGCTTGAAAACCGTCGAAAATTTGGTTCAGCGTCTGGACTTCTTAAGCGTGCCCGTGGTGACCATGCAAAAGAGATCGATTTCCATACATAATGGCATCGAACGTACTTTCACAGGAATAAAGAATTTCATTGATATCCAAAACCGTTTTTGTTTTATTTAAACTTTTTTACTTTTGTAGCGCTCTTATTGAAAAACCCTATACAACTTCGAAATTTCAATTGCGATGTGCAATCCCTAAACAAAACTTTTTTGGTGATTTTTTTTTTTTTCATAATGGCATATTTTTAAAGTCAGAAATCCAACTTTTTTCTTTTTGGACCAGTCCAATGCATATGTATGAAGCGAAAAAAAAATATGATACATTCCAAAATTTTAATATCATAAATAAAATTTCTGTTCCTAGTCTAAATATATTATTGTAATTACCAAAGAAATGGAAATTAATGGTTAATGGCACTGAAGTAGACAAAAAAATTAAATTTATTGGAAAAAGTAATTCTTTGGATAGAGATATTATTAAAACACAACTGATACACGATTTTTGCTGCCGATATTTTATTCAAATGCCTTAATTTTCGATAAATTGGTGGTTGCTGCTATTGAAGGTAGTGTAGAAGTTAGTATTTTTTCAAAATTGATTAGAAAAATAATATTTTTTTAGTATGTTTAATCGCATATATTTTCTGTTCACAAATAAATTTAACTTTCCCGATGATAAATTTTAAGTAATTGCAATTAAAATTATTGAATAATTAAAAAATTTCTTTACCCAATTTATAGTCTATACCCTGGTCCCGAAATTTATTTAGCATTGAGCTCTTATAATATACAACAGTTATGGGAAATTCCATTTAAATCGGAGATGATAAATCCGAAATGTGTATTGAATTGGTATGGTTTCACTCATTCATAACTTTATCATTGATGGTAAATGATATCATATTGTGCACAAATACGCACATAGCACACACTGATAGCAAACATAATTTTGAGCTAAAAATTCGGCGAGGGACACCACAGATTCTTTGGGAGCAAAACATGGTTGGCAACCGAAACGAGTAAGGGACGATTTCTTAGTTTACATTAACCTTTTAGCAGAAGAGTTTCTACATATTTAAAAATATTTGGTATTTATAAACACTAATAAATGCATAAGAATATACATCACTTAACTGCTCTTATAAAACCAACTTAAAAACACGTAACAAGCAGTCGTTCTTTATATTTTAAACAAATTTTGAAAATAAACAATATGTTGAGAAATATTGCACAAATTGATTTTCATTATGGCAATACGTAGTTAAATCATACCCTTTGTTAAAAATTTAAAAACGAATTTTTATTGATTCTTAATTGCATTTGAGTCAATATTTAATTAATCTCTATATTTTTTTATGTGGTTTATTTATGTTTTTATGCATACAGTTTTTTGTATCATGATCACTGGAATAAATTGCATTTGTGGTAAATATTTGTATGCATTCTGTACATGAAAGAGAATATTGTATGTATTTAATTGAAGCAATACATTTTGTACATGAACAAAATATAGAAAGAAAAAAAAGAAAAGTAGAATATAACACCCTCATTCATCAATACATACAGAAAAAAGTTTGGAAATCTAGCAGGAAAAATATCTAATTAAATAGAAGTAGATTTAAAATCAAAATAGAAATGTGTTTTCTCGTTAACTTTCCAATCGGATACTCTAAAGGGTGTTTTTTAAGCACAATAGAACTTACGAAAGGGTGAACTGTCAAACGAACTGTCATACTGTGCTCAATTTTTGACATTTATGATCAGCATACTCTAGCAAATCATCATGAACAGATTGACGCTTGAACAACGCTACCAAATTATTTAGATTTACTTTGAAAATCAGTTATCAATTCGCGCAACTTATGAACGCAAAATTGTGTTCAGCGATGAGGCAAATTTTTGGTTTAACGGGTTTGTTAATAAACAAAATTGCCGCATATGGAGTGAAACCAATCCACTACAGACCCTACAGACTCCATTACAGACAGGAAAATGCACCTTTTGGTGCGGTTTACACGCTGGTGGCATCATTGGACCTTATTTCTTCAAAAATGAATCCGGAGCTCGCGTTACGGTCAATGAACATCGTTACCACATCGTGATCAATGATTTTTGGTTTGAAAATATAGATGCACATAGAAAACAGATTCATTGTGACAACCGAATTTTTTGCCAACCGAATGCTTTGGTTGAATGCACTAATTCATTTGTTTGTGGTAACGGAAATTAGGTTAACACAACAAAATTTCATTTTAAAATAATGCATCTGAATTGTGTCAGGAACACATTTGATTACTACAACTAAATAATTCGATTGCTGCAACCAAACCATTCAGTTGGCAAGAAATTCGGTTGTCACCATAAATCTGTTGTCTCTTTGTGACATTGATCCGGGCGAGATGTGGTTTCAACAGAATGGCGCTACGTGCCATACGGTGACCGCAAACATCGACTTTTTGAAAAAAAAATTTGGCGATAAGTTCATTTCGAGAAATGGACCTGCCAATTGGCCTCCCAGGTCGTGCGATTTCATACCTATCGATTATTTCTTGTAGGGCAACGTGAAGTCACTGGTTTATGCTGATAAACCGGCAATAATTGACGCCTTGGAGTCCAACATTGTTCGTGTTATTCGAGAAGTTAGTAAATTTATCAACAAAATAAAATATGTGCGCACAAGATGTTTAACTAAAAACAGATAATGCTTATAATTACATTATATGTATGTATATTATTGTATATGAAAGTGTGTATAATAATTTTTAGGGATTTTGTGTTTGTATTTACTCGTTTGGGTTATATGTATTATACAAAAATTTATCCATTTTATAGTAGTGAATTTACAAGCATTTTTTTAAGAGTGTAATCCTATATGAATTAAACAGACATTTGGAAAAAAAAATATTAAGCAAAAAATTTGAATTAATACGTTAAAACCTACAATTTTTCTAGGGTAGCCTTAATAAACTGACTAAAATTGGGAAAATCGATATTTTCTCATTTTTATCGATATTCCCAAGTTTTTGACACACAAGGTTTTTTGACACACTAGGTCCCTTTTCTCGGAGAAGGTCGCATATAAGTATTTTTGTTTCGATATTAATGATTTTTTTTTTAATATTGTTAAATACAATATTAAAAAACCACCTTAGGAAAAATTAAACAACAGTTTTATTGTCAGAACTAAGAACAAATAATTTCTAAAGTTTTATTTGAATCAGAATAATTCAAACTAAATTTCTTACACATAATATTTTGGAGAACATTTTTTTTTAGTTCTGACTATAAAACTAGCTCTAAGTTTAACTACCATTCTATGTTTCCAGCTTGTTTATAAGGAGACCTAAATCAAGCGGAAATAAAAACTATTAAGTAGAAATTGGGATTACAGACTATTAATTTTATAAAGAGTATTTAAAAAATCAAATTGATTTTTACATTTTTTCCTGATGGCAAAATATGGCCACTGATGCAGCACTGTTTATTCTATGTATTTGTTTGTTTGCATAAGCAGAGTATGTATGCTAGTGTTGTAAAAATGTTTTAAACAAAAAAATGTTTTCCAATTTACTTTTTATTTAAGGGGATTGTGTTAAATGTACTCTCTTGTTGTTTTTTTCTTATATTTTTTTTATATTTTTTGCTAAAATTTACAATATGGTATGGTAAATGAACAAAAACATCTAAAAGCAAATCTTTATTCCCAGCAGAAAATTGGACATAAACTGGGCAACACCTTGTAAAACAACACTCGAGAGCAAAAAAAAAAAAGACCAAGAACTACGTATAACTATTATACTTATGAAGTGAATCGACTGTTTTCTTTTTTTTTTTGTACTCCAAACATGATTACCCTTTTATGTAAATTTTATGCTGGGCTTTTGTGTTTTCGCTTTAAATATACTACAGTGAAAGTTTAAAATAAAATAAATACAAACCTTCTTGTATTTTCTGGAATTAAACTAAATTACAGCACCACAACTTGGGATTAATAATATTTTAATATGTAATTATATATTGTCATATATAACTCCACACATAATTATATATGTGACTGAGGTCCTATTATTTTTTTTTTTACTTTTTTTAACTCAATTTGATTTACTTAGCCAGTGTAGAAACGATAATGACATATCATTATTTTTTGGACTACCAGTAATGACACCCACTTCCCTTCTGCATTATTTTAAAACATATAATAATGAGTTACTGATAATGACTTATTTTTATCATTATTTTAAATAGAAAATAATTTTCTAAATTTTTTTGAAAAATTTTTGAAATCTATTTTTAGACTCAATATTTTTTAAACACTGGTAATGATATATGTAACCACATATTTTTTCATTTTTTGTATGTTGGCGAGTAAGCTTGCTTGTGTGCAGAAGGTCAATTATGTTTTTATCTATTAAATATTACAGTTCGATATAGCTCAGATGGTAGAGCTATTGACTGGCAATCTGTAGACCCAGGTTGGATTCCCGCACCAGCAAATTTTATTAAAAAAAAAAAAATACAATAAAAAATGTTTTTTTTTTATATAATTTATTTTTTTGAAAATCTATTTTTAGACTCATTATTTTTGTCACTACTTGTAAGCACATAGGTAACGATATATTTTTTGATTTTTCGTATACTGGTGTGTAACCATAACTCATTATTTTTCGCGACATCGCCATATAAAGGTAATAAGAAATGTAATAACAAAAGTAACTAGTTACCATTACCAAGTATGTAATTACATAACCACATGTCTGGTAATGATTTTCTACACTGGGTATAAATATTTTTTAACAGATCTTAAAAAAATTATACCATTTTTTGTGAACAGCATCTGCAAATTATGTTTTCAATTAATAGTATTTAAATATATAATTACATAGATATCGTAAGGTATAATAATTTCGTTAAAGTTCTGAATTTGAGTTCTTCCAGAGTGAAAATGTTTTTTTTTTTGTAATATTTCTACATAAAATTTTGGCAATATTCTTATTTTTTACCCCCCCCCCCCCCTACTTTTAATACAAAACAACTTGTGAAAAAGTGTTGAATAAGATTATTTTTTTCCAAAGGATTGCTAAGCTTATACATGTCATACTTTATTTAAAAGACATTTATATTACCTTTTCAACAACATCTATATTGTTCTTATCCCATTATTAATTTCGCAAATACAGACTGTTGATATTTAGACTTTTGACCCATATAAATCGTGGCCTAGACCCTCCAACAAACATTTTTTTATCTTCTTCGCCAAAAAAATTCCGTGAGTGAAAAACATTTAAGATTTTTAATTTTTTAATAAATAAATATTGTTTTTTTATTTTTTGTGTTGTTTTTAAAATTTTATTAAAGTTTAAATAATTAAAAAGCCTTTCCATTTGTATCTAATTGGATATAAATTAAGCCCATGGGATATTTTGGGATCTATCAGGATCTCAATTTTATATTATTGGATCTCCCAATTTTGAGATCTAGTTGGATCTAATTTAATCCTGTAATATATTTGAGGGATATATTTAATCTTATCCAATTTGGAGATGAACTTGGATAAGATTAAATGTCGGCCTATATCAAATGGGATATGGTTACATATGTTAGATATAATGTTTTTTTGATCGGGTAATTTTAAAATTGATTGGAGATACCAATAATTTGTTAAAAGTATTGTTTTCATGGATGGTAACCGAAACGAATGCGGTTATCGTTAGGATAACGATATTTTAGGTTATTTCGGTAACGGTATTTTAAGGGTAACGCTATTTCATTTATTTCGGTATCGGTATTTTAAGGATAACGGTATTTGAGTTATTTCGGTAACGGTGTTTTAAAGATAACGATATTTGGGTTATTTCGTTAACGGTATTTTAAGGTTAACGGTATTTCAGTTATATCGGTAACGGTATTTTAAGGGTAACGGTAGTCAGTTATTTCGATGCATCCCGTAATTTTGTTTTACAAAAAACAAACAAGATTACAAACAGAACCAATTTATCAATGTGTAAAAAATACTCAATAACCACGTGAAATCACCAAAAGCAGAAAATTAAAAATAACGGTAACGGTATTTTAGGAATAACAATATTTCATTTGTTTCGGTAACGGTATTTTAAGGGTATTGATATTTCATTTATTTCTGTAACGGTATTTTAAAGATAACGGTATACCGGGTATTTCGGTAACGGTATTTTAGGGGTAAGTGTAGTCAGTTGAAAGGGGTTTGAATCGATAACGGTATTTTAGCGGTATTGCCTGCCATCCCCGATTGTTTTTAATTCATTTTCCCTATTTTTAATACCTAGTAAAATATTCTTGGTGTAGTATTCAATTATAGGTAACTCCAAATAAAATAACGTCCTGGCAAATTTATTTTAATGATTTTGATCGAATTCCAACCAATCTTTTTCCTTAATGTAGAGTCACATATAAAATGTCCAGTAACAAACTTCGGCGATTTCAGCCATTTAGATTCTATTTCATTTCGTTCGAGTTGTCTAGAGATTCAATTTCAGTCGTTCCATTCTCCCTCCAATTTTAGTGTTACAATTTAAATTTTTCATTATTCCATTCCATTTCGTTCGCCGTTCATGTCGTTACAGTTGTCTAGTGCTTCAATTTCACACGTTAATTACAATCGTTTTCCATTTCGTCTAATTTTAGTGATTCTGTTCCACCCTTTCCCCATTCAATTTCGTTTCCAGTTCCTTTTCATTCGTGTCCATTGTCTGGTGTTCCAGATTCGCTCGTTCCCCACTCCATTCTATTTAGTTTCATTTGTCTAGTGTTTCAATTCCCGTTCCATTCCATTTCGTTTCCCAGTTTTAGTGTGCCCATTAAATTTGTTCATTAAATTTCAGATTTCTATACAAGGAGGTTTGGGCAGGCAGTGAAGAGTTAGACTTAGCTTTTGCCTCGCATTTTGAGTCAGTGAGTCAGCCAGTCAGGCAATCAATCACGTTATTCTTTTATATATAGAGAATAAATCTTCGTTTTTATTATTTGGCACATTCTCAGTGCCAAACACAGTTATATAAAATTTTAAAAAAACATTTACACAGCACAGCAAAATACATCAACACCTTAAAATCAAAAGCAATGCAGTAAGATGAAAATGCAGGCAGGCAGGCAGGCAAACAGCAAGGCAATTGAGTAAAAGTAAATACATACAAAATATTTGCATACGAGTATCCGACATACATTTGTACAATGTAGTCTATATGATATAAATGTAACATTCCTTTTGTGCAAGTGTAGCAGTAGTCCTTGATGAAGATGATTTTTATAGGCAAAAATACGGAAATACCCAAGATTTCCGCAAAATATGCAAATGTAATTTTCTTGATATAGAAATAAAACGAACTTATTTTTATGCTGCCACTGCATTAATTCATATATACAAGTACAGCCGAAATCCCATTTGCGCCACTTTGGTACAAGCGTAAATCGGTACGTGAGGTCTATAAAATTGTAAGTACATTTTAAAATAAATATCTGCATTTGAAATTCAATGTTTTAATTTAAGGAAAGGTCTTCCTATTTACCTCGTGCCCTAAGGGAGCGCAAATTAAGGTGCGACTGTACTTTACTTTTCTGCTATTATTTTCTAAAGAAATGTATGTTTAATTTTCCGCATGCCTACACAGAAAAAAACATCTGTAATTGAATAGAAATTGTTTTTACCCAAAATATATTGGCGCTGTGGATATAAGGTTGCGGTTTCGATACCCAACCAAGGCAGCATAAATTTATGAAAAATAATAACATGTATGAGTATTTTCTATCCCTCATATATCGCAGCGTCCTCCCAACCCCACCGAAGTAAAATAATAAACAAAGTTCGCCAACTCTTCATCAGATGGCGTGCAAAAACTGTTCTAAGGTTCAACATCTCGCGCAATATCAGTGTTGCCATATTCGCAGCAGTTCATTCTTCATCATCTTTCACTTCTTCCCTATCCCCTTTCCAAAGGAAGCAACACGTTAATTAATAGGAAGAATTTCCTGAGTGTAGCTTCTCTTTAAAAGAAAAAAAACTGAGATTCTTTAAAATATAATAAAATCAAATTACAAAAAAAAACTATTCACATTTAGAATATTCCAATTTTATTTCTATTATCCTTATCCATGTTTTAAACATAAACAGACAAAAGTTTTCATGTTACATACAAAAGTGCGTTTTTTTGACCAGTGTAAAAAAAAAATATTAAAACTTATATCGAAATTTCGATTTATTCTTTAAATATTTCAGGAAATAATTCATGGTTTTTGCAATTTTAATACAAAATATTATCCGTTGAAGTGTCTGGTTTATGTATCATTTTAAAATCCCGAAACCTATTAGTTGCGGTATTAATCATGACGGAATCCTGAAAACATTATAAAAACACTATCATAGTCAAATGATAGCTTAACTGCCGTAGATATTAAAATCATAAACATTTTTGGGATTTTGAAGTTCAGATACATGCGATTGAGGCAAGTGGGAATATCTCGAAAACTAACCGACGTTTTCAAAAATTTTGCCAGATTTGTGTTTAGCGTGCCAAAATTATATTCGAGTAAGAAAGATGCATTGCAGGAGGAGTCCTTTTTCACTGCCTAATGTAGAAACGGTAATGACATTATTTTTAGATTACCAGTAATGAACTTACTTTTTACATTATTTTAAACCATATAATAATGGGTTACTAATAACAAGTTAATTATCCACTATTTTAAAACAAAAAATAATACATTAACAATAATGACTTAATTTTATAATTATTTCAAATACATATAAATTAATATTCAAGATTTTTGTTAATTTTTTTCAATATCTATTTTTTGGAAAGAAAATTTATAAAGAATTTTGGAATGCTGAGTCATGAGGTTGAAAATAAGAGCATTTTGATTAAAAGCGTTCACCACATATGATTTTAGGTGAAAGATTAGGTAAAATTTTTGTACTTACACTAAAATAAAGAAGTTAGTAGCAAAATTAGTAAAACGTTTTATAGCCTATTTTGTTTTTTTTTTTTACTAATTTTCAGTACTAAATTATTTTTTATTAAATATTTTCTATTATCTCTATATAAATTACAATTTGCTGGTTTTATCAAAATACTACTACTAATTTCTTAAAAATGTTGCAAAAAGACCTAAAATTTTCATTAATTTTTTATAATCTAAAATATGAAGAAGTCAATGGATATTAAAAATAAATTTAATAAACTGTATCTACTTATTATATAGTTAAAAAACTTGCTGCTTTTTTGCAAATCGATTTTCATTTGTAGTTTACAAAAATTGTTAATACACTCACAATATATTTTAATAAAGATGTACCGAAATTAGAATCTGTATTGCAGATTAAACATTAAAATAATATTCATTTAAAACAATTGGATTTTATTGTTTATTTTTAATTGTTAATTAATTAACTGGCAAAGTCGGTAAAACAATAGATTTCTCGTTTATATTAAAATTTATTATCCCAGCCAGCAATTTCGGAGCGTTCATAAATAAGATTCCTAAATGGCTCATGTTGTGTTTTTGAAAACACTCTTTTTTTGGTAGAAAATATGAACCCTCAGAAAATAATCCAAAAAGTTGTCTCTACAATCTAAAAAGCTGCCTCAAAATGAGGGTTAATTTTTCGGACTCAAAGAAGATTCCAAAATTATTTAAATTTATGAGGAAAATTTCGAATTTATAAATTCTTTTTTCTGAGTCATTTCTGAGTACGCAGGGGGCTCTTTTGGACAGACCACTTTCATAGGAAAAAGTGGAAAAATGTTTATGTTTTTGGAGCTCATTTCTGAGTCAGAAATGATCATCTTTGTTTGCTGGGATACTATAAGAAATTATTGTTTCTAATAATACAGGAGTCTCTGTATTGAATCCCAGTCTAGAAGGGAAATTAGCGAAAATATCAATAAGGAAACGGCCAATATTAGTAAAATCATTTTGGAATCGGCAAATATGTCAATTCCTCAGACACGCTACTCAAATAAACCAAGAGTCCCATGGTGGAATTCCGAACTAGAAGAACTCAAGAATCATCTTTGGTGTATATTTAAACGTGACATGATCACAGTGAACTTAATAAATTATAAAAGAGCTAACGCTCACTTTAGGAGGAAAATAAAACAATCCCAAAGGGAATCTATTTTGGACTTTACGTCTACGATCAACCCCTCTACTGGTTCGGGGAAAATATGGGAAAATATTAGAACTTTCACTGGGAACAAATCGAGGAATGGAATACATTGTATTGGTTCTGTTGATGACCCTGATATTTTTCTAACCAACAACTATGAGATAGCTTCTGAAATTGGAAAATTTTGGTCTCTCAATTCGTTAGACTCAAATTTTCCATTTGAGTTTAATGAGAACAAACATAACTTGCTTGACAACATACCACTATTTGTCCCAAGCTCAGAGGCTTCCCTTATTGAGGGGGATTTTAACCTCCTTGAACTTCAGAGAGTTTTGGGTAAGGTAAAGGGGAAACACCTGGTAAGGATCGAATTTCCTATCCTATGCTTAGACAATTACCACTCGCAATGAAGCATCGATTATTGAGGCTTTATAATAATATTTTTGAAACTTTTTTACCTCAACAATTTAAATTGAGCATAGTTGTTCCCATATACAATCCCGGAAAGGAAAAAACGCCACTCGACGCTTACAGACCGAGCTCATTAAATTCTTGCCTGGCTAAAACGTTGGATAAGATGGTCGCCAACAGGCTCTGGTGGTTTGTAACAAATCACAAACTGCTCAATAGCCGACAGTTCGGCTTTATACGTGGTAGATCAACAATAGATAGTTTACTTTACTTAGACTATCATATTACGAACAGTCTATCGAAGGGTAAACATACGACCTGTCAAACTTACTGTGACGGTCGTTTGCGAGGAGCGAATTTAACAACACCAAACAAAAATACGTTTCCAAAAAAGAACCACAATGTTGTCTAATTTGTGTGTATTAATATATATACGAGTGCGTTTATTTCTATAAAATAATAAATGTTACAAAAAGTACAATAAAAATATTTTATGTTGAACTTACCGCAGTGTTTTTCCCTCACAAACTGACTTTACTAACAATATTAAAAAAGCAAAGAACTAAATTCTTATTTGTATAACACATAAGAAGTAACTGTCCTTTAATATAAAAAACTTGACGAATATAAAAACCACTGCAGTAAGATCAACATCAAAAGGGAATATGCAATTATAAACAACAACAGTATGCACAGAACAAAACGTTACTTTAAATTGGACATTAGGGATCTTCACAGATCATTATAAAACAAATTGAAACATAAATCAAAAAATATCTAAATGGACAAATTTATTATGAGCCATTGCGCGACATCCCCACCCCCGTGGATCGGTCACGATTCACTACATCAAATCAAGGACAGCAAGCTTGGAAACTGGACGCTTAAGAACACCTGTACTCGTTCTAACATCGGCCCGACGGATAACACCATCACTGCCTTGGTACACCTGCTCAACCCGACCTCGCCTCCAATCTCTACGAGAAACCGCCGGGTCACAGATGAGAACTAAATCACCGATGGCAATTGGCTTTGTGAATTGACACCATTTGGAACGCCTGGTCAAAGTGGGCAAGTATTCGTTTATCCATCGATTCCAAAAATGGTCACGCAATTGACGGGATATGCGCCATTGTTTTCTCAATACAGCCGGTTTATCCGATATGACGCCGGCAGGAGTTTGAGAAGTGTTTGCTGCTCCCAGCAAAAAATGATTAGGAGTTAGTGGCTCTTCATCTTCGTGGCTTAAAGGTAAATGTGTCAATGGACGTGAATTTACAATATTTTCTGCTTCAATTAAGAAGCTTTGTAGAGTATGCTCACGTGGGCTGGATTCCTTTAAAGTAGATCGCAGCACCCGCTTCACACATTGGACCATGCGCTCCCATGCACCACCTTCAGCCGGATTATGCGGGCAATTAAACTGCCAATCAATACCTTTAGTAGACAGCTCATCTTGTATTCGAGCCATATCAAAAACTTCATGAAACTGTTTGGAAACCTGGTCAGCACCAACAAAATTTTTCCCGTTGTCACTCCTAAGTTTAGTTGGCGTACCACGTCGATTAATAAAATTTCGTATGGCAAGGATGCATGCATCTGTAGATAAATCAAACGCCACCTCTAAGTGAATGGCTCTAATGGTGAGACAAGTGAATAGTGCCACCCAGCGTTTTTCATGGCGACGGCCAATTGTTATTGTGACGGGCCCAAAATAATCCAAACCAGTGTAGGAAAAAGGACGAATATATGGTGTTAATCGGTCTTCTGGCAATGAACCCATAAGTGGTGGCACCGGCATTGAACGGCGAAATTTACAAATATAACAATTAGAAATACACTTACGTAAAATTCTTCTAAGGCGCGGAATCCAAAATGATCTTCTAATTTCACAAATTGTGGCTTCAAAATTTTGATGCTTCATTTTTTCATGAATATGCGTCACAAATAACTGGGTGACTGGATGAAGAGAGGGCAAAATTATCGGGCGTCTGGCGTCCAAAGGTAACCAACTAGCTGCATCAACACGTCCATAAACTCGAAGTAATGAATCTTCATCAATGTAGGGCGACAATGTATACAATTCACTTCCCTTTTGTAAATTACCGGCATTTCTTATTATTTCTATTTCAGATGAAAAATTATCCTTTTGTGCTTGGCGGCAAAGGAATACTTCAGAAGTTTTTAGTTCGGCGATAGTTAAACCATTTTCTTCTCCAAGTGGTGATTTCTTTTGACAGCGATTTATAAACCGAAACACCCAAGCAACAGTACGTTTTAATTTTAGAAATGACGAAAATCTTCCGTATTCAAAAATTGTAGGCGTGTTTATGAATAGAGTAAACTTTGGACGAAGTTCTTCATCATTTGGATCACAATTGCTTGCAGAAACTGACTGTGGCCATTCATGTTCATCAGCATATAGAAAACTGGGACCCTTAAACCAACGAAAATCATTTAAAAATTGTACCTGGCTTTTCATTCTTGTAGTTTCATCGGCAACATTAAGACTCGTTGGCAGCCACCTCCAATCGGCTGGACTGGTAGAATCCAAAATTTCTGTAATTCTGTGAGCAACAAATGGTTTGTATCTGCGGCTTTCAGAACCAATCCAACTTATGACAGTTGTAGAATCACTCCAGCAAATAAAACGTGATATTTTTAGCGAATGTTCTTTCAAAATTGTAGACATTAAACGAGTTCCCAAAACGGCTGCCTGTAGTTCAAGTCGTGGAATTGTCATTGATTTTAAAGGTGCACATTTTGTCTTGGCAGCAACAAAGGACAGTTCTATTTTCCCATCAGCGTTTATTGACCTCCAATATGCCACGGCCCCAAAGGCGTCTTCACTGGCGTCGACAAACACATGTAGCTCCAGGTGACTGGGAGCACCATTTTTAAAATAATACCGTGGTACATTAACATTTACAACATTTTTTAGCTCCTGACGCCAATTATTCCATACGTCGCAAATTTCATCAGGCAGCACTTCATCCCAACGTATATTGTGTCTCCATACTTCACGCATCAATAATTTAGCCGTAACCATATAATTGCTCAATAAGCCAAGAGGATCAAAAACTGACATAACCACACTTAGTAACTCACGTTTTGTAGGATACCTTCTCCCTTCTATAACGTCAGCTTTTACATTATGGAACTTTAAATTGAACCTGAATGTATCATCTTTAGGTTGCCAATACATACCGAGCACCTTTTCTGATTGTAACTCACTGACATCACTTGAAAAATTAACCGGCTGGTCCACATTACCCTTAAGAGCAACAACCACTTCAGGAGAATTCGATGAAAAATTACGCAACTCAAACCCAGCAGATTTATGGATGTCCCGCACTTGTTTAGCAATTTGTATGGCACTTGATGGCGTTGGAAAACTATCTACAAAGTCATCAACATAATGGTGATCCACAATAGATTTGACGGCACGAGGATATTCACTTCGAAACTGTAAAGCGTTGTTTTCTTTGACGTATTGGGCCACACAAGGCGAACAAGCAGCTCCAAAGGTCATCACAAGCATTTCATAAACATCTGGGGCATGGGTTTCATCATCGCGCCAAAGAAATCTTTGGGAACATCTGTCTTCAGGAGCCACAAGTATTTGGTGAAACATTTCTTTGATGTCCCCGCAAACTGCCACAGCACCAACACGAAAATTAAATAACACAGATGGTAAAGGCTTATATTGTTGAGGGCCTTTTAGTAAATTTGAATTTAAAGAGACTCCTTCAACGGATGCGGCAGCATCAAATACCAAACGAATTTTCCCCGGCTTATTGGGGTTGACCACTCCGAAATGGGGAAGATACCAGGTTCTAGGACGGACAACAGATGCTTCATCAGCTGACAATTTACGTACATACCTTTTAGAAACATAATTGTTGATAATATTTTTATAAGCAGCACCAAATTCGGGGTTCCTTTTCATTTTACGCTCGATTCCTCGAAGTCTATTGAGGGCCATGGAATAGCTATCTGGCAACACAATGTCATCATAGCGCCACAAAAGCCGAGTTTGGAACCTCCCATCAAGCATTTTGGTATTTTTCAAAATTTCACGAGCACGCAAATCATCTTGGGACTCTATGACTGGCAAAACTTTTACACCAAAATTTTCAGTCTCGAAATAATTTGCCACCAAGTCATAAAGATTGTGGTCTGGGTGAACCGTGAACAAACACGAATCTGTTGATGAGCTACCTTTCATTGGGCCAAACACAACCCAGCCTAAAGGGGTGCTGGCCGCATAAGGACCATTTTCTTCCAGCGGCACTATTTCATCTGGAAGACCAAGATGGCAATGGTCTAACCCAATAAGGATCTTGGGAACCACATTGTTGTATAATCTTACGGGCAGACCGCGATGCTCACTTAAATCCATATTAAAACTTTGAGCCGGCAGCTTCAAATTTGCAACACCATATACATTTCGCAGCGCATATTTTCTTTGCCTGCCGATACCACTTACGTGCAGATTAACAACTGATGCCGTTTCTTTAGTTGCGTTGCCAGCGTACCAATGAAGTTTTAATTTACTTTGATGACCTTGAAGACCCAGCTGTCGCACCAGCGAACTGTCCACCATAGTCACCGAAGAACCATCATCCAATATAGCATAAGTTTCAATTTGACTATTGGGCCCATATAAAACGATTGGAACCACACGAAATAGCACAACACCTTTGTCAGCATTACTAGATACACAGTTAAGAACCGACTCGTTGCTATTTACAGAACCACTCAGAGCAGTTGCCTCAGTATTTTTCTTTGTATCGTGCAATAATTTGTTATGTTTAAATTGGCAATCGTCGACTGGGCATTGCTTTCGGCGATGGCACATTCTACTTGAATGCCCCACACGAAGACAAGCAAAACATAACCTTAATTTTTTCACTTCATTCCATCTACTTGGCACACTCAATGAAAGAAATTTTTTGCACTCAAATATTGTATGCCCTGCTTGGCACACAGGGCATTCTGATTGTTTACGTTGCCCATCATCGGCATGAAGGACAACCTTTCGTTTTGGTTCACTATTTTGAGGTACAGTGGTATTTAGCACAATTCTTACCAAATCTGCGACACCTTTGAGCCAAATGTTAAAATCCAATAGGGTTGCATACGGCTTTATTGTTGATGCACAGCGGGCCCATTCCATTCGTTTGCTCATTGGAAGCTTTCCAACTAACTCTTCTAATAAAGTAGGATTTGCCAAATGTTGTTGCCCATTGGCAGTTTCTAAAAAGGCGGTAAGATTCTGCACCATAATAGCAAATGGTATAATTTTATCTATAGAGTTTTCTCCGATGGCTGAAATTTCCTTCACTTTTTGTAGCTGGCAACGAATAAGAATTTCTGGGCGACCATATTGGAAATTTAATTGCTCCATAACCATATTCACATTGTCTGGGTGGATGAGCAATGATTTCACGCTGTCACGGGCCGCACCCTTTAATGCCTTTTGGAGCCTTAAACAATTTTCAAAATTATTGTATTTATACACAGCAGTCGAATGATTAAACGCTGTTGAAAACATGGGCCAATCTTCGGGAGCGCCATTAAAATCCGGCAAATCATAAATTTTCCTATGCATTGGCATTGAACCGCCATTTTGAAACAAATTCTGGGCATTTGGCGGCATCATGTTTGATAATGGCGGTTGCCTAGCATAAATATCGTAAACATGATTTGCATCAGAATAACTCGTGCCAGAAAATGGCGTCTGAATATGGCGTTCACCGAAATCAACGTTCGCAGCGGCATTGGCGTTGACAGCGGCAGCATTGGCGTTGACTGTGGGTAAATTGTTTTCAATTTCACTTACCCCTGATGCTGGCGGCGTGATATTTGATGGCTGTGGCAGGGCAGCAGAATAATTCGAAGCAGCGGACGAATTGTTGCTTAAAGCAGCTTTCAAGGCTCTTTGGGCACTTACCAGTTGGGCCTGAAGAATATTAATTTGGTTTTGAAGGCCTTCCAACTCTGTACCAGTAGCTGCACTCGATGATGCCAACGGCTGCAACAAAGCATTAATTTCATTTATGCTCTGTAGATTTGCAGTTGTTGTGATTGTAGCAGTAGTGGCGGTGGCTATGGCAGAGGTACTTCCGGCAGAAGTGAAACTCATTGGCACTCCGGCGGCAGAGGCAGCAACATTTTTTTTCAAAGTTGTTCCAACGGCAGTGGAACCAGCAGGCAATGAAGGCACTCCGGCAGCAGAGGGAGCAGTGTGTTGTAAGACACTTTTTGTTCCGGCAGACGTGGAACCATTTCGTTGTTGCATCATCGATTGTTGTACGGTTGGTTGGTTACGTGGACTTCTTCTTACAGGAGATCGTTCCATTTGTAACACACAAATTTTCGCACGAAAATTGCGAAATAAAATTTGTCAAACTTACTGTGACGGTCGTTTGCGAGGAGCGAATTTAACAACACCAAACAAAAATACGTTTCCAAAAAAGAACCACAATGTTGTCTAATTTGTGTGTATTAATATATATACGAGTGCGTTTATTTCTATAAAATAATAAATGTTACAAAAAGTACAATAAAAATATTTTATGTTGAACTTACCGCAGTGTTTTTCCCTCACAAACTGACTTTACTAACAATATTAAAAAAGCAAAGAACTAAATTCTTATTTGTATAACACATAAGAAGTAACTGTCCTTTAATATAAAAAACTTGACGAATATAAAAACCACTGCAGTAAGATCAACATCAAAAGGGAATATGCAATTATAAACAACAACAGTATGCACAGAACAAAACGTTACTTTAAATTGGACATTAGGGATCTTCACAGATCATTATAAAACAAATTGAAACATAAATCAAAAAATATCTAAATGGACAAATTTATTATGAGCCATTGCGCGACACGACCATAGTATTGTTGGATTTTGAAAGAGCCTTCGAAAAGGTCGGGGTACACACTATCGTTGATCAATTGGTACACTGGGGAGTCGGCCCACATATTATAAGGTATGTTATAAACTTTATGACTAACCGTAAACTTTCGGTCAGAATTTGAAATCAGTCATCAGCTTGCTATCCGGTTCAAAATGGTATTCCGCAGGGTTCGCCCCTATCAGTCATCTTATTTCTTGTAGCTTATAATAAACTCTGTTCGATTATAGAATTGAATAGGGAAATTAACTTTACGGCATACGCGGATGATTTTAATCTGATAATTAATTCGAGCAAATCCAGGAACCCAGTAATCAATCTGGATGATTTATTCCACAATATAAATCAATGGTGTAATGATTCCGGGGCATCTCTATCCACTGCTAAATGCAAATTCATACACATATGTCGAAAAAGGAATGTAAATGTACCATAACAACTTCAAATTATCAACTAACAGAAGTAGATAACTTGAGGATACTGGGCTTACATTTGACCAGAAGATACACTTGGGACACACATATCGATAATCTCGCAAAGTCCTTAAATGGATCTCTGAACATCATTAAATGCCTATCAAGCCACAACTTTAATTGCAATGTATTAAATTTAATATCAATAATCAACGCTCTGATTATATCAAAAATAAGATATACTTTACCTTTTTTCGGATTTTCTTCAAAATCCAGACTGAATAAATTGAATACTTTATTGAATTCAGCAGTCAGGAACTCTCTTGGGGCCTTTCGTACAACGCCCTGCAGGAACATGTTATATGAAGCCAACATACCCTGTTTAAAAACCCAGTTAAATATCGTTTTAACTAAGTTGTCTAGTACATTCCGTACAAACCCTAACAAATTGCGGAACTCCATTTTGGAGAAGATCATCAAGTCGAGGAGAGTTCCAAAACTTTACTCCACTATTGCCAGAATAAAGCACAATTGTGATATCCTTGGAATTAATATGAAACGATTTAAGACTGCAATCAGAAATTATCCCCCGTGGTTGCTTAATCAGAATAATATAAATATCTCATTTCATAGACTCAACAAAAGCCAACATAATCCGTCTCAATTTCGCACTTTGTTTGAGCAACTTCGGGGTGACTTACCCCGTCACAGATTCATATTTACAGATGTATCTAGATAGGAGAATTTAGTAGGATATATTGTTACTACGAATTGTAAGACTTTAAAAACCTCAACCTTACCTAAATGCCGGTAGGAATTGATTGCCATATACCAAGCAATAAAATATGTTGAAAACAAGAGAGGGACGTACGCAATATGCTCCGATTCTCTATCGGCTTTAAGAATGATTATGAATATATCGAACAATGACCCCTACGTCTCCCATATAAGGAATACTTTGATACATAGACAAAACGATATAACCCTAATTTGGACTCCAGGACATTGCAACATTGAAGGGAATGAATATGCTGATATTGTGGTAAAAAACGCTCTAAGATCCCCTCTAATAAGTACGGATATTGATAACACTTATTCTCGCACTTCGCATTGGTACAGGACTATAAACAAGGATATGACCAAAATAAGAGAATATGCCAACTCGCAAATTAACGAACTACCCAGAAGGGATATCATTAAGTTCTTGAGGATTCGTCTTGGATACTCCAAATATACACATGGTACTTTGATAAACATTCCCAACATACCTACCTGTAACTGTAACATTATGCGTCCTCCATCCCATGAACATATCCTATCCCTCTGCCCTCAATATCAAGATATAAGACAACAGACATTTAAACACGAAAACCCCTTATCCCTGATCTCCAATCCCACTATAGTTAATATTAAACTTATAATAGAATACCTAAAAAAAAAACCAACATCTATAACTTCATTTAACCTAAATAACATTTTATTAATTACTTAAGTTGAGCTTAAAGCCTAAGTAGCTACTGCTCCATATATAACAATTAGCTTATAATTTTAATTATAAGTTAATTTTGTAAATAAATAAAATAAATAAATATAGTTTCTAATAGAAAATTGTGACTGAATATTTTAACTTATAGCGAAAGTCTGTATTTTATGTACCTATTATGTCTTTTGAATGACTGTTTGTTTATTGAAAAAATTAAAGAATATATATTTTTTGTTATTTAACTACCTATTCAATTGAAACAACTTTACTGATTTATGATTTATGTTTTAAAGAATTACTGAAATTTTACAGTGAAGTTACTGTGAGTGTAGTACAAAAAGTTAGTAACGATTATTAAGTTTTTATTAAACATTCATTTTACTATATTTACCCTACGGGGAATGAGGAGTCAATTGCCCTCCAAGGACCTATCCCGTGACCGGTCCACCGGAGGCATATTACTAAATTTGTACACTAATAGAAAAAAGTCCATAAAAAATTTAGTTAAAACTACTAAAAATTAGTTAAAAATGATGCTGTAGAAAAAACTGCTAAATTAGCAGATTATTTTTGCTATATATTAGTAATATAGGAACAGCAAAAATAAAACTGTTAAATATACAGAATTTTAGTTATATTTTAACCTGCTAAAATCAGCAAAAAATTTTGCTAAATAATTAGTAGCCTTAAAAATCACCAAAAAATTTAAAATTTTCAAAGTTTTATTCGATTTTTGTTTTTAATGCAAATAAAAATTGAGCCTTTTGAAAACAGCAAATTACAATTTTTTAGCAAATATTTTTGCTGATTTTAGCAGAATATACTGCTATTTGCATTCAACTAAATTTAGGAATAGCAAAAATTTTGTAAATTTAACAGTTTATTTTTGCTATTTTTAGTGTACAAATATTTAGCAAAATTTTCTGCAGATTTTACAGTACGATTTGCTATTTTCAATTAACTAAAAGTTAGCCTAATTATAACTAAAATTCTGTAAATTTAAAATTTTTAATGTTGCTGTTCTCATTTTACTAGTTTTTAGTAAAGAAAATCTGCTAATCTTAGCAGTTTTTTCTGCAGCATCATTTTTAACTAATTTTTAGTAACTTTTTATGTTATTTTTACAGATTTATTTCTATGAGTGTATAAATATGAACCAAAGAGAATGAATTAATTTTCTAAGTATTTTCTGATCCGTTACTTTCACTGTTGCTTTTAAAAAACTTGACCGATTCCGTAATAAAAAACAAAATTCGCGGCATATTTTTAAAAATATTTTTTTATTTATTTTACTCTTTTTTTTTTTTTTTTATTTTTAACTTTATTTTTCTACGATTTGCTTATTTTAGCTCTTATTTTATATTTCTATAATTTTTTGGTAAAAGATTTTAAGTTTTGTAATTTCAACGTTTTTTAATGTTAAAAATAACAATTAGTATTTCATTTAACTTTTCTTTTTAACTTAAGGGGAATTTTTAAAATTATTAATTATATTATCAGAGTTTTTGAGGTAATTTTCTAATTTTTAATTGATTTTTTAATTTAATTATGGCCAACGCAAAATACGAGTCAACTTGCCATTAAAGGACCTATCCTATGACCGGTCAATCGGGGGCATATTCAAGGCACTTCCACTATATTTGTGTGTGTGTTAGTGTTGTATTATTTTCTATTTTTTTTTATTTGTTTGTAGTGTTTGTTTTTTCTTTATCTTTTTTATTTGAACAGAAACGAAAAAAAATACCATCAGCTAGCCATCACGCATAAGCAACATTAGCTCAGACGGTAGAGCGTTTGCCTAACAAGCAGCAGGTTGTGTTATCGAGCCCTACTCTGACGCGAAGTAGATTTTTTTTAATTCTTAATTTTTTATTAGTTTATTTGAAAGGCTATTTTTAGACACACCACCTTACTGTCACAAGGTGTCTAAACTGTGGCAATTGGTCATTTCCAATGACAAGGCCATATTAAAGTGACGTGTCTCTTTCAAACAAAAAGGCCGATCAAGGACCGGTCACTGCCCCCTTGGGACCTATCCTGCGTGTCACTTTGGACCGGTCCCTTTCCCCGTAGGGTACTGACAAGTTTTGCTCAAGATATCTAAAGAATCGGCTGACCTAAAATTAGTTTATTTTTATAATTACAGACTTTCTTTAAAATTTACAAACTTTCTATTTGAGTGTACTATTGCAGTACACAAAATTATACAATTTTACAAGGATGAATTTCTAGGGAAAAAATGTAAGAAGTAAAATAGAAATTCAAATAAAGTTTACGAAAAAAGTTCGTTACCCTTGAGTATTCTTATGCTCATGCATATGCATTTCTTATTCTTGTATTTGAATACGAATGTTGCCAATCAGTTGATATCTATGAAGATACACGCACACACACACACTAGTTGTTTGCATGCGTTTATTACAATAACAATAAAAATGTTAAGAAAGGAAAGAATATAAAAAAAAAATCAACTTTGCAAATATTCATAGTTTGAATTTTGTAGAAGGGTTTTGTATAATTAAAATGACAAAACATCATTACTATCAGCTTCTGAATCTCAATAATAATAATTGAAATTGCTCAGAAATGAAGGCGATGAAAGCACAGTGGTTTTCATATAATTTCTTTTAGATTCTAACTCAGTCGACTTTTTAAGAAATTGTATCATTGAACGTTAATAATAACGAGGCAATTGCTTCCATAGCCCTGAAATTTTCCAAAAAGATTAATCTACCAACTTAAAATTAAATAAATTATTGCAAACTTTAGTCAGTTTCATGGAATTTAATTTTTGCATTTCACAAATTTTCATGTATTGAAGATTCTTCATACACAATGTTAAAGTTTTTGTCGCTAAAAACAACAAAATATAGATTTTTAATGTGTAAATATGCAAAATTTTGCACTTGTAGTGCTTAAAGCTAACTAAATTGGTCAAACATTCTGTTTGTTATATTTAAAAAAATTTAAATTCAAAACAAAAGAAATTTAAATACATAATGTGATTTTGGTTAGCAGCTTTTTTGACTAACTCCACTGTATCTCAGGCCAATAAAATTCAATCTGTTTACTAATATCAAGACAATCAAGTATGAAAGCAATTGTATCAATATTGTGTTTTAATCGGTGCATTAGTTTGGACAAAAATATATACAAAAAATTATATTTAATTTTCCAAAAGTAAAACTTTTTAAGTTTTGAAAAAAATCTTTAAAGCACAAAGAACAAAAGATTGTTGTTTTGATTAAGTCAAAATTCCAACGAAGAAAACAAGATATATTTTAAGAAAATCCATTAGATAGATTCCAAAGTTATCCATAAAATCACAGTGCAACACAATTGGAAATCAAAAATTTTAGATTTCTTCATGTAACAATTGACACTTGCCGAGTGTCTCGTTGGTTATGTAAATTTGCTATGAATAGCATGTACAATTGATGTTTTAGGATTTGAACACAAGGAGAACAAAACAGTGATGATATGATATACTTATTTCGTCTATAAGTTTAACGCTGTTATTAACCCCCAGCTGGTACACTATCATTCAGCATATGTAAACGAAACACAGGGGTTAATTGGAATTTCTAATTTTCATATTAGGATTTGAAGAATAAAATAGTGGCCAAGGTATACATATTAGGCTGTCCCTTAAAATACGATTGGTCGATTTTCATTCATTACACTCCCAGTCTTGATCTATTTGTTGTTGCAAAATGGCCGTGCCGAATCGCCGCTTGAAATGTTCCATTTTTGGAAAAATAGCATCTATATTAAAGATATCCAAAATACGAAATATTGCAAAAATCAGGTTATTGAAACTTTTTCCTATAAAAGAAAAACAATCCTTCTACAGAAAATAAATGGTACCTTAGATTTTGTACCAGGGATCTGATGCATTTCTATTGCAAAACATCATGAGATGGACGGTTTTACAGAAAAAAGTCATCTCCGTTAAAAAGTGTGACATAAATTTTTCTTAATAACGTTTTCCAACTTTAAGTAAAATATTTGTTTTATTACTTTACAATGGAGAATCAAAGACAAGTGCAAAAAAGTTATTGCAAATAATCAGAATAATTCATTGCGGACTTATAAAAATTGAAACAGAAGTAGGGTAGAGGGGGGATCCTTCGCCAGTGGGGCACATACACTAATCCCATTTTTCTCCGATGTTAAGGGAGATAAAAAATTGGAAAAAATATATTTTGTGCATTTTTCAATTACCTTTCCTTGACATCCACTTTGATGAATTTATATCACATGTGGTCGCAGACAGACGTGTTTTTGTGTTTTTTGGGGTGCCAAAAAAATAATTGAAAGGAACTACATTTTGCAATAACTTCCTCAAATCGAGTGATAAAAAAATTATTTTGAATTATGTTGGACCTATGATCCTAAGCTTTCAGAAAATGATAATTTGATTTTAGTAAATGCTTAAAAAGTGTGAAAAAATATTAATTTTATGTTAGTGCCTGTCTCTGGGGCACAATCACCAGATGGCCCCTGGAGCTACGAAGAGTTGGTGCATCCCTGCCTAAAATGCTCTATAAGACTTTTCTATATATTTAAAATATGTTTAATAGTAAATTAGAACAATCGTGTTCATTCTTAAATTTATATTAATTATTCAGTTTTTTGTAATTTTGAAAAATCATTATATTATAGTTTTAAATTATTTTTTTTTAATGTAGTGGATATTTATTGATTAAAAAGAATCACATATCTTAAAGAACTCATTATAAATTATTTATTTCAGTTATTAAAAGATTGACTTTGTTGTATTAACAAATTTTTTTGTTGAAATTGTATCTAGCTCTTTTGGCGAATATACCCCAGGTTTGGGGCAGTTACGCCGAATTGAGTTACTTTGAAAAACATTAAAAAATAATAGAAAATATGCAAATAATTAGAATAAAAATCATAGAAATTAAAGCCAAGATATGTAGATTTTCAATTTGAAAGTAATTTTTGAGAAATAATTAGGGGTTAAGAAATGACAGTGCTTTGGAAAAAAAGTGGCGAAGGATCCCCCCTCTACCCTACGCGTGACCAGAGCAGGTGTTTCCAGAGTGGTCAAACAGGAAAAAAGGACCTAGTATCAGTGGCGGCTCCAGCTCAAGTCTCTGGGGGGGGGGGGGTAATTTTGGAAACATTTTTTTTTTTAAATTTTCACAAAAAATATTTTTTAACACCTTTTGATTTGGCCATACACTACTTGTTGGACGTTTTTGGACTCCGCAGAGCAAGGTTAATGATTTTATGAGCGACGCTTAAGGTATAAAAGACAATATAAAGTCCAACGGAAAATTCTTTGTTATATTTTTTTATCAAAAACTTTAATATTTGATACGTATTTGACATCCAACAAGGATGGGTTAGTAATGCCTAAAAAAGTTTGTATTAAATATTGTATTGTATTAAACTTGCTATAACTTGGAATTTTTTGTATAGCTAAAATTGGTGTTCAATTTCGGGAAAATTATCAAATTTGCTATAGACTTTCCGTACATATTTGGGTCTAACTTTTGTATTATTTTAGCTCTGAAAGCGTGCCTGAAGTTGGTCTGCAACTCATTCTTTAATTAGATAATTTCTGATTTATTAAAAAAAAATTTAAATTTTTGAGAATTTTTCTACAATTAACTAATTGTTTCTATCCTTTTACAATTGAAGCCATGATTGAGCCACGTGAATAGTTACTATTTTGAAATGAACTTTAACCATTTATCGTTATCAAAGGTATAAAGCCATTTTATCTTAATACGCGGTTCGGGATACTTTACGGTAGCCTTTTAATATTTTTGTATTAGTTCTTAGTTTTTTATCAATGACACTGTCAAATATCAGTTTGGTACTCCTTTTGGTTCCTGAGTTATAGTATAGTATTAAATAAAAAAAAACAGAAAACAAAGGCAAAAATAAAGTAATGAGGAACAACATAAGCGTGTTCGTTTACTTACTACAAATTACTACTTTTACTACAGCTGCAAAATTTCAATATAAAAAGTAAACAAAACTTTTCAATTGTAGTAAAAGTAGTAAGAATTTCGACTAATCGCACACATCGCATATATTTCTTCAGAAATTTTAAAGAATCCATTTTTCGATATACATATGACGATTTAAATCGCGGATTTCATTAAATTAAACTTTGAAAACTTTACGAAAAACGTCGCCGAAGTCTGAAAAGTCCTCAAAATTTGATTTAGATGATTACAAGGATTTAACTCAGAGATTACTTTTTAACAACAATACAAAAAGTTAATATTTCCTGAAAAGTTTTGAGATTATTTTCATTATTTTTATATTCACTTTATTTATTAGAAGCTGATTTTTTATACTTCAGTTATAAATTTTAACTAAAAACTTCTAATATTTAAAAAATTCTTGTTTTTTAATTATTTTTTCGGAATGTTTCGCAGACCTCCTAGGATGCGATTAGGGACGCTCAGGGGTTCATGATCAACATTTGGAAAACTTTGTATAATTAAATTTTCATATCGGTTTTGGTATAGTTGTCGGAGTCAGATGTCGTTATTAACAAAAAGAATTACTGGCCAATTTTGGTTTGACGCTATACCAACATTCCGTAGTTTAAAGCTAAAACACTTTGCAGGTTGGGAGAAAGTGCAAGATCTAACGCTAGTCAATTACTTGCAGGCAATCAAATTTGAGTATTTCAAAAGAAATTATTTCAGGAACATACTCAGGATTTCGGAAAGGCAGACTGGAATAAGTTCAATACGATCGATCCTTTGGAAAGACCTAAAAATGAACTCCACCATATCTTTCCGAATGAAATTTGGAGAATTTCAAGTGAAATTAATTGTGAATTCTATTTGGAATTTGTCAAATTTGATCTTAAATCTGAACAAAAATAACGGTAATTAATTGTTTTCTTACAATATTGAGAAAATTTTAAGAGAAATTTCGATTATTTATTTCGAAATGAGAAAATTCTAAAATATAGTAGCATTTACCACTTCAAATTTAGAAAATTCCATTAGAAATTCAGTTCTGCAATTTTAATGAAAAAAATTCAAAATAAAATTTAGTCTTTTTCACAAAAGCACCGTAAGTGGTTCTTCACGTGGAAAAATTTTACTCGAACTTTAATTTTACTTAAATTTTAATTTAAATTATAAAAATGAACAATTTTTCAATTTTATATCAAAGACACAATCACAATATACAAAAAATGTGATTTTTACCCAAGAAAAATAATAGTCTTGTACATTAAATTTGCGTGAAAACAATCTCTACTCAGTTTTCACGTGAAATTCATTGTCGTGGAAAATTATCATTTTTTTATATGGAGGAGCATAACAATTTTTTCACGTGAAATACGAACAACTTACGGTGCTTTACTATCAAACAGTATTTTTTTTTATGTGTTAGACCAACACTCAGGGGATGCCCCCTACTAACGCAGTGCATTGTGTTGGTATTAGGAAAATAGGTTATGAGGAGGAGGAAAGAGGGAGTAGTGTTTGTGAATATTTGATTTAAATTTCTCAACATTGTAAGTAACAGGGAAGACCTCTGCGGGGAGTTTATTCCACATACGGCTGGTGCGACTGATAAACGAATTCTCTCTGTAATGCGTCGTGCGATCCGCTGGACAATCGACAACAAACGGATGGACTCTACTTGATAAGCGAGTATTACGAATAAAGACCTGGGCTTTGGGGATAAGTTCACTTATCTCAGCAGAGCACTTCCCATGGTAATATCGATAGAACAGGGTTACACAACCCACATTCCGACGATGCTCCAATGAGTCAATTGAGCTGGATACTCTACTGTCATTGATAAGCGCCGACGCCCTCCTTTGCACACGGTCCAGAAGCTCCAAAATAGACTTCGAAGCTCCTGCCCAAATATGGGAGTTGTATTCCATCTTCGGTCGGATATAGGTGGTATAAATAGTGAGTAAATCGGATGGGGTGAAGTACTTCTTGCACCGACGTAAAAAACCTAGACACTTGAATGCTTCTTTCGACACCTGAAAAACATGCTTATTCCATCGGACATCACACTGAATTTTCATGCCCAGAACATCAAGAGTATCCGATTCCTCAATATCGGTGTCACCCATATGTACAGATGGCAGTGTTGACCCCGCAGCCCTATGGGTCAACATACAACATTGGGTCTTACGCGCATTAAAATCCACCTTGTTCGCATGACCCCACTCAGAGATTGCAGAGAGGTCACGATTTAGTGTGTCATTCATAATCTGCCTTTTGCCCCCAATCTCCTCAGGGCTTGGCCTACGATCGAAGGAAAATGAATGACAAATGTTGCTGTCATCTGCGAAAGAGTAGATAGGGTTGAAAATTTGACCAAGAAGATCATTAAGAAAGATAAGAAATAGGGAAGGAGAAAGAACAGAACCCTGCGGTACCCCTGAATTAAGCTGAAACTCGTCGGATGAGATCCCATCTACAACACGAATAGTGCGATCTCTGAGAAAGCTCGAAATAAAACGAGCGAAGTCATTACCCACACCAAAGGCAATAAGCTTCGATACAAGCGCCCCGTGCCATACACGATCAAAGGCCTTAGAAATATCCAGAGCAACCACTTTGCTCTCACCAAAACGGTGAATGGACTGACTCCAACGTTCCGAGAGGAACGCTAACAGGTTTCCCGTAGAACGATTCCTACGACTGTAGATAATTCCTACGACTCTAGATAATTCACGAGATGGTAGTTAAGCATACTCTCCATCACCTTTGAGAGCGCAGAGCATATTGCGATTGGGCGGTAATTTTCAGGGTTATTAGCCGCACCCTTTTAGGGATTGGCTGGACATTGACAACCTTCCAGCAAGAGGGGAAAATTCCCGTATGGTAAGAAGCGCTAAAAAGGTTAGCCAATGGACGAGCTAGCGTCGAAGAGCACTGTTTCAGCACCAGTGCGGGTATGCCATCCGGCCCCGATGACTTATTTATGTTGAGGTCAGCAAGAACCCTTTTAACTGCACGAGCTCGGAAGAATATCTTAGGCATAGTACTGGATACTCTTTCAAGTTCTGGCAGTGGTTGATCGCTTTCCGGCAGGAATGAATTACCTGCAAACATCCCAGCTAAAAGGTTTGCCTTATCAACCGGTTCAGTGAATATTTGATCATCCTTTATAAGAGTTGGGATAGCTGAACTAGAATTATCCTTTACTCTTTTAACGAATGAACAAAAGCTCTTGCTACCCCGAGGAGCAGAAAGAACTTTAGTACGAAGACGTTTTTCGTAAAAAAACTTTTCACGACTAAGTACTTTGGAACATTCATATCTCGCCCGTTTGCGAAGCAGATCAGTATTGTCATTCTTATTATCACGCCAATTTTTGAACGCTAACTCTCTGGATCTGACTGCGTTTCTGCAAGTCTGGTTAACCCAACATTTATCTTTTGGTTTAACCGAAATTTGCTTCGAAGGAATGAAAGATTTCATTCCAAGCAATATAACATGTTCTACCATTTTCGCCGCGGCAGCAACGTTGTCGTCGAGGAAACAGAGTTTCCAATTTAAGTGCCGGAAAAATTCGTTGAGCTCAGCCCAACGTGCTTTTTCGTAAATAAAAATTGAACGTTTCGCAGCTGTTGCCGAAACGTTTCGAAGGTCGAAGAACGAAAAAGATGCGGAAATGGTACGATGATCCGAATTGCCGAGAGGTGCAAGTGTTCTTACTTCATAATTGTCCGGATGAGAAGTAAGGAAAAGATCAAGAGTATTTTGATGTTCACTTTCAACACACGGAATGTGCGTTGGTTCATTCACTAATTGCGCCAGGTGGTTGTGCGCGGCAAACAGCTCAACATAAAGGCCCTCGGGAGTTGTGTGGCTCGAATGGCGAAGCCAGGAAGTGTTGTGAATATTAAAATCGCCAGCAACGACGATTTCATTACTCGGGCAACTCCCTAGAATTCTAGCGATGGAATCAGAAAGGACATCGAAGCCATTAAGGGTATTCGTCCACTCCATGTTTGGGCTTCCCGAAATGCAACATGTGTGACCTGATCTTGAACTTGACCCAAAGTTTGTTAAATTCCGCATCATTACAGTTTAAATGTTGCTGATACTGGTACACAACATCGTTGCGAATGTACATTGCAAGGCCCCGATGGGTCAACTTTATATTTAAATGGCTTTGTTCATTTTGTGTATGAAAATCCTAAAGAAATACTTACATCTTCAAATATTTTAATTGATTGAAAATAAATTAACCAATCAGAATAAACCAAAAATAAACTAGGTCAAAGCATGCTGCCACCCAAAATTTTAACTAAAGTCAACAAAAATATATATTTGGAAAATTTAAATAGTAATGGCGTTTATTTTTATTTAAAAAATTTTCAATTAAAATTCGAATTTTGTATTAAAAAATGCGAAATTTTAAAATGAAATTTCATTTTGTCATTTGAAATTAGAAAAATTTCAAACGAAATTGATCTACATACAATTTTGAATTGAAATTTAGATCTTTTAACTACATTTCTCCACAAACTTTAATTTTTTTATAATCAAAATTATCAGTTTTTTAATGAATTTGTTAAAATATCTATTGAGATTTTTTAAATGACGACTGGTTAAATGAAAATAAGGAAAAAATTTTATATTTCATATTATTATTCATAACAAATTTGTATTTCTTTCACTTTATCCTTTTTTCTCCTCTTTTTTCTCTCCTTTTTCCCTCTTTTTCCTTTTTTCTCTTCTTTTTCTCTCCTTTTTCTCTCGTTTTTCCTTTTTTTTCTTTTTCGATTTCGCTGAGGGGGGGGGGGGATTTCCCTATTCCCTATCCCCCCCTGGAGCCGCGCATGTAGTAATTGAAAGAAAGCCTGGGATTTACTTTTTTACAATTTCCGAAACTCCCCGGTAAAAATGATGTTTTTATAATCATTTATGATTTTATACAATTATATCTCGCCGAGTATTGTTAATTGTATATTTTTATGTAATTATATCAAAAGATATTTAATTATATAAAATCATATTACCAAATCCACCATTTCCCGGATCAAATTATATATGGGTTAATATAATTATATATAAAAATATATTATGAGATTCGAAAAATGGTGGATCTGGTTAATATGATCTTATGTAACTGAATATATTTTGATACAATCATCCACAATTATACTTGGTGTTAAATATGACAATACTTAATATATATAATATAATTCTATAAAATCATAAAAAATTATTTTTACTCGGGCTATTTCAATTTTATTTTGTTTTCTTCGTTTACATTGTCGATCAAGTATTGCCAATACGAAATTATAAGAATCCCTATGAAAAAACGTTGCAATTTAGCATTTTCCCGCAAAGATGGCAAGCCTAAAACTTAAATATTTGATAATTCAGGTGGGAACCTAACGTTGGTGTGAGTGTAGGTGATGTGTGAACCCAGGTGATCTACAAAACTAAAACATTAAAGTTCAGAAAGTTCCGGAAGAAATGCTAAGAAAAATCTTGACGCCAAAAAACGAGTAAAATTTCTCTGTACTATATTTTTTAATAGCGCACTCTTTATATACTTGAAAAATAATCACTTACCGGAATTTGATTAAATTAGTACCGAATTAGTTTTTTTTAGTTTTGATATTATACTTATTTATTAATTTGTATTGAAAATTTTTACATATAAAGCACCGTAAGTTGTTTTTCACGTGAAAAAAGTTCACTCGAACTGTAAACTTCTCAAAAGTTAATTTAAATTCTAAAAATGAACAATTTTTTTGATTTATTAGAAAGACACAATTACAATAAACATATAATTTCACTTTTTTCCAAGAAAAATAATAGTCTTGTACATTAAATTTGGCTGAAAACAAACTCTACACAATTTTCACGTGAAACTCATTATCGTGAAAATATACTTTTCTTATATGGAGTATAACAGTTTTTTTAACGTGAAAACTGAACAACTTACGTTGCTTAAAGAGAAAATTTTCTGAGGTAAAGGGTTATTTGGAAAAAAAGGTTATCTTTTTGAAATATTTTTTTAAGCTTTAGCAGCACTGAAAATTATTTACTTTTCATATATTTCACGATGTAACGGTAAATGCTTATGTATTTCCTCACTTCTAGTTACCAATTATTCTATCTTTGTGAGTAACCACTAATTCTTTCACTATGAGTAACCTCATTATTTGCACTTTTTTTTTGAGAGAGGGTAATGATCACCCATGGATTTTGAGAAATCGCGATTAGAAGTAATTAAGATATTTAGTAAATAACTTGGTAACTACTGAACACTTTTGTGTGCTACTTACTCGCCTAATTACTTGTTAATATCTGGTTTTGCTCATTGATTTACCCTGATTTGTAACTAACGAGATGAATGCGAATTCAAACCTGTGTACTGTTAGAAGGTTAAAGATGTTGCTATAACTAACTGTATTGTATATGTAAAACAAGACTGATTGCATATGCAAAAACTATAAGTATAGGGGAACGTAGTCTATTCTGGGAAATGGTGTAATGTAGGGAATCGCAATTTTTGGACATGGTTTTGCATATTTTGAAAACTTTACAACTTCTAGGACTAGCTTAATCGGCACTACATTATTTTTTAAGCGTTGTAAATTATATAAACATCCCAACAAAAAAAGAGATGCCGAAGCAGTAGAAAAAGCACTACAATTGATGATCTAGATGTACCTCATTTTTAACATAAACACTAATGATTTTAACATTGAGTTGTCATAGGAGAGTAGTGCTCCCACTTCAACATTTTTTCAGTACTTTTGAACTCTTTTTCACCAATTAAGAGTTAAAATAAAATTATTTACAAAAAAAGTTATATTTTTTTTATTTTAAAAAAGTTTTTTTATTGCCGCCACCGGGTATCGAACTTGCGACCTCACGATTGCTAGCCTACCGCCGAGCTATTCTTTGATTTGAAAGTTAACTGGCATAAAAACACCACTTTGTTAATGCGAGATATTGTTCTTTATTCTCTTCAATAAAAGTACTTATTAAACAAGTGTAAAAGGTGCACTCCAATTCAATATTGTTTTCAGTACTATTTTTACAGGTGCATAAAAAGCAAGTTTTCATAATTTTTTATATATGTATAGATATTTTGAAAAATTTTAAAATTAAAAAAATGTTGAATTTAAAGAAATTAATTATAATTATTAAAAAAAAAATTAATATATATAAATTTGTTCCTTTTACTCCTGCAAGGAGCATAGGGCCATAGTGTAAAAAAAAAAAAAAAAATTTGGTCCCGCCGGGAACCGTCATTTCCTGCGGGACAATTTCCGGCCCGGGACCCTCTGTTTGGAAATGCCAAATGATACCAAAATCACTTTTTACGATCACTTTTAGAGCAATTGCTCTTTAGAAGCAATACTTAAGTGATTTTTTGGATGTGGTTCAGAAGTAATTCTAAAAAAGCTGTAAAAATGTAATAACGGATACTTTGGAAGCAATGATAGAAGCGATTTTTTGAAGTTGTTCAAAATAACTTCTAATAAAGCAGAAAAAATACACTAACGGATACTTGTGAAGCATTGAAAGAAGTAGTTTGTAAAGCATTACTTGCAATTTTTATACCCTACACCACTATGTGGTCAGGGTATTATAAGTTTGTGCTGATGTTTGTAACACCAAAAAATATTGGTCGTAGACCCACCTTGTAGTATACCGATCGGCTCACAATTTCTTTTTATTTCGATTTAACGATGTCCGTCCGTCCGTCTGTCTGTCTGTCTGTCCATGCAATCTTGTGAGCACTCTACAGGTCGCAAATATTAAGATATTATGATGAAATTTGGTACGCAGACCTATGTTGGCCCAAGGACGAACAAGTTTGATTTTGGTGAACATCGGTCTATGTTTAGACCTACATATTGCCCATATAAGGGTCCTACCAACATTATATTGTTTATACGCTGCAGGTCGTAAATATTAAGATATTTTGACGAAATTTGGTACACAGACCTATGTTAGCCCAATAACGCAGCCTATTGATTTTGGTGAACATCGGTCCATGTTTAGACCTAGTGCCCATATAAGGGTCCCACCAAAATTATATTGTTTATACGCTGCAGGTCGCAAATATTAAGATATTTTGATGAAATTTGGTACACAGACTTATGTTGGCCCAAGGACGAACAAGTTTGATTTTGGTGAATATCGGTCCATGTTTAGACCTAGTGCCCATATAAGGGTCCTACCAAAATTATACTGTTTATACGCTGCAGGTCGCAAATATTAAGATATTTGGATGAAATTTGGTACACAGACCTATGTTGGCCCAATAACGCAGCCTATTGATTTTGGTGAACATCGGTCCATGTTTAGAACTAGTGCCCATATAAGGGTCCCCCCAAAATTGGATTGGTTACAAACTGCAGGTCGCAAATATTAAGATATTTTAATGAAATTTGGTGCGCTGACTCACATTATAGAACATTTTGACACAAGTCCCATTTTAACCCATTCGAATTTCGGATCCAAACAATACACCAGACTGGTGTAGGGTATTGTATAGTCGGCATGCCCGACTTTAACCTTTTTACTCGTTTTTTGCAGGGAACATATATAAAAAGTTATTTTGTATAGTATATTAGGTTAATATATTAAAAATTATCCGTTATAGTTTTTATATTGATATGCAAAGAATTATGGAAATTCTTAAATATTGATGAGATGGCGGTAAGTTAAATAATTATAATTCAAATTAAATTAGGATAATATGGGAAACGATAAAATTTTGCCAACAACTCAAATTAATTTTAATTTCAATATGCAGTTGACATTTATTGATATTTCTTACAATTAATCACTTTTTGCTTTTCTCTATTTTTTTTTTACATTTTTCTCTTCTGTATGCAGTTATTTAACAGTGAATGATTTAAGAGAAAATTTAAAGCATTTTCCCAAAATTTCTTGTTCGAAAAATCACAAAATAATCCCATCAAAAGAATCAGGCATATGTTTCTATTTAAAATGCAGAAAGTTAAGTCATGAAGCTTTCTATGGAATATATTTTTTAAAAGATATTTACTTCTTTGAGCTTTCTTTTGTTCCCAAATTACCTCAAACTCCCCTACTGTTTTCCACACAAATGTATATTAAGTTTCCCATACGGACCACCAATTGCCAACAAATAAATAACAGTACAGAAATATTACCATATTTGAAAGAATTGAAACAGGTAGGTAATATCATTTATTTTCCACATTTGTTCTGAAGCCTAATTAATACTACAACAAAAAAAATAATTCTTTTTGAAAACTTCTTGTATTTAATTATGATATTTCATATACAATAAATTTTGAATCAAAAAATCTATGCTTTTTATAAACTATTTTACAGAATGAATGGGGGAAAAGTTTTTAGTTGATCTGTTATTTTTAAGTAAATGAATGTTATTTTAGTTTGACTCAAGATCATAAATTAATATCACTTTCTGTTTAAATTATTTTCAAATTAAAGAAAGATGATACAATTTTTACAAGTAAATTACAAAGAATAAAAATTATTGAAAAAATTCGATAAGACCAGCAAGGCAGAATGCGCATTTTCGGCTTTCGCTACAAAGCCATCATCAGTGCCTTTCGCCTTTGAGTGGGTTAATATTTTGATAATCGTCTACTTATATGAATGTTGAAAGCAAATCGAGTTTGTTATCAACAACTCAACTTAGACTAACATCACCGAAATTTAACAATGCTATTTTTATCCTTTTGTTATTATTACTCTTTTTTTTTTTTTTTTTGTTTTTTTTTTTGCTTTGAACCTTAATTCTTAAGATATCCCAGCTGATTCTATTCAACTCTGTGTATGATAAACACAGATGTTTGAATTACAACGAACCGTTAAATTTAAATTTTATGTTATTAAATTATATTTTTGCACCGTGTCAATGTGTTTAAGATGAATGGGGGAAAAGTTTTTAGTTGATATTAATTTATGATCTTGAGTCAAACTAAAATAACATTCATTTACTTAAAATCACAGATCAACTAAAAACTTTTCCCCCATTCATCTTAAACACATTGACACGGTGCAAAAATATAATTTAATAACATAAAATTTAAATTTAACGGTTCGTTGTAATTCAAACATCTGTGTTTATCATACACAGAGCTGAATAGAATCAGCTGGGATATCTTAAGAATTAAGGTTCAAAGCAAAAAAAAAAAAAAAAAAAAAAAAAGAGTAGTAAAAGGATAAAAATAGCATTGTTAAATTTCGTTGATGTTAGTCTAAGTTGAGTTGTTGATAACAAACTCGATTTGCTTTCAACATTCATATAAGTAGACGATTATCAAAATATTAACCCACTCAAAGGCGAAAGGCACTGATGATGGCTTTGTAGCGAAAGCCGAAAATGCGCATTCTTCCTTGCTGGTCTTATCGAATTTTTTCAATAATTTTTATTCTTTGTAATTTACTTGTAAAAATTGTATCATCTTTCTTTGATTTGAAAATAATTTAAACAGAAAGTGATATTAATTTATGATCTTGAGTCAAACTAAAATAACATTCATTTATTTTACAGAATTTTTAGACAATTAATATTTTATTGAAAGGATTTTTTAAATTGTTGCTTACGCCACTCCCAGGTGTCCCTTTGTAATGAGTAGAATGTGGATAAAATATTATTGGAAGGGCTCAGAAGTTCATGTAAATACATGTTTTTTGTCGGTAGCTTGAGATCAAAGTTAAACAAATATCTTTGCGAATAAACATATTTACATAAAAAAAAAATAATTAAATGGAATTGTTTATGCAAATTTTACTGTGAATGCATATTTTTATATATTTTGCTATAAATGCATATTTTAATATATATTTCGGCATATTTTGTTGCATATTTTGAAAATTTAAGTATAAATTTGTAATTATTTTAAACATTATTTAGGAAACTTCATGAAATATAAAAATGTACAGACTTCCACATTAGTAGACAATTCTAAATAACAAAACAAGAAATAAACTATAGCTCTTATATCACAAAAATCTTCTTCTTCAAAAATCGAAAAGGGATAAAAAAAAAGAATTACCCAAACGAGGGAAAAAAATAACTGTCCTTTTATTTCAGATAATCGTTATTTATAATATAAAATTCACATTTTAACTTCATTAAATTTAAATATTTTTTTTGTCTATAATTTAAATCATATTTTATCTTATTGTTTTCTATTTTTATGTATACGTATCTTTTAGTGTCCTTTTGTTTTGTGTATGACAGATACAAAAATCTTTCACGGTTGTATTTTTTTTTATATCTTAGTTGTGTTTTAAGTAAAATTTTTTATAGTATCATGTTCATCACTACAAGTGCGGACATCTACTTCTTGTCCGCATTATACATGTGTTTATCAGCACAATTTCGGTATTTCGGCATTAGTTCAAAGTGAGTTTAGTGCTAAAAAAATAATATTACTAAAACTTTTGCTGACAACATAATTTCAGCAAAACAGTCTCTGAAAACTAGTGTTCTTGATATACAATACGTTTTACTAATTTTTCCACTAACTTATTTTTTAATTGTAGTAAAATAAGTAAAAATTAGCATGTAAACAAATAGACATAATATTTTCGACTTATATCTTGTGGACATCACATTGTGCTTTTTGTAAGTGAGAGGGTAATGACCAGCTATTACTTTGTGTTTTTTGTAATCGAGAAGATAAGACTACCCATTACTTTTGGGACATCGCGAACAATAGTACACTCAAAAAAATAAGTTAGTAGAAAAATTAGTAAAACGTCTTGTATATCAAGTGTACTAGTTTTCAGCAATTTTTTTGCTGAAATTCCGTTTTCAGCAAAAATTTTAGTTATATTTTTTTTGGAACTAAACTAATTTTGAACTACCCGACTAAAAACGTTTTCATATAATTTTATATGATTTAATATAATTATAAATGTTTATATGTGTGGCTTTATATGACCATATACATTTATATTAATACTTTGGTTTTATAAATATGTTTGATATGACGTTATATATTAAGAGATATTAAGAGATCAGCAAATAGTTGGCTAAATACTCTTTATTAAACTAAAAATAATTTTACCCCTTAAATGCATGGTGTAGCCATTTGGCAACATACCGGTTTTTTAATAAAAAAAACCCACTTGATGCACAAAACTGCATTTTTGAGCATTGGGGGCCCCTTCTGTTCATAGTGTTCCTATAGTTTAGTGCAGAATTTTTAAACAGTTAGAGTAAAAATCTTGGTTTTGCTCTGTATATTTGTGAAAAATCTAAAACACGCGTTTTTTTACAAAAAGTGTAATATTCAAAAATATTTGTTTAAATATTTAAAGTGATATTCTCGCAATAAAATTCATTTTGGCGACAATAAATTTTGTAATTTTTTTTTTCTTTTCTTTTCTCATATACGTTAAAATAATCACAATTTAGCTATTTGGCAAAAAACCATATTTTTCAATAAAAATCACATTTTTTAAAAATATTTTTTTTGGTACTTTTCTTGAAATGTACACGCCTTTAGAAATCATATATAAAAAATTGGTTAATCGAAGAGATCATGCATTTAAGGGTTAAAAAAATAAATATGGGAAACATTTTTTTTTCATTGTGGAATTAAAGGCCGAAATAAATATTTTTACTTTAAATTTAAAAATAAAAATTAGACAAACATATGTTGAAATTAATATGGTTTAAGTTCATTTATTTTTCCGTGAAAAAAAAAATTATTGTGAAAGTAAATTTTTTATTTTATAAGAAAGACACACATTTTGTAAGAAAGACCAAAACTCTAACCTAGAAAAATTTGTTCCGACAAATTTTTAATTTGTAATGTTTTATTTTGTCAGCTATTTCCAAGTTTATTGCAAAAATTTTTCTAAACATTAAGCATTAGTATTTAATATGAATGAAATAAGTGATCTCAACAATATTTACTAAAATTTTCTTTGAAAATCTTCATCAAATTATATGTATTTATATATAATTTGATGCAGTTAGATAGACCCATTTTTCGGATCAAATTGTATCAGGTGAGATAACATGCTTATCTCGCTTGATATAATTATATATTCCAATATTCGGATCAAATTAGATATGGACGTATATATGGGTTTATATATGGTGATATATGATTATATAACATCTTTTTTAGTCGGGTAATGTTTTACTAATTTATTTTGCTACAAAAATTGTGCTGATAACCGCATTCATAGCGTGGGCGACAACCAGATAGACAAGATGTAGATGTGGCAGCTTGTATGGAAACGGAAATGACAAAAAAAGAAAAACAACTCTACACATATTCTATATTTAAATTTTCAGCAAATAAATTAACTAAAGTAAAATTTCGCTTTTTTTCATTTGCAGTCGTCTAAGTGTTAGCAAAACTTTTGCTGAAGATTACTATTTTTTTGGTAAAAATTAGCTCGCTGATTTTCAGCAAACCTTTTGCTGAAATTACCAACTTTTTTGCAAGCACGCTCCTGACTAACAATTTGCTGACACAGCAACATTTTTTGCTGACTTTACTGACTTTTTTTTTGAGTGTAACTAAGCGAGTCAATAGGCTGGTAGATTGTTGAAATCATATTTTTGCTGGGATATTTCTCGCAATTACTCTACATAAATATTTATTGCATAACAAACTTAACACAGCGGTTTCATTAATTTCTTATTTTTGTTGTTTTGGTTGAAAACGGAAGTTGTATATTAGATATCGATGGTCGTATGTTGATAATTCGTAACTGTTAGTTAAATTACACTGTGAGACAAATGGTAGGGGTCAGTGATCGGGAAGGGTTCAAACTACCGGGGAAAGTTATATCGGTAAAAAAGAAGTTATACGTGTCCCGGCGTTTCGCTGGGTCAACCCTAGGAATCGAGATATATCGATTTGACCTTTGGTGGTCTTTTTTTTGACATAACTCGCGAACCACTAGTCCGATTTTGTTCAAACAATTTTAAAAAAATTAAAAATTACAATTCCTTTAATCTGTTCATATAACGTTTTACTATATACTCAACAGTTTTGCCCGTAAAAATAAATGTATGAAGAAAAAAATATTTTTTGCCTAAAATATTAAAAAAAGTAATAAACAAAAGGTTATTGATTTTTATGGTAGCGGTAACAAACATTTATTTTTACCGGCAAAACTGTTGAGTATATAGAAAAACGTTATATGAACAGATTAAAGGAATTGTAATTTTTAATTTTTTTAAAATTATTTGAGCAAAATCGGACTAGTGGTTCTGGAGTTATGTCAAAAAAAAAGATATATCTCGATTCCTAGGGCTGACCCAGCGCAACGCCGGGACACGTATAACTTGTTTTTGACCGATATAACATTTCCCGTTGGTTTCATCCCATCCCGATTTTGACTGTCGCATAGTGTTATTAATTGAGTTAAGTATGCCAAACGATTGCTCCACCATAATGATTTCACTTGCCATCTTTTTCTAAAATTATAATTTCCTTGTCATTGTTACAATTTGTCAGCTTATGACCATTGATATGTATGTATGTATTTTATAAATAATGCATGAACTTAATATTGAAGTTATTTTATGTATTTGTATTCTAACAAAGAAGTTAAAAAAATAATAAAAATAAATTCTTAACTTACCGCTTTCTTTTTACATTGCTATAAGAAAAAAGAAGGACAAAATAACATTTTATTAAAAACATTGTATCTTATTTTAGCGCAAAAAAATGGAAACTTTAGAATATAAAAGTTACACATACAAAAAGATTTCCTTTTTTTCTGATTGCGAGTAAAATATTTAAATAGGCGTAACAAGTGAAAAGTCATTTAAAGAATCTTTAATGACAGTTAAATTACAAAGTTTTTTAAATGATTTCTTTCTTATGAGATGCAAAAACAAAAGAAAAAGGAAAAACAATTGGAAACAAACGAAGAAAAAGTATAAATTGGTTTCATGATTAAACGAAAGAGTAATATTACTTGAGAGAAAAGAGGCTTTTAATACCTCAAGGTAACTAGCGAAGAACAGAGATCCACAAACTTTCTATGTACCCGAGAAAAGAGGAATATATATAATATATATTTTTAAATATAAAAATATATGTTTTTATATGATGATACATTAGAAAAATGTTTAAACATTTTCTCACATGTAATCATATTGAATCATAAATCAATATTTGCATTATCGTATTTGCCTTATCGTATAATGTACACTCACAATAACTTCACCGTAAAAGTTCAAAAGTTATTTAAAAAGTAAATCAGTAAAGTTAAATTAAATATTTAAGTACCCGAGTAAAACAGTTTATATAACATTATATATGAATGAAAAATTAAGAAATAACATAATAAGTACTTTTTTCAAAACTTCTGCCATTCTTCTTTATCGGGATATTCTCCTAACAAATACTTCACAGAGTTTTTGCTTTTAAAATATTCTACAACATCAGGAATGAAAAGACGATTTTTTCGGGAATTTTCCGGTTACCTATCATCAGTTCTCTTTAGAAAGTGGTAGCATTACTGCAATTATAAAACATCAAAATTTTATATTAAAACATAATTTGCTAACCAACTAGTTGAGAAGAGCAGTAAAAACTGTCATGTAGTACCTGCCAAACTTTTTTGAGTGTACATTTTAAGGGGGGTATCGACTGTAGGAAAAATTTTGTTTTCGAATTTCTTTTATATTTTATTTGTTTTATATTTGTTTTCCTCTGTATGCTCCGAAAATTTCAATAACAAATTCAAAGAAATTAAATTTTCACATGTTTTTTTGTAAAATATGTTTTAGTCCCAAAGTAACACTCTATGTGGTAAATTTGTGTGTAACACTTTTTGTTTGCATTTTTATTAACTTGTTTTTATTAGAAATCGTTTATCTTATAACAGGGAAGAATAAAAAGATAAAAACTACATCAAAAGATGTAAGAATTGCATGCAGTTTTCAAAGAAAAGCCAATGACGATTCCTTGGTGGATTTTGAAGACACGTCATATGGGACAGGAGCTGATGGCTTAATATAAGTGATAAAAGTAATCAATATATATATAAATGGGAAAAAAATACGAAATAAATTAAAAAATGTACAAAATTATAGCATTTTTACAAAATAATATGAGTAGCATTATATATAATAATATATCTACCCTCGTTTTTAAGATTATTAGGTTAAATATATCAAATAGCCATTAACCGATTCATCCCAAATTTGGTGCACATATAGTAAGCTAGGAGATACAACTTTTCTTCATTCACAATTTTTGGAAATTTTGCTGTTTTCTTAGCTTAAAATTAACTTTGGACTTCAAACACGTTTTTCTCACAACCATGAGTTCAAAATCGGCTGCCACTGTACAGCCAAGATGGGTAAACCGATTTATATCCGGTTTTTTTCTTTCGTAGTCAACAAAAAACTGTAGTTCTTGTCGTGGCCCTTTTTTGAATGTCATTCAAATAAATTTTACATTCCCAAGTAAAATTGTTTTTTCTTGCCTTTTTTGGAATTTTCAAGTTTGTGTGGCAACTTTGTTTAAAAATAGTTTTTAAATAAAAATCGGGCCACGATGAGGACTAGAGAATTTATCTGGAATTAATAATCACTTTACATTTTTATTTTGCAATATTTAATGAAGGCTGTATAGTGGCAGCTGATGTTGCCTTTTTTAAAAAAGGCTAATAATGAATTGGCAACCCTGGCGATTTTGGTTGGAGAAATTTAAAATTAATATTTTTTGAAAATACTACAATGACATATATTTTAAACAAAAAATAATATAGTAAAAATATTGTTATTTGAATTTTTGACAACCGTTTAAATATGCCCCTTAAAATTTTGTTGTTACAGTATTTACCCCCCTTATTATACCCTACAACACTACGTGGTCGGGGTATTATCAGTTTGTGCTGATGTTTGTAACACCAAAAATTATTGGTCCTAGACCCACCTTGTAGTACACCGATCGGCTCAGAATTTATTTCGATTTAACGATGACCGTCTGTCCGTCCGTCTGTCCGTCCGTGCGTCTGTCTGTCTGTCCATGCATTCTTGTGCGCACTCTACAGGTCGCAAATATTAAGATCTTTTGATGAAACTTGGTACACCGACTTATGTCAGCCCAAGGACGAACCCTATTGATTTTGGTGAAAATCGGTCTATGTTTAGACCTAGTGCCTATATAAGGGTTCCCCCAAAATTATATTGTTTATACGATGCAGGTCGCAAATATTAAGATATTTTTATAAAATTTGGTACACAGACCTATGTTGGCCCAAGGACGAAGCCTATTGATTTTGGTGAACATCGGTCCATGTTTAGACCTAGTGCCCATATAAGGGTCCTACCAAAATTATATTGTTTATACGCTGCAGGTCGCAAATATTAAGATATTTTGCTGAAATTTGGTACACCGACCTATATCAGCCCAAGGACGAAGCCTGTTGATTTTGGTTAACACGGGTCCATGTTTAGACTTAGTGCCTATATAAGGGTCCCCCCAAAATTGGTTACAAACTGCAGGTCGCAAATATTAATATATTTTAATGAAATTTGGTTCGCTGACTCACATTGTAGAAAATTTTGACACAAGTCCCATTTTAACCTATTCGAATTTCGGATCCAAACATTAGTTGGCTTTTAACCAGACTGGTGTAGGGTATTGTATAGTCGGCATGCCCGACTTTAACCTTTTTACTCGTTTTCTTATTTTTTTGTGTTCAGGGGTATGTAGTAATAAAGTTGGAAAAATCAACTCTGACTTTTAGTAGATAAATAATTAATGGGGTTTATAAATTATCTCATCAAATTTAAGTGTTTATCACACACTCAAAAAAATAAGTTAGTAGAAAAATTAGTAAAACGTCTTGTATATCAAGTGTACTAGTTTTCAGCAATTTTTTTTGTTGAAATTCCGTTTTCAGCAAAATTTTTAGTTATATTTTTTTAGCACTAAACTAATTTTGAACTAATGTTTTACTAATTTATTTTGCTACAAAAATTGTGCTGATAACCGCATTCATAGCGTGGACGACAACCAGATAGACAAGATGTAGATGTCGCAGCTTGTCTGGAAATGGAAATGACAAAAAAAGAAAAACAACTCTACACATATTCTATATTTAAATTTTCAGCAAATAAATTAACTAAAGTAAAATTTCGCTACAAGTTTTTTTGAGTTTTTTTCAGTCTACTAATATTCAGCAAAAAGTTTAATGATTTTAGCAAGGATTTTTTTCATTTGCAGTCGACTAAGTGTTAGCAAAACTTTTGCTGAAGATTACTATTTTTTTTTGGTAAAAATCAGCTCGCTGACTTTCAGCAAACCTTTTGCTGAAATTACCAACTTTTTTGCAAGCACGCTCCTGAATAAAAATTTGCTGCCACAGCAAGATTTTTTGCTGACTTTTTTTTTTGAGTGCAGAGACAAAATAAAATGAATTTAAATTTGGATTATCTCATGATACAACCATACCAAACTCAACCAAAAAAGTCTGTAATGGCTACTGAAAATTTTGCTGTTATTACGGGAAATTTAACTGTTTTGAGACCAGCGGTATTTTTTTGATAATTTTAGCAACACATGTCTGCTGATCTGTAGTACAATAAAATTAGTAGACAAAATTAATAGCCACTACTAAATTTTAGTAAAATTTATGTAAAATGCAATTCAAAATCGATTTGCTAAAATCAGTTCAAAAACTTACTAAATATCATAATTTTAGTACAATGAAATTAGTATAAATAATTAGTTGCAGATACTAAATTTCAGTAAATTGCTGTAAACTGTAATTTAAAATCAATCTGCTGAAAGGGTCTCCCATGGTCCTGATGAATGGCAACACCGGTTTTTAATGCAACAGATGGCGCTGACTGCTGTTTTGTTTTTTCCGGCAATACTGTTTTATTTTCTTGGGGAGCAGTGTTGCCCAAAAAGTTTTAGCTTATTCCCATTTTAAATGTTTAAATCCCCAATGTTATACCCAATTCATTTAAACAAAACTCAAAAAAAGGACCTTAGTTAGCATCGCTCTTAAGTTCAGAAAATTATTAAGAAATGAGTGAGCAAATTAAATAAAATTGAATATTTTACGCAGAAATATTTACGTTTTCACTCGAACCCTAAAGGCCTCAAATCTTTGTTAAAATTGTGGAACTTAAAATATTTTATTATACGAAAGAAAAATCACAATTACGCTGAAATGTCACCGTTTAAAAATAAAAGTCGTATATTAAATTTTCGAGAGAAAAAATTCTACACAATTTTCACACGAACTTCATTATGGTGAAAAGTCTTTTTTTCTAAAATTTATAAATCTAGTAAGGTGCAAGTTCTAGAGATCTTAACTCTTTTGAACATTAAGTTTGCATAAGTCGAGTTTACACGATTCAGAAGGTACATAAGAGGTTATATGAAAACCCCTGGTACTTTTTGAAACTACACAAAATTTATTTTTTCTGAGTCCTTTGTATGTAAAAATTTCAGTATTTGGAAAATAGAAATTTTTTGATTAATTATTGAGCTTGGTTGTTTTTCGTTATTTTAAGATTTATAAATATTTGCATAACATTTCTTCAATAATTCAAATATTTTGTAGAAATTTTTAAATTATTTAACATACCTAATTTGATCGACTTTAATTTGAAATAATACGCATATAATTTATACCAAAATTCTTCTTATTTTGGGACTAAAACTAAATTTTTTAAAATTTACAAATTTTTTAATATGTCCCCAAAACGAAGTCGAAATCCTTAATTTGGGCCCAAATCCCCTTACCTAACAACTCCGTAAAACCTCATTTGACATAAAAAAATCCTCCCTTGTGAAAATTTCCCAAAATAAAATCCTCCTTTGACAAAATTTCCCACATGCTAGCGACATCTACAGTTTGTTTACAAAATTATCGATGTTGCATCTCTATATTATATGTCTCTGCTGAAATTGTCAAAATTGAAAACGGTTATCCAGTTATTGCCGTTTTATGCATTGGAGATGCAATAAAATTTTCTGGGTGTTATTTCTAAACTAAGAATATATCAATAGTAACAAATATAAACTAAACAAGAATTGTAAAAAATAAAAATAAAATATTTTTAAATTAGTATATTTTTCTGCTAAATTTAGCACTCGGTTTTGAAAAATTAGTAAAATGTTTTTCTGAAATCAGCAGCGAAAATTAGTAAAAAAATCCGTAATTTGTAATAAGAGAATAGCAAAAATGATTACTAAAAATAAAAATTGCACTAATAATCAGTATAAAAATAGTATAGTGCGATTGGAAACTGTTTACAAATTTTTTTACAAACTTTTTTATCTGAGTGTAGCTAGATGCATTGGAACAACAAACACAACAAAAAATGTTGTTAGCTACTCTTGATGCATAGCAAAAGCATACGAAAACATCCCTGAACTTTCATAACAAAACCCTGAACTGTCAAACTCTCCCTAATGCATCTACCTAGTATGGTTGTATCATGGATTATCCCTACAATGCATTGAGAATCTCTGTAAAACCTTTATTAGATATCGTAAATAGCAAAAAAAAAAAAAAAAGAAAAAGGTATTAACCCTTGCATATAATTGTAAAATTGTTATTTCTTTTGTTTTTTGCCTTTTGTTTTTGAGTATTGTTTATTATTGTTTACTTGTTTCTGGTAGCATATTTGTTTTAACTTGTTTTGCTTTTTATTGGTGTTGTTGTTGATTTGCCTCTTATTTGATTATTTTTTGCAGTGTTGCCACATTGTGGTTAATTACCCAAATCACGGATAATTTTTAGCGTCGTGTATAGAAAGCGGCTAATTGCTTTTATCAAAGATTTTATAAAATAATGAGTATGCAATTCTCTCAGTTAGTGAGAAAAATATATAGAAAACTAGCTATTTTTAAAAACTAAAAAATTAATAACATAGTTGAAAAACCCTTGTTTGGTGACTTAAGATTTGAATAAAATTGAAATGATTATGATAATTGTACACTTTCTGTGTCAAATTTCAGCAACATTTGAAAAGTAGTAAACAAAAAATAAAGAGGGTTATGACAAACATACAAATTAAAAAAAAAAAAAGAAAAGTAAAAGTGCGAGTGATCATTTGAAAATTAATAACTATCTTGGACATGGCGTTTATTAGTACAAAATTTCGACAATATCCATTAAAAGATAATTATTTTTATAGTAAAAATCCAAAATGGATCACAAAGAACTCATATATTAAAAAAAAGAGCAACAGTTGGCGGGGTCAATGAAAAGTATGCGGTGACCTGGCCTGGGATATAAGGATCATGCGTACTATCCATTGTTATATGACAAATACATAATTTATAAAATGTGTGCGTAAAAGGGGGCATATCAAACGAGAATCACATGGTGACCTTAGCGAAATCGGTATTTTTAAAGAAACAGTGGGCGTAAATATGGGCGTGGTCAATAAAAAGTATATGGCGACCTATTTATGAATATACATATATATTGTATTTTAATTATTACTTTAACCATTAAATGCATCGTGTAACCATTTGGCAACATACCAGTTTTTTAATTAAAAAAAAAACCCACTTAAAGCACAAAACTACATTTTTGGGCATTGGGGCCCCTTCTGTACATAGTGTTCTTATAGTTTAGCGCAGATAATTTTTTTTTGAAATGTTTTTAATAAAGAATTTTGAGTATGTGCAGTTTTATAATTTCAATTTTCTATTTTATCAAATTCGTTATAACAAAGGCTACTCGTTATTACTTAAAATTAATTCTAAATTCGTAAAATATAAAAAATTATGAAATATAAATCCAAAAATTAATAATGCATCGATAAAATATAAATTATTTAAATAAAGTGAATTGAATCAAATGGATTGGTAAAGAACAAAGTAATTAGTCAAATTGACGAAATATAATTGTTAATATACGTAATTTTTCCAATTATATTTGACGATATTTTGTCAAAAGAACACGACTTTAAATAAGTTAAACGCAAACATATAAATTTACTAAACAATGTGTTAAATTAACGGACATATTTTGTTAGCTGTATAGTGATCATCCATTCATTAGTTGATTTCACCGCTGATTTTTGTTCAGTGTACTAATAGATTTCATCATATTTATTATAATTTAAGCAAAAAATTTATCAATTCGTATTTGGTTTGCCTTAAAACTAGTTTCCTATTTGCAGCCAAAAGTTGTTAACATATGTTAGGGTGAGAAAATATTTTCATAAAAAAAAGATATTTTTATTTAATTTTTAAAATCAAGTGAATAGGAAAATGGTTAAATTCACAATTTAAAAAATTAAACAGGGATGGTAGGTAATACTGCTGAAATTCTTTTATAGATTTTAAACCATGGATGGTAACCGAAACGAATGCGGTTATCGTTAGGGTAACGATATTTAATGTTATTTCGGTAACGATATTTTAAGGGTAACGCTATTTCATTTATTTCGGTATCGGTATTTTAAGGATAACGGTATTTGAGTTATTTCGGTAACGGTATTTTAAGGATAACGATATTTGGGTTATTTCGGTAACGGTATTTTAAGGTTAATGGTATTTCAGTTATATCGGCAACGGTATTTTAAGGGTAACGGTAGTCAGTTATTTCGATGCATTCCGCTATTTTTTTTACAAAAAACAAACGAGATTAAAAACAGAACCAATTTATCAACTTAATGTACAAAAAATTACTCAATAAACACATGAAATTAGCAAAAGCAGAAAATTAACAATGACGGTAACGGTATTTTAGGGATAACAATATTTCATTTGTTTCGGTAACGGTATTTTAAGGGTATTGATATTTCATTTATTTCGGTACCGGTATTTTAAGGATAACGGTATTTCAGTTATTTCGGTAACGGTATTTTAAGGATAATGGTATTCTGGGTATTTCGGTAACGGTATTTTAGGGGTAACGGTAGTCAGTTCAAAGGGTTTTGAATAGATAACGGTATTTTAGCGTATTGCCTGCCAACCCGTTTTAAACTCTTTCATCTGACTATCGTTACCCTTAAAATACCGTTACCGAAATAACTCAAATACCGTTACCCTCAAACTACAGATACCGAAATAAATGAAATACCGAAAGTCCTAAAATACCACTACCGTTATTTTTAATTTTCTGCTTTTGGTGATTGCACGTGGTTATTGAGTATTTTTCGTACAGGGTGGCCTAAAATTACCGAAGGGGTTTGAATTCCTTATAACTTTTTTATTATAATTTTTTTATTATTTTTTTTTCAGTATTTTATAAAGAAGACTTGAGGAATTTAAAATGAAACAGTACACAATTGAAGAAAATCATGATTTTATTCATAATATAATTAAAATAGGCAAAACTGCAAGATATGGGCTGAGGAAAATCCAAGAGTAGTACAATAGCGACAACTATACCTACTTAAGTATTCTGTTTGGTGCGGTGTTACGTCGAAAAGTATACTTGGGCCATATTTTTTTGAAAATGATGTTCGATATCGGAAAATGTTGCACAATTTTTTAAGGCCACGTTAAGGACACGTTGTTCAATTGTGTACTGTTCTATTTTGAATTCCCCAAGTCTTCTTTACAAAATACTGAAAAAAATAAAAAGAAAATTACAGTAAAAAACTTATAAGGAATTCAAACCCCTTCGGTAATTTTGGGCCACCCTGTACATTAAGTTGATAAATTTGTTTTGGTATGCATAGAAATAACTGACCCTTCAGATGTCAAAATAACTGAAATATGTACCATTAAACTTAAAATACCGTTACCGAAATAATCAAAATACCGTTATCCTCAAAAAACCGCTGCCGAAGTAATTAAAATACCGTTAACCTTAAATACCGATACCGCAGTAAATTAAATAGCTTTACTCTTAAAATACCGTTACCGAAATAACCTAAAATAGCGTTGCCCTTACCGATAACCGCATCGGTTCGGTTACCATCCATGAAATTAAATAAATGTGATACCGATTTAAATTCTAAATTTATACCTAAGTTACAAGATTCAAAACGGATTTAATGCATGAATTGGCTAATCGATTATTATACCCTACACCACTACGTGGAGAGGGTATAATAAGTTTGTGCTGTTGTTTGTAACACCAAAAAATATGGGACCTAGACCCACCTTATAGTATACCGATTTCGATTTAACGATGCCCGTCCGTCGGTCTGTCTGTCCATGCCCATATAAGGGTCCCCTAAAATTGGCTTGCTTACACGCTGCAGGTCGCAAATACGAAGATATTTCAATGAAGTTTGGTACACAGACCTATGTCGCCCCAAGAACGAAGCCTATCAATTTTGGTTAAAATCGGTCCATGGTTAGACCTAGTGCCCATATAAAGGCCCCCAAAAATTGGCTTGGTAACACGCTGCAGGTCGTATATACGAAGATATTTCAATGAAATTTGGTACGCAGACCTATGTCGGCCCAAGGATGAAGCTTATTGATTTTGGTTAAAATCTGTGCATGTTTAGACTTAGTGCCCATATAAGGCCCCCCCTAAAATTGGCTTGTTTACTCGCTGCAGGTCGTAAATACGAAGATATTTTAATGAAATTTGGTTCGCGGACTCACATGGTCCCAAGGACAAAGCCTATTGATTCTAGATAGGATCGGTCCATATTTGGTCCTATCGCCCATATGGGCTATATTTTCGATTTTCTCTTCTCTTATCATTTTATAGAAAATTTTGACACAAGTCCGTTTAAACCCATTCGAATTTCGGATCCAAACATTAGTTGGCTTTTAATCAGACTGGTGTAGGGTATTATATACACTCAACCAAAAAAGTCTGTAATGGCTACTGAAAATTTTGCTGTTTTTACGAGAAATTTAACTGTTTTGAGGCCAGCGGTATTTTTTGCTAATTTTAGCAACACATGTCTGCTGATCTGTAGTACAATAAAATTAGTAGAAAAAATTAGTAGCCGCTACTAAATTTTAGTAAAATTGATGTAAAACGCAATTCAAAATCGATTTGCTAAAATCAGTTAAAAAAGTTACTAAATATCATAATTTTGGTACAATGAAATTAGTATAAATGGTTAGTTGCAGCTACTAAATTTCAGTAAATTTGCTGTAAACTGTATATTAAAATCAATCTGCTGAAATTAGCAAACAATTGTACTAAAAAATAAAAAAACTCTAAAATCTAAGAAAAATTTTTTTTCTTTCGATTGCAACAAGCGTATAATTACTTCATCGTACTTGAAATTTGGAGTCAAAATTGCAAACGGTTCTCCAGTTATTGCCGTTTTATGCATTGGAGATGCAATAAAATTTTCTGTGTGTTATTTCTAAACTAAGAATATATCAATAGTAACAAATATAAACTAAACAAGGATTGTAAAAAATCAAAAAAAAATATATTTTTAAATTAGTATATTTTTCTGCTAAATTTAGCACTCGGTTTTGAAAAATTAGTAAAATGTTTTGCTGAAATCAACAGCGGGAATTAGTAAAAAAATCCGTAATTTGTAATAAGAGAATAGCAAAAATGATTACTAAAAAAAAATTGTACTAAAAATCAGTATAAAAATAGTAAAGTTCGATTGGAAACTGTTTACAAATTTTTTTACTAACTTTTTTATCTGAGTGTAGTTTTTGGATAATTTTGTCTGCACCTGCGGGTAGGTAATTTTGAATTATCATTATGGCAACGCTGATTTGTTATTTCTATTGTTTGTTTATTTGACTACCACTCCCCTTTTGACACAATAGCAGCCAAAGATAAATAATAGAACGAAACAAAAATGTAACTAAACATCAACTAAATACAAAAATTAATAGAAATTGTGTATCGGATCTTATTGTATGAGAGGAAAAACATTAAATTCGGCTTTACCGATTTTTTTTATATCCCCCATACAGCTTTTGTTCCAAATTGTTATAAAAGAATAACATTGAACTGTGCAAACATAAATATTAACATTATAAAGTTGAAAAAAAAGAGTATAAAGCTCAAAAACATTTTTGGATGTGAAAGAAATTTTAGATATGAACAACATTTTGAAGGGAAAAAATATTATAGCGAAAAAAATGTTATGGTGAAAAAAAAAAAAAAAAAATGTTGCGGTGAAGAAAAAGTTTTCAGTGAATATTTGTTATTATTCACTTCTAGGGATCTGGTGAAAATGTGTGACAAAATATTTTAATCACCAGAAGCTACTAGGAAATTATAATCAAATAGAAGTTAAAAAAACTAAAAATTAGTCTAAACTGACAATGTTTGGACCAACAAATAGAAGAACTTTGTCTATATTATGTCTCTCTTTGTTAGAAGGGGGAGGAGGGGGGAGTGTGTCGCATTTCCAATATGGAAAATGTCGTTAAAAAAATACCTTTCAAATTTCCAGTTTTGTTCGAGGTGTAAAAAGAGTGAAGAAAATGTCTAGGAATAATACACTCACAATATATTTTCCATAACCTATTGAGGTTTATTTGAAAAGTAATAGGTAAAGTTTGTTTTCAATTGAAGAATCAATTAAAATACATTGAAACATATTGTTTAACTTTTTATATTCGTCAATAAAAAACAAACTACAAAAAGTATTTATCGTCTGTAGGAGTTGATATTTTCTGTCAAATATTCTATTTTAAGATTTCTATTTTTGGAAAAAATAATTTAAATAATTTCGTTGTTTTCTGTTTTAAAACAAAAAAGTCAAATATTATCGGTTTTCTTTTTTGTTAAAATGCTTTTTTTATATACAAAATTATTTCCATTCAAATTACAAGAAATTCTTTACTCATACACACAAACATAGCCAATAAAAATATGAACGTGTGTGGTGATCTGAAATTTCAAACAAAAAAAAAAAAAACTTTCAAATATATAATCCAATTAATTGTTTCCTTTTTCGCTTACGACCCTATGTTCCACTGGGAATTAAAGGACAACTGAATTTCTTGCCATTCGAATGGTTAAGTTGCAGCAACTGAATGTTCTCATATTGTGTTAAACAAATTACCTTAACCGAAACATTCGATTGGAACAAATTCGATTGTCAGCACGAATCTGTTTTCTCGGTGTATCTTCCATGTAGAAAATAAGAAATTAAAGCCATATAGAGGAGTTGTTAAATTTCAACACTGAAATCTTAACTCAAACAATTCGACATCTAACATTTTTATGGATAACTTTTACTTTTTGTTTGATGATCAAACAAACTTTTACTTTAACCATACTTGTGCATGTGTAAATATGTATATGTGAGGATTTGTTTAAATTACTTTATAGTTATTTATCAAGTTTGGGTACCGTTATCGGGTTTTAATACCGTTTCAAATTGAATACTACTACCATTACCAAAACCTCTTTAGTAGTTACCAGTATTTCCCGGTATTTATTAATTTTTATAAACAGTCTCAACTACCGCTACCTTTACCGAAACAAACGAAATTCGATACCCTTACCGTTATTCGTTTCGGTAACCAACCATGTTATTTATATATTCCACTATACAAATGTGATAATGCTTTTAATATTAAAACTTTTACCCACAAACAATAGAAATGCTTAAATTTCCACCAAAAATACTCGGGTATGATTGAATTGCTAATGAAAATGTTTGGCAAGTGATTGTGCCAAAAAAACAAAAGAAAATGAATGAAATTAGCTGCTTACAAGGAAACACACTTAAAACATATCCTGTTTTCATGCTTCATCTACTAATTGCTGTTGCTTCATTACTTTCACGAATTCTGTCAGTTTATCAATTCTTGTTTTGTTGCAAATTTAGATAGAGCACTCAAGAATGGTGTTGAGATAAATTGGGTTCTTATTTTGTTTAGCAAGAAAAAAATTCAAAATTACTTTAAAAAATTGAAAAGTTTTTAAATAAGAAATAAGGGTGTTAAACTTTATATCACTTTTGTTTTATTTATGCCAAACGAGAAATATTTTTGCAATAGAATAGAGATCATTTATTTTGTAGATATATTTGAAGGATATTTATGATAACCAATTTGATTTTCTCTAAAAAAAGAATTAGGGGGCATATGCATACAAATTTATAAAATCTATACTTAAATGATTTATAAAATAAAGTTGTCATAATTTAACCCATTTCTACCTATTGGGTATTTAAATACCAAAAAAAAGGTACCTAATTCTAGTAAAAATCTAACTAGATCTAGGTAAGAGTTAATGCAAATTTGTTTTCATATACAGGTAGGGGAAGGATAGGAATACCTAAAAAAATGCTGCGTTAAATGTATCCCCTCCTAGGGGGGTATTTAGAGGTTCAAAAGTCAACAAATTTTCAAATTTGAAAAAATTGCACTGCAATGAGTCTGGAAAATTGGGGAAGTGGGAATTCGGAAAATCCTCTTGGTGCCTAATAGTCTAAGGTGGCCTCTATCTTACAGAAGATATTTACTTGGCTACGACTACTATTCTGGGTTACCTCAAATTTCGTTAATGCACATGTATGGTCATATATGATTCATGTATTGAGATTTATGTATCCATGTATGGTCATCAATGCATATTTATGAGCATGCACGAACATACATTTAACCTGTATGGATCCATATATGTTGATTTTTAGCTGGGTATATTTTATTTAAAAAACATGGATGAATAGTTTTATGTAGTTTCATCGGGGTCAGGCGTCAATGGGTTAAGTTTTGTAAATTAAATTGCATAAGAGTACAGGTACACTGAAGAGAATATTTATATTTGCAGGCTCAACAGAAAAATTAATTAAATTTAATAAAATATATTTCTGTTTTTTAGCTTAGTACCGATTTGTTAATTTTAACAAAATTTTTGCTAGATTTAACAAATTAAATCTAGAGAACAACCCCATGTAGAAACGGTAATGACATATCATTATTTTTTGATCTACGAGTAGTGACACCCACTTACCTTCTGCATTATTTCAAAACATATAATAATGATATACTGATAATGACTTATTTTCATCATTATTTCTAATTTTTGACAGAGATAATCTTTTCTCGAAAGTGTTATATAATTAGGGGTTCCAAGTTATCGTCCATTTTGCTCTATCTCTCCTAATTTTCGTGATATGGCTAATTTTTTAAAATTGAGAGGGGAAGAAATAGCGCCATCGTTAAAACTTTGGATACACTGCCCAGTGTAGAAAATCATTACCAGATATTTCGTTATGTGACTATATACCTGGTAATGGTAACTAGTTACTTTTCTTACTACCTTTGTATGGCGATTTCGCGAAAAATAATGAGTTATGCTTACACACCAGCATAAGAAAAATCTAAAAATATGTCATTACTTATATGCTTACCAGTACTGACAAAAAGAATGAGTCTAAAAATAGATTTTCAAAAAAATATGTTTTTTATTGTAAAATTTTTTTAAATAAGATTTTCTAGTGCGGGAATCGAACCTAGGACTCCAGGTTGCCAGTCAATAGCTCTACACTCAAAATAGTTTGTAGTTTAAATTAACTGAAAATGTAATTTAAAATAAATGAAAAATCACTTGAAAGCCGGTCTACTAACTTTTCATTTAAATCAAAAGAACTTTTTTTAAATGCTAATAAATTAACTATAAAATCCTTACAAAATAATGATTCTTCATTTTGTTTTTGTAACTTTAAAAAAATTAACTACAAAATCCGTAACAATAAATGATATTTAGTTTATTTGGTTTTTTGAACAAACATAGAAATCTCAATAGGTTTCCTTTTTTAACAAAACATTTTAAATGAAAATATTAACTTCTGTAACAGAAAATCCGTATTTATATGTAGTTTATTTTTTAAATAAAAGACAAAAACAGTTGAAACATATATTTCTTTTCTTTTTGTATACAGTTAAAAATCATTTAGAAATAAATGTACAGAAAACTTTTTTCCGCATCGACTTCTGCAACATACGGTATTGCTCACATTGGTTTTCATCGGCCGGATGTTTTCGCCTTATGTGAGACCCAGGTATGTGGGGATGCTGATTCACAGGATTTCTATATACCTGGTTATCAACGTCTATCCCTTTTTATCTTTCATCGGGGCCTTGCTATGTACATTCGCAATGATGTTGTGTACCAGTATCTGTAATGATACGGAATTTAACTCACTTTGGGTTAAATTTAAAATCAGGACACGCATATTGCATTTCGGGTTCTTATACAGAAGCCCAAACATGGAGAGGACGAATACCCTTAATGGCTTCGACGTCCTTTCTGATTCCATTTCTAAAATTTTGGAGAGTTGCCCGAGTATTGAAATCGTTGTTGCTGGCGATTTCAATATTCACAACTCTGCCTGGCTTCGCTATTCCAGCCATACAACTCCCGAGGGCCTTTATGTTGAGCTTTTGCCGCGCATAACCACCAGAATACTCTTGACCTTTTCCTTACTTCACATCCAGACAAATATGAAGTAAGAACACTCGCAGCTCTCGGCAATTCGGATCATTGTACCATTTCCGCATCTTTTTCGTTCTCCGCCCTTCGAAACGTTTCGACAACAGCTGCGAAACGTTCAGTTTTTATTTACGAAAAAGCACGTTGGGATGAGCTCAACGATTTTTTCCGGCATTTTAATTGGAAACTCTGTTTCCTTGACGTCGCGGCGAAAATGGTTGAACAGGTTATATTGCTTTGAATGAAATCTTTCATTCCTTCGAAGCAAATTTCGGTTAAACCAAAAGATAAATGTTGGTTTAATCAGACTTGCAGGAACGCAGTCAGATCCAGAGAGTTAGCGTTCAATAATTGGCGGGATAATAAGAACGCCAATACTGATCTGCTTCGCAAACGGGCGAGATATGAGTGTTCCAAAGTACTTAGTCGTGAAAAGTTTCTTTACGAGCAACGTCTTCGTACTAAAGTTCTTTCTGCACCACGGGGTAGTAAAAGCTTTTGGTCTTTCGTTAAAGGAGTAAAGGATAATGCTAGTTCAACTATCCCAACTCTTGTAAAGGATGACTAAATATTCACAGAACCGATTGATAAAGCTAACCTTTTAGCTGAGATGTTTGCAGGTAATTCCTGCCGGAAAGCGATCAACCAATGGCCGAGCTTGAAAGAGTGTCGACTACTATGCCTAAGATATTCTTTCGAGCTCGAGCAGTTAAAAGGGTTCTTGCTGACCTCAACGTAAATAAGTCATCGGGGCCGGATGGTATACCAGAACTGGTGCTGAAACAGTGTTCTTCGACGCTAGCTCGTCCATTGGCAAGCCTTTTTAGTGCTTCGTACCATGCGGGAGTTTTCCCCTCGTGCTGGAAGGTTGCCAATGTCCAGCCAATCCCTAAAAAGGGTGCGGCTAACAACCCTGAAAATTAGCGCCCGATCGCAATATGCTCTGCGCTCTCAAAGGCGATGAAGAGTATGGTTAATTACCATCTTGTGAATTATTTAGAGTCCAACTTACTTCTTAATGACCGACAGTATGGCTTCCGCAGACGTCGTTCTACGGGAGACCTGTTAGCGTTCCTCTCGGAGCGTTGGAGTCGGTCCATATACCGGTTTGGTGAGAGCAAAGTGGTTGCTCTGAATATTTCAAAGGCCTTTGATCGTGTATATCACGGGGCGCTTATTTCAAAGCTTATTGCTTTTGGTGTGGCTAATGACTGCGCTCGATTTATTTCGAGCTTTCTCAGAGATCGCACTATTCGTGTTGTTATAAATGGGGTCTCATCCGACGAGTTTCAGCTGAATTCAGGCGTACCGCAGGGTTCTCTTCTTTCTCCTTCCTTATTTCTTATCTTTCTCAATGATCTTCTTGGTCAAACTTTGAACCAAGATATTGGTAAAATTATAAATTAGATTATTCGAGTAAACTATGCAAAGACTTTGCAGAAAAATTTGAAATTTTGGTAAACAATATTAAGTTTTTGAGTAATACATGCGTAAAATAAAGTTTGTTTGTTATTTTACCGATTTATTCTTCCAAGCGAAATGCGATTTCTGAATCTGGGACTGTAAGTTTTGGCTGGGACTGTAAGTTTGAATTCTTCCATGAAAACATTTGATAACGATAACCAAATAACTTTGTTGCTGAGATTACACGATTTAGTGGGCAAGGTTATCGCAACGAATCTGTTTTAAAATCTGCTTACAAAATACTGGGCGCAAGTGTACTTAACGACAGGCCTTCATATATTATCCCAGCCAGAAAAATACAAACGGGAAAGCGATGGCAAGGTATTTTAACAGGTGGTACAAGTACTGACAAAAACTGCTTTCCCATTTCCAATATGATTACGCCAATAGACAAAAGGACCGGCAGTTAAAAAAGCGCCGGAAAAATACTGGAGAAATAAAATTTTTAACTTTGGCAAAACGCTGCCAAAACCAATAAATAGGTGGTTTGGAATTATATTTACCAAAATAAAATTTAAAAAAAGTTCATATGTATCTTTTTTTGCCCTGCCGTGATGTTTTGTAAAACAAATACTGGCAAAACGATTTTTGCAAACGCTGGCAAAGCGTCCCAAATGAGTATTCTGCCAGTCATTTATTTTTAACATCGCGGTTACCCAGTGGTATGCAAGTACTTGATTTTTTGTACCACTGTCAATTTCTGACTGAGATGTTTTAGTATTCATAAAACGTACCACATTATTATCCAATGTAGAAAATCATTACCAGATATGTGGTTATGTAACTACATACTTGGTAATGGTAACTACTTACTTTTGTTATTACATTTCTTATTACCTTTATATGGCGATGTCGCGAAAAATAATGAGTTGTCGTTACACACCAGCATACGAAAAATCAAAAAATATATCGCTACCTATGTGCTTACCAGTACTGACGAAAATAATGAGTCTAAACTTATATTTTCAAAAAATTAATTATATAAAAAAAAATATTTTTTATTGTATTTTTTTTTAAATAAAATTTGCTGGTGCGGGAATCGAACCTGGGTCTACAGATTGCCAGTCAACAGCTCTACCATCTAGCTACAGTCATGTGCAATATAATAGGGACATTAAAGTTTTTTTCTAATTTTATTCTCGTTGCCTTTATTTTTAAAGATCAAAATATTGGATAAATTCGCCCCAAAATGCAAGGAGAGAGTTCAGAAAATTGTGCAGAATTTTAATGTAATGTCTGTTTTTGTATTTTGTCACTTGTTTTAAGTAGGCGTGGTTTTTAATGAAAAATAAGCGATATCGACCTTCTATCAAATTGCATAGTAAAATTTAGCGAGTACTGATCAGTTCCGTAAAAACTCTATACTTTTGGAATTCCTATAAAATTTCCTTAAGTATTGCATTATTTTGTTCTACAAATGGTCGATACACTTAAAATTAGAGTGCCTTAAACATTACCACATTTTTCTTTGTTTTTAGCGATTTTAAAATAAAGTTAACAACACTGAAACTTTAAAGTGAATGGGCTTATTCTATACTTAGCGCGGTATAACAAATCAGTCAAGGTTTTTTTACGTTATAGTATAAAGCATTGCGTATTTAAATTTCAGTGTTGTTAACTTTATTTTAAAATCACTAAAAACAAAGAAAAATTTGGTCATGTTTAAGGCACTGTAATTTTAAGTGTGGCAACCGTTTGTAGAAAAAAAATAATGCAATACTTAAGGAAATTTTATAGGAATTCCAAAAATATATAGTTTTTACAGAACTAATCAGTACTCGCTAAATTTTACTATGCAATTTGATGGAAGGTCGATATCGCTTATTTTTCATTAAAAGCTACGCCTACTTAAAACAAGTGACAAAATAAAAATACAGACATCACTTTAAAATTCTACACAATTTTCTAAACTATATCCTCGGATTTTGGGGCGAATCTATCCACTATTTTGATCTTTAAAAATAAAGACAACGAGAATAAAATTAGAAAAAAACTTTAATGTCCCTATTATATTGCACATGACTGTATATCGACATGTAATAATTAATAGATAAAAACATAATTGACCTGCTGCACACAAGCAAGCTTACTCGCCAACATACAAAAAATCAAAAAATAAGTGATTACATATATCCTTACCAGTGATTAAAAAATATTGAGTCTAAAAATAGATTTCAAAAAATTTTCAAAAAAATCCAAAAAATTATTTTCTATTTGAAATAATGATAAAAATAAGTCATTATCAGTAACTCATTATTATATGTTTTAAAATAATGCAGAAGGTAAGTGGGTGTCATTACTGGTACTCCAAAAAATAATGATATGTCATTATCGTTTCTACACTGGGTAATTAACAACTATTAAATAATTATAAAAAGCTTTATTCTATAAAAAAATTAGTTACATAACAAAAAATTTTTACAAATAAAGGAAAATTTAAATCACAAAATCCCGAAATCCCGTAAAATCCCGGGATCCCGAAATATTCCGTAGTCCCGGGATTTTCAAATATCAATCCCGATTGGCACCCCTATGCAGAAGTAATTCTAAAAAATCTGTAAAAATGTAATAACGGATACTTGGGAAGCAATGAAAGAAGTGAGTTTTTGAAGTTGTTCAGAATAACTTCTAAAAAAGCAGTAAAAATACACTTTCGGATACTTGTGAGGCATTAAAAGAAGTAGTTTGTAAAGCACTACTTGCAATTTTGTTTGCTGGGACTTCATTATTGCAAATAAAATTTTGAATTTTGAAAAGAAAAATTTTCATGTTCGTGAACTGAGTGAGAATCATCTCAATCCCGCCAGGATTCGAACCAGTGATCATCTGTTTGGAAATAAACTGTAACAAAATCACTTCTGAGGATCACTTTTATAAACAATAATTAAGTAAGTTTTGTTCAGAACTTATTATAAAAATGCATTTGTACAGCATTTTTAGAATAAGCTGTATCTTTGGAAGCAATGAAAGAAGTGATTTTTTTTTGTAATTATTCAAAATTACTCCTAAAACAGCAATAAAATACACTAATCGATACATTGTGAGCAACGAAAAATATTTTTGTGAAGCATGACTTTTAATATTTTTGGTGGCTACTTACACATAAGTAGTGTAAATTTAGTCATACTGTGTTTTTGTCTAACATTGATTTCGGTCTTTCTAAAATCAATTAAAATGTTAAAGCAAAAAGTCATATACTCACATCAATAAAACAAATACATATAACCACAGGTGACTGTTATAATTTCTTTAAATCCTTTGTGCATTCTTTGGTATTGTTTTACTAAAGAGCTTAAAAATGTCAATTTTTTTATTAACAAATATACTAAAGATCTATGACATAAATCTCATAATTCCACAGACATATTAAAAGAAAAATTTATTGAATTATGTATAAAACGAACTAAAACATAGTACATATGAGGATTTCCATACCTTGTTTGGATTTTTATTCGAATCGTACTAGACAATAAATAATGTAAGTTTAACATTGATGCTGTGCACATTTTTAATTATAAAATAAATATATTAATTAATAAACAATTATTTTAATTTTTGCATTAAAAAATAGAAAAAAATATTTTTTTGGACTTTCTATATTTTCATATATTTAGTTAGAATATTGTTCTACCTCAAGTCCAAATTCTAATATGATATTATTATATTAGAATTTATTTGTTGTTTCAAAAAGGTTGATCATCTATGACAATATCATATTAGAAATTGGACTTAAGGTAGAACAATATTCTAACTAAATATATGAAAATATAGAAATTCCAAAAAAATGATTTTTGTATTTTTTAATGCAAAAATTAAAATAATTGTTCAACAACAGCATACCACGGCTAAGTCTCATTCAAAATATTTATTGTTTATTCATTGTTTTTACAAATATTATTGAAAAGGAAATAGGGTACTTTTATGTAATTGTTGCTTTCAAAAGGAGTTGATTTATGGCCGGTTTTATCAAATCAGACAATTCATATACAAAAGTACAAAATTTTAGTCCCATTGAATTTTTGTACCTAATTTAATGTATCGGTTTGTGTATTCAAGTTATCAATTTCTAATTGCGGACAACTGAAGAGTTGGGGTGATGCCCACGAAACAATTGTAGTGTCTATCATGAAAATGATTAACCGTTTTGAAGCAACAAATAAAATCTTATATGATAATGGTGCCTATTCCTACCTGTGACTCGCTTTGACTATCATAAGACTATTTTTAAGACTGAAGGTTACAACTTTCCATACAAAACAACAATAAAATTCAAAAATTCAAATTTTAGTTTATTTTACTTGTGGCAACAAAAGATTTGCTCCGCTATCCACAAGTCCATATTGTACGTTGCCATACCCGGAATTTTTGAGAAAATTTTGATTGCCTTTTTGTCTTCCACATTCCCCGTGAGTCTGCAATGTAGAATTCCTGGCCTGGTAGATATAAGAAGTTGGCTAAAACATTCGTCTCGTCATCCATATAATAATATAGACATTGAATTTTTCAAAAAAAAACTTTTTGAAAAATTAAATTAAAATTTATTTTTTAATTTTTTTGGGACGCTGGTTTCTTTTTGTGTTTTTTTACAGCATTCCTGTCTGGAACCTTTTGTACTTTAAAAGTTTTTAGGCCAACGTCCTTTTTGATCTGGCGTGCACAAAACTCCGAAAATCCACTTTTTGAGCGAAGTATTCCCCTGAAATGTTGGGCACTGATATGGCACCGACTTTTTCCCCTTATTCTATTCACAGATGCCCTTTTTTCTATTGGAACCTGCCTTTCTTATGATCTCTATGTCGTCCTTAAACTTCTTTCGAACTCTAGAAATCGTTTTCGGAATAACTTTCAGTTCTCAAGAAGTTGTTTCGTATGTCATTTCACAATGTTTTTTTGAACTTCCAATTCGCTTGTAATTTTGAATCGAATAAAAGCTTTTAGCGAAAAAATTCTAAATATGAAATTTTCTTATATTCTAGACCTACAAAAAAAAAATTTGTCAGTTTCAGTGATTTTTAAAAAATCTATTGCAAAAATATGACGAGCAACTTTTTCAAACGCAGTCTTTATATACCGCCGTTAGTGGTGGTAGAAGTAATTTAAATTGAAATTTTGACATGTCTTACTCAAAGGGTTAATATTTTTTTCTAAGGTTTAAAGCTACATTCACAGTGATGGAGTACACCACTCTGCAGAGAGGAGTGTACTAAAATAGAGATGGTATGATACAAAAAATATGTAAGTGCGAAAAAGAAAGGAACAAAATCCACTCTGTAGAGTGGAGTACCCCATCACTGTGAATGTAGCTTAAGTTTTATATTTTGATAAACAAATTTCTATGTAAAAATTACAAACAATAAGAATTATTTTTTTCGCACTATTTTTAATAACTTTTTAAAAGTTTTGCTATTTTTACATTTGCTATATCACTGATAATTGAGGTAAGATAGCTCATTCTTGATATTAAAAATAAAAACGGATTAATTTTCTAAATACTTACGATTTGACAAATACGGAAACCACTTGATTCGATCAATGAATTTATTTTTGAAATTACTACTGAACGTAAAGGGTGGTCCAACCAAAACGCACGATGTTAATTCTAAATAAAACAAAAAGTTTTAAGAGAATTATTTCAATATTTTTTTTCTTATGATAGAAAGATCTATTACAATTATGTGTGAAACAAAATATCGGCCAAATGCTCGCCACGGCTTCGGTGGCATACCTCTATCCGATGGTCCATATTTTCAATGAGTCTGAGATTTAATTGAGGTTCAATGTCGTTAATGTGCCGAATTATCTGATCTTTTAGCTCTTGAATTGTTCTTGGCTTATTGACGTACACTTTTTCTTTTAAATATCCTTAAAGAAAGAAGTCCAACAGTGTCAAATCACATGATCATGGCGGCCAATTAGCATCGCCACGACGTGAGATAACACGGCTATTGAATTTCTCGCGCAAAAGAGCCATTGTTTCGTTGGCTATGTGGCAAGTGTCACCATCCTGTTGGAAGCACATATCGTTCAGGTTCATATCCTCAATTTTTGGCCACAAGAAGTCCGTTATCATCTCGCGATAGCGAAAACCGACGACGAGTCGAGGTTGACGGCTCTTCTGCCACACTATCGCGAACAACAGCAATGTTTTTCGTAGAACGAACTGGGCGAGCATGCACAAGTGTTTTCACATTTCCTACAGACCCGGTTTGCTGAAATTTGCTCACAATTCTCCCGGTTGTGGACACATTTGGTCAATTATGCTGACCAAAGAAATCACGAAGTGCACGAAATGTAATTTGGTTTGAACGCCCATTTTTGTAAAAGGCTTCAACAATCTAAACGCGCTGCTCAATTGTGTATGGTTGAATTTGTCAAACACTGAAACAAAGAAATGTCAAATTAACTTGGGCAAAAAACTTGACGTTAAGGTGTGACTCACAATTAATATCGTGCATTATGGTTGGGCCACCCTTTATAATGTTTCTTTCCTTGAAAATAATTTTTTATATGTCTTTATCAATAATACCATATAATTTGAAATATTTTTTAAAAACAATGCTTAGGAAAACAGTGAAAAAACAGTTTTTTTTTCAAATCATTATATGGCAACCCTCGAATGAAAATTTGTATAATCTTTTAAATTTTTTTTTAGAGTCATGGTCTCAAGCTATCACATGCTTTTCGCGTTATTATGTCACTTCCTATCAAAAATTATTGGATCTTAAAAATAAAATTGTCTTTTAAGACACTGTGGTAAAAAGTGGGTTAAGCACTAATTTTTTAACTTTCACCACTGAATTTACAAAAGCTAAGTCAATTGTGGTTACTGCTTAAATATACGAAGGTGTCAGAAATTTATTAATTATTAAATCAAAATCAGAAACTTACGATTGTTTTAATAAAACAAATCTTCATTATTAATTAATAATTTGGTAGTAATCTCCCTGTATAAATGTTTTTTTTTATTCAAATACTCGTAGTGGTTACTTAAATTGTTAGCCTTTGTTTGTGTATATAAAGACAATTCCATTAAATTGTTGGTTTCATATAGTCCTGTCTGTCCACATTAAAAAGCCAGTTTAGTATGTTATAGAAATACTCTATATAATTTTAAAATATTGTCAATATGATTTTTGTTTTTTGTGATATTTTAGTTTTTTCCATTCTTGGTTATTTAAGTTGATTGCCATTGTGGGTTGTCAACAAAATATAACAGAGAGAAAAAACAAAAAGTCATGGATAAACCAGAAAAGTCCCAATTACATTTCAATTTGAATTGAATTGAATTTAATTGACCTATCATAGAACTGACACGTAGATACAATTTTTAGTTTGAAGCTTATGAATGAACATTTGGATTTATATGGATGATTAAATATTGTTGGGTTGGTTTGGCTCAATGGTTGTTGGTTGGTTGAGCTGAGTTGAGCTGAATTGTTTGTTGAGTGATTTTCATTTTCAATTTATGTTTTCTTTAGTCTTGATAACAGTTTTTTGTTTGTTTGTTTTGAAAATGGCTGGTTGATGATAACGACGTTTGCAACTTCAACACACTACCGACCAACTTATGGTTACAGAAATCCATAGTGGTGGTGATGACAAAACTTAACACTTTGTTGTAGTAGTTAGTATAAAAGTATATCATAGCGTTATGTGACATGACACTTTAATTGTATGTCTGTCGGTTTTACTTCCCTGTAGGAAATGTCACTAGTGAATCAGTACTGATTCACTATTGACACTGTCACCAGTACTAGTGATTTATTATACCCCGACAATGCTTTTTTACTATAGACATTTAACATGTGCGTGTCATTGGAAATCTACTACTGACACTGTCACTATTGAGTAGGTGGTTCTTTTGGGACCATATGTAGACATTGTCACCAGAGATTCACTAGTGCATTTTAGTAATTCTAGTCTACACTTTTGGTACTTTTATGGTGTAAATGTCAGTAGTGAATCTGTACTGACCGTCTGTTGACACAGTCACCACCCTGTAGGAAATGTCACTAGTGAATCAGTACTGATTCACTATTGACACTGTCACCAGTACTAGTGATTTATTATACCCCGACAATGCTTTTTTACTATAGACATTTAACATGTGCGCGTCATTGGAAATCTACTACTGACACTGTCACTATTGAGTAGGTGGTTCTTTTGGGACCATATGTAGACATTATCACCAGAGATTCACTAGTGCATTTTAGTAATTCTAGTCTACACTTTTGATACTTTTCTGAAATAGACGTCGTTAATGAAACTTTTGTTAACATTTCATGTTTTATTAAAAAAATTAAGGATGCATAACATCCGTTTTAAATATTAAATATTTAAAGTAAATAGGTACATTTCAGCCTTTTAAATAGTATTTAAAAAAAAATTAAATTAAATTGCATTATAAAAATTAAGGAATTCATAACAGGCGTTTTAAATATTTAATGTAAATAAGGTACATTTCAGCCTTTTAAGTTTAGCCGAGTTTAGCCGCCGACATTCTTTTAATATTGCCACCGTCGAACTCGTCAGCTCTTAATTTTTAATAAACAAAAGAAATACAAAATATGAAAAATGGGATGTTGTATGTACTTTTTAAATTTATAAAGATTAATGTACTGCATACTTATTATAGCACAATTGAAAAAATACTAGATTAATAAAAACAATTATGCCGCCGATGAATAATAGCGCTTTGGCGGCGACTTAGAACTTAGAAAAAAAAATGTAGACGCTTTGTTGACAATGTCACCGAGAAGTCACCAAAATAGTCGACAAAACTGGTGACTTGGAGACACTTGCCCCCAGATTTCCTTCAGGGTTGCTATTCATATGAGTGTGTATGTGTCATGTCGTCAACATTTGTTCATTCTTTAGTTTGCTTCTACGTACTATTTAAAAAAAGGGGTGTATGTGCAATTTTCCTTTGACATATCAACTACATACTCGTATACATAATGTCAGTATTAACTTATACATAAAAACATTTTTATAATGCTAGTTATCGTTCAATGTTGTATGCATGTAGAAGGTAGTCAATGTTATTTGAATGACAGTTTAGTTTATGATCAGTAGAAATAGTATGATAAAAGAGCTAATTTATACAGAATTTATTTTAGAAATCCTAGAACTGGGTTTATAAGAAATGATTAAGATCTGTTGCGTATCCACCTGTAAAAATAGCAGAAAAAGTTACTAAAAATTAGTTTAAAACGAGTGAAAAGGTTAAAGTCGGGCATGCCGACTATACAATACCCTACACCAGTCTGGTTAAAAGCCAACTAATGTTTGGATCCGAAATTCGAATGGGTTAAAATGGGACTTGTGTCAAAATTTTCTACAATGTGAGTCAGCGAACCAAATTTCATTAAAATATCTTAATATTTGCGACCTGCAGTTTGTAACCTAGCCAATTTTGCAGCGTATAAACAATATAATTTTGGGGTACCCTTATATGGGCACTAGGTCTAAACATGGACCGCTGTTAACCAAAGTCAATAGGCTTCGTCCTTGGGCTGATATAGGTCGGTGTCCCAAATTTCATCAAAATATCTTAATATTTGCGACCTGTAGAGTGCGCACAAGAATGCATGGACAGACAGACAGACGGAGGGACGGACGGACGGACATCGTTAAATCGAAATAAAAAAAATTCTGATCCGATCGGTATACTATAAGGTGGGTCTAGGACCAATATTTTTTGGTGTTACAAACATCAGCACAAACTTAGAATACCCTGACCACGTAGTGGTGTAGGGTATAATAACTTTGCAGAAAAGACTGCTGAAATTAATAGATTTTTTTTTTTTTTTACTAAATACTAGTAACCCAGTGTAGAAACGGTAATGACATATCATTATTTTTTGGAGTAGCAGTAATGACACCCACTTACCTTCTGCATTATTTTAAAACATATAATAATGAGTTACTGATAATGACTTATTTTTATCATTATTTCAAATAGAAAATAATTTTTTAGAATTTTTTGTAAATTTTTTGAAATCTATTTTAAGACTCAATATTTTTTAAACACTGGTAAGGATATATGTAACCACATATTTTTTGATTTTTTGTATGTTGGCGAGTAATCTTACTTGTGTGCAGCAGGTCAATTATGCCCAGTGTAGAAAATCATTATCAGATATGTGGTTATGTAACTACATACTTGGTAATGGTAACTAGTTACTTTTGTTATTACATTTCTTATTAACTTTATATGGCGATGTCGCAAAAAATAATGAGTTATGGTTACACACCAGCATACGAAAGATCAAAAAATATATCGTTACCTAAGTGCTTAACAGTACTGACAAAAATAATGAGTCTAAAAATAGATTTGCAAAAAAATAAATTATATAAAAAAATATTTTTTATTGTATTTTTTTTTTAAATAAAATTTGCAGGTGCGGGAATCGAACCTGTGTCTACAGATTGCCAGTCAATAGCTCTACCATCTGAGCTATATCGACATGTAGTATTTAATAGATAAAAACATAATTGATCTGCTGCACACAAGTAAGCTTACTCGCCAACATACAAAAAATCAAAAAATATGTGGTTACATATATCCTTACCAGTGTTTAAAAAATATTGAGTCTTAAAATAGATTTCAAAAAATTCTAAAAAATTATTTTCTATTTGAAATAATGATAAAAATAAGTCATTATCAGTAACTCATTATTATATGTTTTAAAATAATACAGAAGGTAAGTGGGTGTCATTACTGGTAGTCCAAAAAAATAATGATATGTCATTACCGTTTCTACACTGGGTGTTTTTATCTATTAAATATTACATATCGATATAGCTCAGATGGTAGAGCTGTTGACTGGCAATTTGTAGACCCAGGTTCGATTCCCGCACCAGCAAATTTTATTAAAAAAAAAAATACAATAAAAAATATTTTTTTTTTATATAATTTATTTTTTTGAAAATCTATATTTAGACCCATTATTTTTGTCAGTACTGGTAAGCACATAGGTAACGATATATTTTTTGATTTTTCGTATGCTGGTGTGTAACGACAACTCACTATTTTTCGCGACATCGCCATATAAAGGTAATAAGAAATGTAATAACAAAAGTAACTACCCAGTCAGAAAAATACAAACGGGAAAGCGGTGGCAAAGCACTTTAACAGGTGGTACAAGTATTGGCAAAAAGTGCTTTCCCATTCCCAAAATGATAACATCATTAGACAAAAGGACCGGCTGTTCAAAAAGCGCCGGAAAAGCACTGGAGGAACAAAATTTTTAAACGTTGGCAAAACACTGGCAAAACCAATAAATAGGTGGTCTGGAAATATATTTTCCAAAATAAAATTTAAAAAAAGTTCATATGTATTTTTTTTGGTCCTGCCGTGATTTGAACCCAGGCCGTCAGATTGGCAGACGATTGCTCTACCCACTGAGCTAACGAGACATATAATATTTAATAGCTGGACAACTACTGGCTGTGCCAAAATGCTAGTACTGGCAAACAATTTTTTGTAACTAATATGCCAGCGTTGGGAGAGCAAGAAAAAAGTTGTTCTTAAAGGAGCTTTTCCTCAAACAAAAAAACTGATTTTATAAAACAAAAAAAATTTTAAATTAAAAAAAATCCCAAAAAATTTTTTTGCTTGCAACCGGATTTGAACTCGGAACCTTCCGACTACAAACATTTTTTAACGTAGCGTCAGCATTTTTATAAAATCATTGGTCTACCAGTGAATTGATTTTTGTACGCCTTGTAGCATTGGCTAGGTAGCACTGGATAACCACTGGTTGCAAACCTTGGCATATCACTCTAAGCCAATTCTTTGCCAGTGGTTTTTTTTATAAACCACCGAAATTTTTGTAAAACAAATACTGGTAAAACGCTTTTCGCAAACGCTGACAAAGCGTCCCAAATGAGTGTTCTGCCAGTCATTTATTTTTAATACCATGGTTACCCAGTGGTATGCCAGTGCTTGATTTTTGGTACCACTGGCGATTTCTGACTGGGTAGTTACCATTACCAAGTATGTAGTTACATATCTGGTAATGATTTTCTACAATGGGAAAATAAGAACAGCAAAAATAAAAGATTTTTAGTAATATTTGAGTTAACTTTTAGTTAATTGGAAATGACGAATTATGCTGTAAAACCAGCAGAAAATTTTGCTAAATATTAGTAGACTAAAAATTGAAAAAAATGTTATATTTAAAAAAATTTTGTCATTTTTAAGTTAAAGTTAGTTAAAAGCAAATAGCAGTCTATCCTGCTAGAACCAACAGAAATATTTTATACAAAAAATTGTAAACCGCTGATTTCAGAAGATTAGATTTTTATTTGCATTAAAAAAATCGAAAAAAACTTTGACAATTTAAAATTTTTTTATGATTTTTTATAGCAAAATATTTTGCTGATTTTAACAGGTAAAATTCTTATTTTCTATTAACTAAAATTTAACTCAAATTAAACCAAAAATTCTGTATATATAAGTTTTATTTTTGATTTTCCTATCTTACTAATATTTAGCAAAAATAATATGCTAATCCCAGCAGTTTTTCTGCAAGGTAATTTTGAACAATTTTTTTTGTAGTTTTAACTAAAATTTTTACAGACTTTTTTCTATTAGAATTTATTATTTTATTATATTTTAATTAACTAAATTGTTTCTAAATAACTTTTTTGTGTACAGAGAACAGTGGTATAAGAGAGAGAGTTAAAATTTAAATTTCGTAAAATTTTGTAAAATAACCATAACGGGTTTTTAAAGTACACAGTTGGAATTTGTATCTTAAATACCAAAAAACGTCTTAAAGACACTTTTTTATTTTTCTAAAATGACGCTTACAAACTGTCTACTTGTCTACTTGTCATCATCATAAGAATTTATTCATAATTCGTGCTGATTATCTGCATGATCAAGATTGTGATGATGATAGCGAAGATTTTTATGTCAAAGATCTTTCAGTAGATATTTCAGGTATTTAAATATACTCGGTTGTTATTACTTTAACTGAAAATTTACCATAAATCAAAACACAAAGATTAGGGTGTCCCGATAAATTTCTTTTTTGATAAAATGATTGAAGTGCTATCTTTTTTCCACGTGCCCAAATCTTCTTTCTTTATCATTAGTTTTTGTGATTTATTTTCTTTAAAAATGCTTTCGTTTTTTATATTTTGTGCCAACACATCCCTATAAACAATTTCACTGGAATTCAAGTTGAAAACAAGTCCAATTCCAGCCCTGTTTTCCAGTTTCAAGGCTTGAATAAAACTTTAATTACATTTTATTTCAATAGCATACTCCAGCAAAAGGGAAACAAAAATTCAAGTTTGATCTATTTTTTTTTTAAATATACAAATGCTAGAATTTGAAATATACATTACTTCAAGCAAAATTTAAAGCATTTGAATTTTTAAAACCTATGTGCTTATTGGGATGTCATTAATTCCATTTGGAAAAATCAACTGGAGGGTTAATTATCAACTGTTTTGTAGTAAATTAATTAATAGTTAATTGCAATAAATATGTTTGTTTACATTGTCCTAGTAATGCATATTATCCACTTAATTTCATATTAATTAAAAAACTGTTGTACCACTATTGCGATATACATACACTTTAATGAACAACTATGAAAATGTCAATAAACTGTTAAATACTCATGACAACAGCGTCAAAGGCAGCGTTGCCACAATGGAAATTTAAATTTGTACGCTAGTGTACACAAAATTACCCAAAAATTATGAAATTATACACATTGATAGATAGATAGAGACAGAAAAAAATATATAAAATTATATAAACTGCTGATATCACAGACTCTGTTTGCTAGAAATTAGTAAGAAAAAATTAGCAAGAAAAATATTTGTTAATTCTAAAAAATTTCAGTTACATTTCAGTTATGTTTTAGTTAACTGCAAATGATAATATACCCTGCTCAAATCAGCAAAATATTTTGGTGAATATTAATCAGCAGAAAACAACAAGAAAAAGTTGTTTTATCTACAAAATTTTAGTTATATTTAAATTAAATTTAGTTACATGAGTATAACAATTATCTGCTAAAATTAAATATTTGGCTAAAATTAGTAGATTTATAGTTTCAGTAGTTTAAATGCAGCTCTGTATAAATCTACAAAATATAATCTCGATATTATTGATAGTTTCTGTCACAAACAATTGCTTTAATTAGCACAATTTTTTGAAATGTTTTTTTGTTTTTTTAATTATTGAACATATTTATAAGTTTATTTAGTGCACTTTTTGTAGTTAGAGAAAAAACTATTGTTTGAAATACAACAAATTTAATAAAAATAATTACTTGAGAATTACAGAAGGTACTTTTGCGATAAAAAATTAGTCCCAATAATGTTAGGGAAATTTAGGTCAAACTCTACGAGATTTATATCCCGTGTATATGTGCCTTTACAGACTTTTTCTATTACTGCACAATTTCAACAAATTGTTTTTTTTTTTTTACAATTTTAAGAGTAAAAGAAATAATCAAATATTACACCCAGAAAACAGATTCAGTTCTGATAGCCGCATTTGTAGCCAATCGCATGGTTCGGTTGTGGTAGCCGAATTTTCCAGTTGTGGCAACAGAAAACCAATTGAGACAGGACTAATTTGACTGTGGCAACCGAATTTCAGTTGTATCAAGAATAATTCGGTAGCCGCAACCGAACCATTCGATTCGCAACAAATGGGGTTGCCGGCACCGAATCTGTTTTCTGGGTGTTATACAAGAATATCAAGTAATCATTGTAAAAAGTTCTTCGCTTTCGTTCGAACTATAAATAGAATTTACAATCTTGAACACTAAACACAACAAAAAACATTTGCTTTACTACTAAAGGAACTTTGGTCGAAGCAACATTAATAACAAAGAAGAATATAAAAACCTAAATCTACCCAGCAAAAAAAAAAAAAAAGAATTGGAAGTAATGCTTTACAAACTATTTTTTTCACTGCTTCACAAGTTTCCGTTAGCGTATTTTTACTGCTTTTTTAGAAGTAATTTTGAATAACTTCAAAAAATAACTTCTTTCATTGCTTGCAAAGTATCCGTTAGTATATTTTTACAGCTTTTTTAGAATTACTTCTGAAGAACATCCAAAAAATCACTTAAGTATTACTTCTAAAGCATAATTGCTCTAAAAGTGATCCTAAAAAGTGATTTTGGTATCATTTGGTATTCTAAACAGATGATCGCATATTCGATTCCTGGAGGCACCAATATTTTTATTTTTTTTTATTTTATTAATTTTTTTTATATTTATAATTAATTTGTTTAAATTCAATATTTTTTTTAATTTAAAAATTTTTAGAAACATATAAAATAAAAATGATGAAAAATTGCTTTTTATGCGCTTATGGAAATATTACTGAAACCAATACTGAATTGCGGTGCACCTTTTGCACTTGTTTAAAAAGTACTTTTATTGAAGAGAATAAAGCACAATATCTCGCAATGACAAAGTGGTGTTTTTATGCCAGTCAACTTTCACAACACAGAATAGCTCATCGGTAGAGGGCTAGACTAGCAATCATGAGGTCGCAAGTTCGATACCCGGTGGCGGCAATAAAAAAACTTTTGTAAAATATAAAAATACTATTTTTTTTTGCAAAGAATATTTTTTGACTTTTAATTGGTGAAAAAGAACTTCCTTTGCACTCGTTCAAAAAGTACTGAAAAATTGTTGAAGTGGGAGTACTCCTGTTCTATGGCAACTCAATGTTAAAATCATTAGTGTTTACGTTAAAAAAAAAGCACATCTAGATCATCAATTGTAGTGCTTTCTCAACTGCTTCGGCATTTCTTTTTTTGCTGGGAATGAGTTACTAAGAACTGATTACTTTTTCCATTATTTCATATATTTAGTTTGAATATTGTTATACCTCAAGTCCAAAGTCTAATATGATATTTTCATATTAGATTTTATTTGTTGTTTCTCATGATAGACAATAAAATTATTTCTTAGGCATCACCCCAAACTTCAGTTATCTGCAATAAGAAAATGATGATTGGAACACACAAACTGAGACATGAAAAAGTACTTATTATGTACAAACAGACGGACGGACAAGAGTAGCCAAATCGCCTCAGAAAGAGGTTCTGAAAAAATCTTACACTATTTTTTTTCTAGAATTCTTCATTCAATAATGGCGTTCATAAAAATAAATTTTGTAGTTTTCTTTAACACACACTCACGAAAAAAATAATAGATGTAGCCCGGTAGCGACCCCTAAATCTTAATAAAAAAATTAAAAAAAATCATGTGTTAATTTTTCACGGTGCTTAATATATATTCGGATTGACACATACCAAAATCCAACTTTTGTTTTTTATGAAGCAGCCACTATATTAAAGAAAAATAAAGCTATAACATAATGACTACGGCAGGGAATTCCATGCAAATACATGTTTTTTCTCGATAGTCCAAAACTAATATGGACTAAAAATTTATTTAAAAATGTAGTTGCATATTTTGATTTTAAATGCATATTTGGTGCCTTTTTAAAAGCATATTTTATGCTTTTTAATGCATATTTTTCATTTTTAGGAGCATTTTTTATTTTGTAAAAAAATATGAAAAATTGATACGTTTTCATATTTTGATTCAATCAAAATAAACATTCCTAAAAACCCTGGAAAATCTTCGAGTTCTGTGTCTGCTTACAAAATAACTAACTTAAATATATTGTTAAGTCTTAAAGTGCATTATTTTTGCAAAAATAATAGTTTTTGTTGCATATTTCTTATATTTTTAATGCATATATTTAGCCGCATATTTTAGGCGCATATTTTTCATTTTTAAGTGCATGAAATTCCTTGCCATAATAATGCCTCTTCAAAATTACAAAAACGTAAAATATTAATATAAATTTAAAAATGAATATGATAAGTTATATATATAATATTGTAACGATTTTAAATTCAACGGTTTGGAAAACGGTTCCGGTAGCTGTTGAATTGTACTCCGAAAGTCACTACAACACTGTGTTTTGTTAAGAGATATAGAAAATTGATAAGGCGCGAATGAAAAGTAAAGAGGAAAAATGAGCGGGAAGAGAATTGGAAAAAGAAGAAGAGGGATCGTTTTTTTAATTTAATTGACTTGCATTTATTTATTTTATAACGTTATTTGAAATAATGAATTAATAAATAAAATTATAGAAATTAAAAGAAATTTCACAAACTTCATTGATATTCAGCAGCTTAAAAATCAATTTCATTACAATATATAATTTACTCTTAAACATATTTTATTTATATAAAAAAATCTTATAGAGCATTCTAGGCAGGGATGCGCCAACTCTTTGTAGCTCGAGCGGCCATCTGGTGATAACATCGAAGAAAAATTGGGATTAGTATATGTGCCCCACTGGCGAAGGATCCCCTCTCTACCCTACAAATATAAAAAGGGAAATTCATAAAATGCTTACGTTTCTGAAATGCAGTACTTTTCGCTAGTTAAATTTTAAAATAACTATCGAAACAATCATTTTAAATTAATTGTGTAAAATAAATGAAATTGCAGTTAAAATTTACTACTAACGATTATTACACGAATAACTGATATGTGTAAACTGTAAAACTTCTTTGAGTTTATGAATATAAACTCCGGGTAGTTCTAGTGTTAAATATAAATGCATTTGGAAGTATGACAACTTATCAACACTAATACTAAATCACCATTAGTTTAACTATCAAACCGAGTTACAAATATTGTGCGATAATGATGTGATGTTTGTCATTGTTTGACATATACTATATTCATATAATATACGGCAGATGACGTTGTGATTTGCAATATAATATATATGCAGAGTATATTTCACAGTGGGTATTTAGGTAGTAAATGGGAACCAACTGCCGACAGTAAATGGATATCAACTAACTAAAAGTATAAGAAAATAACATACTTAAATGATTAGCATAAAGCAGTAAAAATTTAAATCTTTATTTTTTGCGATATATCCGAATTTCATAAAATCAGAGTGTTTTAATTGGAATACTTTCTTTTTAGATAATACTAAAATAGATGAATGCAATTGTCTGTACAAAATACGACTTCTTTATGTATTTCGGCATTCTTAGCTGGAAAACTGCATTAAACATTTGTACTTATAAGAATTACTTAATATATATCGTTTATCCCTCGAGGCAAAAACAATGATTCGGCTTGTAAATTGTATATATATAAAGGCATGTATATTTAATCAACCTTTAAGGTATGGTTTACATACAAACTTTCGTGTCAAAGTCTATGTGAAGCCAAAGTTTGCATTTGACATGTATCATTGTAATTCCTACGGACTTTACTACATTTGTGCTTATATTGGATAAGATTTAAAGTAATTTCTTTTTTTTCAGCTAAATTTTAACATTTAAGAATAAAACATAGTTTTTTTCATGAAAAAAATTTCACTCTATCTTTAAAGGGGTCATATGACGGTTTAAATTGTCAAAGTCATAAACAAGACTTAATAATAGTGATTAAAAAATATTACTTTGGGCCATTAACAATAAACAAATTAATCTAAAGTTTGAGCTAACTTAGAGTTACAGATGTCAAATTCCATACAAATTTGAATTTTTTAACTTTCAGTTTGTTTATTATTAACGGCACTTTACAACAGAAAAAAATTGCACGAATACAAAATTCCACAAATTATAAATATCCAGAAAAAAAACAAATGCCAATGCAGTAGAAAAAGCACTAAAATTAATGGTTTTAGTATTGAGTTGTCATAGGAGAGGAGTATTCCACTTCAACATTTGTTCAGTACCTTTTGAACAAGTGCAAAGGAAACCCTTTATCATGTGGGAGCTGTGGTATAATGGTTAGCGCGTTGGACTGTTACACGTGCGGTTGCGTGTTCGAGCTCCAACCAAGGCAACATCAATTTATGAAAATTAGTAATATGTATGAGTTTTTTCTATCCCTCATACATATCGCAGCGTCCTCCTTCGGTGTTCCCATAGCACTTAACCCCACCGAAGTAAAATAATATAACAAAACTATGAACTAAAAAGCTCCAACAAAGTTCGCCAAGTCACCATCAGATGCCGCGCAACAACTGTTCTAAAATTCAACATTTCGCGCAATTACAGTGTTGCTATATCTGAAGCCCTTCATCTTTCACTACCTTTCATTTCTTCTCTATCCCCTTTCCAAAGGAAGCAACACGTTAATTAATAGGAAGAATTTCCTGAGTGTTGCTTCTCTTTTCAATAAAAAAAAAATTTAATTTAAAAAATTTTATTTTTTATTATACAAAATTTTTTTATTTCCACTAGGGTGTCGAACTTGCGACCCCAAAGATGCTAGTCTAGCTTTCTACCGCTGAGCTATTCTTTGATATAAAAGTTAACTGTCATAAAAACACCACCTTGCCATTGCGAGATATCGTGTCTTATTCTCTTCAATAAAATAACTTATTAAACAAGTGGAAAAGGTGTACTGCAATTCAGTATTTTTTCCAGTACTATTTTCACAGGTAAATAGAAAGCATTTTTCATAATTTTTATACCCTACACCACTATGTGGTCAGGGTATTATAAGTTTGTGCTGATGTTTGTAACACCAAAAAATATTGATCCCAGACCCACCTTATATTATACCGATCGGTTCAGAATCTTTTTTTATTTCGATTTAACGATGTCCGTCTGTCCGTCCGTCCGTCTGTCTGTCTGTCCATGCAATCTTGTGCGCACTCTACAGGTCGCAAATATTAAGATATTTTGATGAAATTTGGTACGCAGACCTATGTTGACCCAAGGACGAACAAGTTTGATTTTGGTGAACATCGGTCTATGTTTGGACCTAGTGCCCATATAAGGGTCCTACCAAAATTATATTGTTTATACGCTGCAGGTCGTAAATATTAAGATATTTTGACGAAATTTGGTACACAGACCTATGTTAGCCCAATAACGTAGTCTATGGATTTTGGTGAACATCGGTCCATGTTTGGACCTAGTGCCCATATAAGGGTCCTACCAAAATTATACTGTTTATACGCTGCAGGTCGTAAATATTAAGATATTTTGATGAAATTTGGTACACAGACCTACATTGGCCCAATAACGCAGCCTATTGATTTTGGTGAACATCGGTCCATGTTTAGACCTAGTGCTTATATAAGGGTCCTACCAAAATTATACTGTTTATACGCTGCAGGTCGCAAATATTAAGATATTTTAATGAAATTTGGTACACGGACCTATGTTAGCCCAAGGACGAACAAGTTTGATTTTGGTGAACATCGGTCCATGTTTGGACCTATTGCCCATATAAGGGTCCTACCAAAATTATATTGTTTATACGCTGCAGGTCGTAAATATTAAGATATTTTGACGAAATTTGGTACACAGACCTATGTTAGCCCAATAACGCAGCCTATTGATTTTGGTGAACATCGGTCCATGTTTAGACCTAGTGTCATATAAGGGTCCTACCAAAATTATACTGTTTATACGCTGCAGGTCGCAAATATTAAGATATTTTGATGAAGTTTGGTACATAGACCTATGTTGGCCCAAGGACGAAGCCTATTGATTTTGGTGAACATCGGTCCATGTTTAGAACTAGTGCCCATATAAGGGTCCCCCCAAAATTGGCTTGGTTACAAACTGCAGGTCGCAAATATTAAGACAATTTAATGAAATTTGGTGCGCTGACTCACATTATACAAAATTTTGACACGAGCCCCATTTTAACCCATTCGAATTTCGGATCCAAACATTAGTTGGCTTTTACCCAGACTGGTGTAGGGTATTGTATAGTCGGCATGCCCGACTTTAACCTTTTTACTCGTTTAATATAAATTTATTTTTAAAAATTGAAAAATTAAAACGATATTGAATTTGAACAAATTAATTATAAATATTAAAAAAAATATTGAATAAAAACCAAACTAAAAGAAGTAAATGATCCCGCTGAGAATCGAACCCGCGACCATCTGTTCAAAATTACTTTTTAGAATCAATTTTAGAGCAATTATGCTTTAGAAGCCATGCTTAAGTTATTTTTCGGATGTTGTTTCGAATTACGTTTACAAAAGCTGTAAAAACATACTAACAAATACTTTGGAAGCAACGATAGTAGTGATTTTTTTAAGTCGTTCAGAATTACTTCTGGAAAAGCAATAAAACTACCTTAACGGATACTTTCGAAGTAGTAAAAATAGCTATTTGTTAAGCATGGCTTCCAATTTTTTTTGTTGTGTAATTTTCATTCTTAAGCTCCGTAAGTTGTTTGAGTTTTACATGAAAAAACTGTTATACTCCATATAAAAAAAAATTATTTTTCACGACAATCAGTTTCACGTGAAAATTGTGTAGAGTTTGTTTTCACACAAATTTTATGTACAAGACTATTATTTTTCTTGGGAAAAAGTGATATTTTTGTGTTTATTTTGATAGTGTTTTTGCTACAAAATTAAAAAATTGTTCATTTGCTAAAATTAAATTGCAATTTGAGGGTTTAAAGTTCGAGTGAAATTTTTCCACGTGAAAAACAACTTACGGTGCTTTAAGCCTAAACCAGATAAACACAGTGTCGTCAGTATTTTACCGTTTTATCGATAAAGCAGGTTTTTTATTTTCTTTATTTCTCACTGTTGAGAAATTAGTAAAGTTTTTAAATAAAAAAGAACTGCCTTCAAAAAAAATTAAATGACAAATTTGTAAAAATAGTGAATCGTTTTCGCGAAATTCAAGAAACAAATTTGACAGCACTGCTGCAGTTCACTGGCACTGTATCTGGTTTGGACTTTAAAGCATAATAAGTTGTTTGGGTTTCATATAAAAAGAAAAACAAGTGAAGCGAATAAAAAACTAAAGCCAACGAGTAAAAAATTAAAAGAGTTAGTAAAATTAAAAGAGTAAAAAATTAAAAGAGTTGGGCTCAAATCGAATTCGGGTATTTGGACAAACGCGTTTTATCTGAAATTTTTGAATAAAATAAATTTTTTTTCGAAATCCAATTTTTAATGAAACATTGTATTTTTGTTCTCTTTTGTTGACGAGAAAAAACGAATATTTGGATAGAAAAAATTTCCAGGCTCCACTGCGAGTTATTCGCAACAAGGTAAATTTTTACCACTCTGAGTGAGTTTGAATCTTAAATTTATTATGAAGACCAAAAGTTTTGTCAGATCGAAAATTATTTTTTCTCGTTAATAATCGCTTCCAAAAAAAAAAGTTTTTTTTTGATAAAAAATTTCAGATTTTCAGATGAAAAGAGCATTTTGAAAATCAACACGGATTTTATCGAAACTTTACAAAAGTATTTGTTACATCTACTCACAATTGCTCTATCCCTGCTTTAAGTGAAACTCCTCCAAAGTTCGCATTCGATCCACGGATTTATACACAAAACTTTAAAGATATTAGACATTTTTCTAAAGATTCTAAAAACTTTTGCGTATGTAAAAATCTTTAAAAAATGGCACTAAAATTCGATGAAATTTTTTTTTCAAGATTTTAGCTCAAACCAGACAAGTGAAAGTGCCAGTGGATGCGGCAGTGCTGTCAAATTTTGTTTTTGAATTTCGCGAAAACGATTTAATATTTTTTAAAAAATTCTTATTGCGTTTTGATTAAAAACAGCTCTTGCTTATTTACAAGCTTTTCTAATTTCTCGGCAGTGACAAATAGAGAAGATACAAAAAACTGCTTTATCGACAAAACGTCGCACTGTGGTCGACACTGCGTTTATGTGGTTTAGGCTTTTGTTTTAAAGTAGTATATAGGGCCAGTTTTAAAATAAGAACCAAAAACGATTTCTGTCTTAAATATAACACACTTTCTTATCCAGCAAACCTCTGGGTAATCACGGTGTTAAAAATAAATGACTACCGGAATACTCATTTGGAATGCTTTGCCAACGTTTGCAAAAAGAATTTTACCAGTATTTGTTTTACAAAAATTTCAGTGGTTTATAAAAGAAACACTGATCAGAAACGGTACAAAACGAATGCACTGGTAGAGCAATAAAAAAAGATGACGATTTAAAAAAAGCTTTGTAGTCAGAAGGTATGTAGTTTGAATCCACTAGCAAGCATTTTTTTTAATTTTTAATTAAAAAAAAAATTTTTGTTTCATAAGATAGAGTTTTTTGTTCGTGGATTAACTCCGTTAATAATAGGCTTCGGCGCAGCTATCATAAAACTGCCCACAAATGCATCAAATGTTTATTTTATAATCATAACTGAAGCAATTCCGATAGAAAACACAATTTCCTAAATCTTTTGAGAAGAAATTTTTCTTATGCAGTTTACGGTTTGGAAGCTAGAAAATGCCTAAATTAAAATTTCGTAATACATATTTCAAAAATAGTAATTTTCAGAAATGTAAAAAACATATTTAACTTCAATAAAAACTTTGGATATCAAAGCAAGATTTAACTTTTATAATCAGTCCTTAGTTTGGGCCAAAGGCACACAAGTTTCTATTAGGATACCTTTAAAAAACACCGTCCAAACTTGAAAACGAATGGACGGTACATTTTCTGAAACACGGAAAGTGGCCAAATCTTCTTAAGTACACTCACAAAAATTCTACAATTACTATATGACAGTTATTTGTGTAGTAATGCGGTTGTAGTTATTTTAACTACAATTGCAGTTATTTTACTTAGATAAAAAAATTTTTAATGTTTTTGACAGTTATTTTGTGTGTGTACGAAGCACACAAGAATAATATGGCGCTTATTTAGAAATTTCTAGTTAAATAATATGAGAAGAACATGTTTTGTCATGTGTCTTTAGTCATAAAACAACGGTAAAGACGCGTAATACGGAAAATGGTTATACATTTTATTAAATAATTAAAATGATATGATAAGTTTTATAATATAAAATATATATTTATTTATGGGAATACTAAAAAATATTAGTGGTATTCTTTTTTAAATTTTATTTTATCGGGATATACATTAATTGCATCAAAGGAATTAAATATGCTAAAAATTCCAAACGTATTTAACAAATTTTGAAAAATAATCCGCTGTAGGCATGTCCCTATCCGGATTTCATTCTTGCCTAAGGAAATCGTCAGGGGACGACGTTTTTAGAATTTCTGGAAATATTTGTTAAGTTAAATCACAAACTCAATGAGAATTTTTTGTTCTCGTCTAGGAGCGTTATTAAACATTTAAAATATCAAAGAAAAAACAAAAACAACAACAGAAAATTTTCCAAAATTTGCTTTGTCATCTTCCAATGTACTACTCTGTTGTTTTGACAGATCTAGCAATGTAGTGACATCTAACTGGATGTAAATCGTGTATTTTAGTAATCATGTATATTTATAACTTTACCTGTTTATTTGAATGAACGAACGCACCTTTTAAAACTATTCATATCTCAATTTGGGATTTAGCCTATTCTTCGATCTTTTCATAAATTAAACACAGACTTTTTTAAATTTGTATTACTTAAAAACAAATAAAACAGAAAATGAAAAAAACACAAAAAAATTCAAAATGATTTTATTTTTGACAATATTTAAATGAATTTATAAATACGAAAAAGTTTATATACAAAAACGTAAGCGTATATTTACCAGGGCTCGTAAACTAGTTTTGACATTAATCGAGTAAACTTACAACATATACACAGTATACGAAGCGTAAATACTTTAAATGAATACCTTTATTGTATTTATTTCTTTCAGCTCTTTTAAATTTTCATCCCTTTCTAGCTGAAGAAAAAAAAGAAGCTAAACAAACAATATTTTATCCGTAGCAGGCAGACATTTAGAGCAATATCTTAATAGTGAATAATAAAAGTGATATTAAGCGTAAATTTTATTTTATCAATTTTAAATTTATTCGTGGATAAAATTAAGTTAGGAGTATTTACATAAATTTAATTTGATTAAATAAATAATTGGTGTTAGCAATTTAGGCATCAAGTTTAACTAACAAAAACATTAGTCTTTACATTTTTACAATAATTTTTGTTTATGTTATTTTAATTGTAGTTGCTGTAAAACCACTTTGCCAAAGTTGAACATTTTGGGAATGAGAGAGAATTTTTTGCCAGTACTTGTGCCATCTGTTAAAGGGCCCTACCATCGCTTTCCCGTTTATATTTTTCTGACCGGTTGGTTTTTTCGAACCATTACCATGGTATACAAATGTTATTGGGGTTGGTCCAGTTAGACCAGTCATTGTAATGTTTTTATACAGCATCTACAGTTGAGAGCTACTGGTAAATTTAGTTTGTCTTGAAAAGGTTTCATTCTAGAAAATATTTCTTCTTTACAGATTTGTAAAATTTTACTTTCGCGAACCAGGAAAATTTATCGTTAGTTCATTGGTGCTAGGAAAATTAATATTAGGCTTTTTCAATAGGAAGAAGTGATAAGAAACTAAAGAATTCACTGTGAGCTATAGAAACAATTCATCAGAAAATATGTATCTCAGGTTTTTAGGAGTTTTTTTTATAAGAAAACTCTGAGATTCTAAGAACTATTTCTAAAAAAAAAATCCCTCAGATTCAGCGGATTACTTCCTATATAAAAATTCTTATATTCAAAGAACTTCTTCATATAGCAAATTCTTGACAACTTCCTCAAAAACCCAATTCATTTGACTCTGTAGACTTTTTCCTATAGAAAAATCCTGAGATTCTGAATCTGGTAAAAAGTTCGCTGAATCTGAGACATTTCCATAGAAGAAATTCCTCAAAATCTGGGGTTATTTCTATACGAAAAGTCTAGTGAAACCGATATTTTTTCTATAGAAACACAGAATTTAGGGCTTTTACTAAGGAAGTAGTTTTTTCTATAGAAAAAGTTTTCCTAATATGATGGTTTTTAGAAATTTTTGCTCAGAATCTAGGGCTTTTGATATATCTGATCCTCATTGGAAAAAGATATTCAGAATCTAATATGTTACGGTAGAAAAATCTCCTCCGAAAATGCAGTTCGTAATAGACTTAAATATTTAGTATGACATTTATTGTTAATAAAATATTAAAAAAATAATTTTATTCTTTTATTTTTGGGCGACATTACATATTATTTATTTAAGCACAATAACTGTGAAATTATAAACCTTTTTTTTAAATTGTTCCCAATATAAATTTGCAAAGTATGTGTTGGTTTTATAACTACTAAATTTAGATGGGGTTTCTAGAAGACGTTCGTTGTTACACGAATGAGTGACTAGGGTAGAGGGGGGATCCTTCGCCACTTTTTTTCAAAGCACTGTGATTTCTTAACCCCTAATTATTTTTCAAAAATTACTTTCAAATTGAAGATCTACATATCTTGGCTTTAATTTCTATGATTTTTATTCTAATTATTTGCATATTTTCTATTACTTTTTTAATGATTTCCAAAGTAACCCAAATCGGCGTAACTGCCCCAAACCTGGGGCATATTCGCCAAAAGAGCTAGATACTATTTCAACAAAAAAATATTGTTAGTACGGCAAAGTCAATGTTTTAATGACTGAAATAAATAATTTAGAATAAGTTCTTTAAGGTATATGATTCTTTTTAATCAATAAATCTCCACTACATTAAAAAAAAAATAATTTAAAACTATAATATAATGATTCTTCTAAATTACAGAAAACTGAATAATTAATATAAATTTAAGAATGAACACGATTGTACTAATTTACTACTGAACATATTTTAAACACATAGAAAAGTCTTAAAGGCATTTTAGGCAGGGAAGCACCAACTGTTCATAGCTCCAGCGGCCATATGGTGATTGTGCCCCAGAGGCAGGCACTAACATAAAATTAATATTTTTTCACACTTTTTAAGCATTTATTAAAATCAAATAATTATTTTCTGAAAGCTTAGGATCATAGGTCTAACATAATGAAAAATTATTTTTTTATCCCACGATTTGAGGAAGTTATTGCAAAATGTAGTTGCTTTCAATTATTTTTTTGGCACCCCAAAAAACACAAAAACACGTCTATCTGCGACCACATGTGATATAAATTCGTCAAAGTGGATGTCAAGGAAAGGCAATTCAAAAATGCACAAAATATATTTTTTCCTATTTTTTTATCTCCCTTAAGGGCGGATTATGGGACCGTAAACGTATATGTGATGTAACTGTACCGTGCCGTAGCTAAAAAGTACACATAGATTATCGTAAACGACATTACTATTTAGCATATATTTCACGTGGTTTTATATTTTATTCTAAATTTTTCAATTTATTTGTTAATTTTTATTCCTTATTTGTTGTTTGAATCATTTTTCTTTATCCATTTCATATTTTTTCCGACTAAAATCAGTCAGCTGTTTCGATGCCGGATAGAAAATTCTGATTTCAACAGAATGATCCGGCAAGTTCGTTTACATTTACGTGTTAGTAACTATTCGTATACATTTCTTCTTGTGGTATCGAAACAGCTGATTCGTTACAGATACGTTTACGGTTGGGTAACTCAGCCTTTAACATCGGAGAAAAATGGGATTAGTGTATGTGCCCCACTGGCGAAGGATCCCCCCTCTACCCTACATGTATTTTGTTGCGTACACTCAGAAAAGTTCTGCAGTTACTACATGACAGTTATTTATATAGTAATGCGGTTGAAGTTATTTTAACTACAATTGTAGTTAATTTACTTAGAACAAAATTTTTCAATGTTTTTGAAAGTTATTTTTTTAAACAAACTACAAAAATTACTACATTGTAGTAACATTTATTTTATGCAGTTATTTTGAATTTTATTTACAAATAATTAAATTTTCAAGTGTGTATGCACACACACGAAGCAAACAGAAGTATGTGTATGAATCACTTCTTTAGAAATTTCTAGTGAAAGAATATGAGTATAACATGTTTTCTCTTGTCTTAGTCATAAAACAACGCCAAAGAGTGAGCACGCGTAATACGGAAAAGGTTATATATTTTTTATTAAATTACTAAAATAATAAGGTAAGTTTTATAATATAAATTTATTTACGGGGAATGTTAAAAAAATATTGTATTTATTTTCTTTCAGTTCTTTTATATTCTCATCCCTTTCTACCTGGAGAAAAAAAGGAAGCCAAACAACAGCATATTTCATCCCTCACAGACGGACATGTACAACAATATCTTAATAGTGAAAAAAAAGTGACATTAAGTGTAAATTTTGATTTCTCAATTTTAAATTTATTATAGAATAAAATTAAGTTAATAGTGTTTACATAAATTTGTTTTTTTTATTAAATTAATAATTAAAAAAAAAAAATTTTATTTATGTTTTTTTAACTACATTTGCAATTGCATTTGTAGTTGTTTTTACTACATTTATCAGTTGATTTTTAACAGTTAAAAATTACTTCATGTTGCAGTTAATTTAACTGCAAATGTAGTCTACACCTTTTTAAGTGCAAATGCAGTTATTTTAACTGTCATTTGCAGTTGATTTTACCTACATAATTCCCTGAGTGTATTGCATGTATTTTGTTATTGTATTTTCGTTCGTGTGAAGCAAAAAGTCATCTAGAAACACCACCTTAGTTAGTAAAACTATACTTAAATATGATTTCTTAATATTTTGAATGTTACAAATTCAATTTATTTACATTAACCGAATTTTGTTCTTCATTTTTTGCAACCGATTTTAATCATAGTAACTGAATATCTTTTGGAGGCTAAACAACTTTTTCTATGTGTATTTAAATCGAAATTTTATCTTTTTCCTTAATCTACTTAATATTATATATTTGTTGTCTTCCTTATGATTAGTTTTCATACGTTTACAAACTATATCTGAATTTGTATTGATGCATCACATTATTATTATATAGTTAAGTTAGTTTATCGAATTCTGTTGATGTTGTTGATAATAAGCCACACATTCACACATATTTTGTTATCTCTAAAGTAATCAAAGTAGTTGCAAATTTGTGCATTAGGTTTATAACTGAAATTTTTGCTTGACGCCAAGTAATTAGAAGAATGGTGTGAAGTCTACTTTAACAGATCGACAACTATTTATGTGGTATAAATTTCTAAATCAGTTTTTTTGATCCTATTTGAAACATCTAACTAAAATGTACTAAATTGGATGCACTAATTCGATTATGCGAGAACTATTCTCACATTAGAAAAATACAATAATAATAGGCTTTTCACATTTTCATGGCACATTCGTATGCGCTATCATTATTTTTTTTTAAAGTTATTCCCCTTGTAACTATACAATTTTAAATTACCCTTTCTGCAAGTGTATACATATAATTGTAAGTGGTTGAAATTAGTAGGTTTATCATGAAATACAAGCAGACTTTGAGATTGTATTCAATAAACTTAAGTACCTGTATGACACTGCTACATATTAGGTTTTCCACACAAACTATCCTGTTGAACAAAAATCATCGTATGAAACTTATGGTATTTTTTTTGTTCTATATGATACGAATAAGATGTGGAATAAATTTTATAATTTTTTATAAAACTGGTGTAGGCAAGCGTGGCAAAATATTAATAAATTTTGGTATTTTTTAAAATATTTATTTATTAAATTTCAGTGGATTTTGGGAAATGCTAGGAATTTTAAGTATGTCAGTAGAGTTTAAAATAGGCAATTTAAAAAAGATATTTTTTTTTTTTTGAAAAAATTCAGAACTGACAGAGAATTTTAAGTGCAGTAAATAATTTAGCTTATCTAAACTTCGGCAAAATTGTTTTACTAATATTTGGAAAATGACCCATTTTTTATTTTTTCCACTTATTTGTCATTTGATCCAAGGAAAATGTTATATTTTCGGATTGGGATTTTTAAGGGTAATTTTTTTGGTATCTTTTTTTGGAACATTGTTGTTTGTTGTTTTGTGGTTATTGTTGTAAGAAATGTGTTAATTTAAGGGTACTTTATATGGACATGTATGTATATTCATACGATCGTCAAATTCACATATAATTATCCTTGTTAAGTTTAAGCGGACCCGTTCGATATTCCGGCTACTTTGCGTTTTATCGGGTTTTTCCCGAAACCCTATATTTTAACTTACGGTAGCAACCCTATGATTCCAATATATGTAATATGGGTATCAAACTTTATCTTTTTGAGAACACATTCCTATTCTGTAAAAATTATTTTAAATTTAATAAATTTTAGACATGTCGCCATACAAAAAAGTATGAAAATTGAGTATAAGCTGTTCTGCAATCAGTTTTTTGGATTTTACCTTTTGACTTTGTATATTATATGAAACAATCTGAATTTCGTCAATATTTTACTACCCCCATTTTGCTGAAGAAATAGCACAATAAATATTGTAAGTTTAATATTAATCCGATATGTTTTCCTTGTTGCGAGACAGTTACTTAATATGGAAAGTCTCATATATATCATCTATGTATGCATATCCGCAGAGAATTACCACCATTTTAAGGTAATTGACTATTATACTTAATGTGTACATTTCCACAATTTGTGTAAAATTTTTGTTATAAATAGGTATGAATTTATTTAATCGATTAACCGTTGTTCGAAAAATTGTTCGAATGTCCATCGAATAGCAAGTAATTCGAATAATTTAACACAATTAATCTATTAATCGAAATTTGTAAAAACTGATAAAAGTTTTTAAAAACTATATTTTTTTTATTATTCGATATTCGAAATTCGGAAATTTTAAATGTGCTAAAATCCCAGAGCTTATTTAAAACATTGCAAAAATCACATGCTGTGGGCTTGTACCTATACGGATTTAATTATTTCCAAAGGAATTCATCAGGGGACGACTTTTTAGAAACATTTACGTTGAAATTAGGGTTTGGGATTTCCCGGACTTTTTTATTTCCCGGGAAACGGGAATGAAAAAATATTTTTAAACAAAATTGTTAATGAAAACCACCTATATAAGTAATTTTTGTTAAAAAAAACACTATTTCAGTACAAATTCAGTCTGTGTAGTGAGAATTCAAAGTAAAAATATCAGAATGTTGAACATTTGATTTCACATAAATTACTCTAAGTACTGCCAAATGAATTGCATGATTCCAGCAGAAAGCACCCACTACTGGACTGTCGGAAACAAACCGTTTCATCACACTTGGCCCATTAGATATAGTGGCCACAATGTTATTTTCCAAAGACAAATGAAACTCTTCTAGTCTTATTTCTACAATTCTTCTTATTTCATCAGCTTTACATCTTCCTGATATATAAACCAACCCCAGGTTATAAAATGAATCATTTCCGTTTATACATATGTTCAAATATCTCTTTTCTGATATTCTTGTCCATTCATCTAAGAATATAATAAATCTCCTATTGTTAGAAATATTGCTCGATATTTCTTTTATCATGATATCTTTTACATGATTGTAGTAATTTAATATAATGTTCTTTACATCGGTTTCATTTTTTTGCAATGCCAGGTTTTTATTATAAAAACTTTCTCGAATAAGCGAAGATCTAGTTATGGTGCGGATTGACTGCGGCTAATTTGGATACCATTTCAGGAAATGTTTGCCCTACCATAAAACCTTTAATGCCTATTCAGCTTACACTTTTTTCTTCGGGTGCTTTGCTAATTTTAGCTGAAACGTTATTCTTGTTGTTGTTTTCTTCAAGAGAAGTTGCATGACCATCAATTTTTTTTTTGTTTGTGAACTAAATTTAGATGTCGGATAACCAAATTTAGATACCACCGTTAACCATTAGTCTTTTCTTTTCACATTTATTAATAAAAACGTTACTTATAAAATTGTTGACCCTTAATATAAAGGCGTATTTTAAATTTAAAGTCGACTTTATTTTTAATCAAACGGTTTTGTTCATTTTGTGTATGAAAACCTTACAAAAATATTTATATTTTCAAATATTTTGATTGGTTAAAAATAAAATAACCAATCAGAATGCTCCAAAAATAAACCAAGTCAAGGTACCACCCAATATTTTAACTAAAGTCGACTTTACCTAAATTATACATTTGAAAAATTTAGATAGTAAGGGCGATTATTTGTAAGAAACAAAGCTATTTTTTCATATTTCTTTTAAACATTTTACCAAGTTTTTAGGTTTTACTACTTAAATTTTGAATAAGTTATGCGAAAAATCTTTATTAGTTGAAATGCTCCTAATTACTTGGCAAAGATTTTATTTCTGTGTCAAATAAATGTATTCCCTTTTAAAAGATTTTAACAATGACATTTTTGTTTTGGTATTTAAAATGTTTTTTATGACTAAAATTGAAAAATCCTATTCGAAACAAAAACAATTTAATATTTTTAAAATTTCCCGTTTTCCCGGGAAAAATATATTATTTTCCCGGGAATTCCCGGCAAAGTTTCCCGGGATTTCCCGGGAATTCCCGCCCAGGAATTCCCGAACCCCAAACCCTAGTTGAAATACAAACTCAATAAGAATTTCTTGTTTACATCTAGGACCATTATTAAATGTCTCAAGTAGCAGGGAAAAACAAAAACAACAAAAAACTGACACAATTTGCTTTGTAATCTTCCAAAATAATAATCTGTAAATTTGATGGTTCTAGAAATCTAGTAAAATCTATTTAGGTATAACCAATTTTGAAATTATTTTTTTATGATTTCATAAATATAGATATTAATCGACAGCATTTATGAATAAAGGTGCTTTCACAATGGTGGAGTGGCTCTACTCTGCAGCACAGATTCAAATGTTAACTGTTCACAATGCAGAGTAGAGTTACTTCAAAAAAATATGTGACTTTTCAGTACTTACGCAGTTTTTGCTAATATCTTGGCATGTATTTCACTGCTATTATTATAAAATAATTTTTTATTTTATATATTTTTACAAATTGAAACTATTTGTCTACGTTTTATTTAGATCTTCCTAAATACAGCCTTCCAAGGTCATTAAAATTGAAATTTAAATAAAAAGACTATTTATTTTCATTTTTATTCCAATCCGACGTTTTGATGGGGATTTTCCAGCATCATCAGGGATGAATATTAATTAGATTTGGCAACCATACAGAAATACAAGAAGAAATAAATAATAACAACAAACTAAATGTAGCAATAGAAAAAGCATAAAACTTACATACAGTCCTTTTATAAAATTATTACATTACTTTTAAAAAATATCACAGTATTATATGTTTGACAACACAAAAACACAGATTAATTAATTAAAAATAAATGTAAAACTAAAAATAAAATATCACACTAAAATTTCTTGCTTCTTCTAACGCTAAGATCACAGTTTGAAAGTAATTTAAACTAATGCGACGGTGTAATTTGCATTTGTTTTATCTATATCCTCCTTTGTGTTAAGCCAAAGAGTATACATATAGAGAGAGACGATCCTTCCTATGACTCTCTTATATTTTTAGCGAACTCGGGCGAGCAAATAAAAACCGGATGAAAACCGTTTGCGCAGACAAAAGATGCTGTGAGTACTGTGAGGGGAAAAATGCGATGACGTAAAATTTCCTTTTACATTATTCTTCTTTGAAATGAGTGTTGTCAACTTCTAACAGAACATCATTAACACAATGAAGTACACAATTTATACAAAACTTGATAAAATCCACGAATTTTAATGAACAAATTTTTAATAAGTATGCTTTCATCATTTTCCCTACAGGAATTTTTTGTGTATGAATTATATATTCTCCACGTAAAATAGTTTTCTCTGCGATTGATTTTGAAGTTATTGATACAAAAAATATTAAACCTAATGTGTGGTGGATACACCAAATTATTTTGAAATTTTATTGCGTATTTTATTTCATTTGTAGACACTACATTACGTTTTTTTCGATTCCTTTCGCAGTAAATTAAATTATGACGCATTAGGAAATTATCTCGTTTCGCTTAAAAGTATCTAATTTCCCCGCAATTCCCCTGTATTATAGTTGGAATTTCTCCTTATTTTACGCTCTTTGATTTTACACAAGCAAAATGTGTTATTTTGCTTGTGCCCGAGTTCGCGAACAAATAAAAAGAGAGCCGATTGAGCGAGACAAGGGGGGATCAATACCCACTGGTATGATCTATGTGCCAAAATAACATCTTTATCCTCTATTAATTCTCTGAGCACTTTGCTCTTGGGGATATACGACAAGCTATAGAATTTAGTGCTGCCAGATGTGACCATATGTTTTTCCCCGGTATTTATGTGGTTTGTTACCCTGTTTATTAAATTGTTTATTATGTACTTCGGGAAGCTGTTGTTCATTAAAATTTCTTTAATTTTAATAATAGGCTTTTTTTTAATCACCGGATTTATTTTGGGATTTATTTTATTTTGTTAAAAAATCCATATTTTGGTTTTTAATTTTCAAAATTTATAATTTTTATTAAAATCTAATACTTATTCGCCAATAAATTGTGCAAGAAAATCATTAAATTTTTTAAAAATGTGAACACAGGAATTGAAATAAGCTAAATCCAAAATGGATTTAAAAAATAAATAAATCCGTTTTGGATTTAACTTAATTTTCTTCCAGAAATTTCATTTTCGCAAAATTAAACTTTTTTCTTTCACATTATATTAGGGAACAAGTGTTAGATTTGGATAAAAATATAAAATTTAAAAATTTAAAAAGCAAAATGTGGATTTTTTAAAAAAATAAAATAAATCCAAAAATAAATCCAGTAATTAAAAAAAAGGCCAAATATTTTCGGATTTAAATTTATTGTCACTTAATTGTATAACCTTATTGATTAGGTTCAAAGCGGTATTTATCTTTTGTCCCATTGGTTGTGTCGAATGGTAATTCATCAGGCGTCCAGAAGCAATTGGTTTAGCATACCAATTTGTCACGATGTTGTTGTCTTGTCTGTGAATTTCCATGTCAAGATATGGAATACAATTGTTCTCCTCCTTTTCAATTGTAAACTTTAATTTTGTGTGATAATTGTTAAAAGTTCTCAATATCTTTTCCACATCTTTTCGTTTTATAATAGCGAATAAATCATCAACATATTTTGTTATAAGCTTTATTTATATATCATCATCCTTCAGCTCTTCAATGGTATTTTCAAGTAATGTATCTAGTACAATGTCCGCTATTGTGGGTGACTAATGATTCCCCATAGGCATGCCATATGTCTGACTATAGTATGTATCATCATATATAAAATAATTGCTGTCGTTTAGACAGAATTTGAATATTTCTAAAAATTTGGATCTTGATATTTTAGTGTGATTTTGTAAAGTTTTCCATTGATTCATTATATTGCTTTTATTTTTCAATATTTTTTTATAATTTGTTGACAATTAGAGATGAGAACAAATTAGTGATGTGTTTTTTTAGTAATATTTGTCATGTTAAACAGTTAACAGAGTGATGTTAACTCTAGAGTGCAACAAATCTGTACTCCAGAGTCAAACCAATTTAACTCTGGAGTGGAATAAAAAAAGGTAGCCAAATACAAAAATGTATTAGTAAGAAAGAGAAAGCAACTAAATTTGCTACAGATTGGAGTACTCCATCATTGTAAACGTACCTTAATGCTCAATGTACTTGCATGGAAACTGTTCTAATTTATGTTCTTACATCGCTGATTTTTGTTTGAGTTTGTCCCAAAAGCCACATGTTATTTTCCTTCAAACTAGAACAGGTTGCTTTAGAACTAGTTCTGGAACCAGTTACAGAACTGAAATCTTACATTTTGACTCCCAGAAATCAGTTATAGAACCTCTCCTTGTACATCACTAATTTGTTCGCATCTCCAATTGTACAATGATGGAGTACTCCAATATGTAGCAAATTTAGTTCTTTTCTCTGTCTTACTAATATATTTTCTTTTTTTATTCCACTCCAGAGTCAAAGTTATTTGACTCTGGAGTACGGATTTGCTGCACTGTAGAGTTAAATATTTAACATGACAAATTTACCTTAAAAAATACATCACTAATTTGCTCACATCTCTAATTGTCAACAAATTAAAAAAAATAAAAAAAAAATATTAAGAAACGTAAAACCAACACAAAATATTTGTGTTCGGAAATTTATAATAAAATAAAAAATCATCTTAAAATTTAGGCAGTGGAAATAAAGCTTAAAAATCCGCGAAACAAAATGTAAGTATTTAAGTATCAAATATTTTTTGAAATAACTCTAGTTAGTCTGCATTGCGAACAGTTAACATTTTAATCTGTGCTGCAGAGTAAAGTCACGCTACCATTGTGAAAGCACCTTAAGTTTAGAAAAAATTTTGACAAAATTAATCACAACGTTTTATTTTAAATTTCCCGCGAAATACTTACTAAAATCACATGAAGGGAAAAATAGACATTAACCTTCTTTTATGTGTTCAATGCATACAAAAGAGACAAAAATTAAAATACGAGCTGATCTATTACAATTTAACTCATTTTGAATATATTATAGAACACTGGGCTTACGTCTGGCTATTCCAGGCTTAAATTTATGAATTGAAAATTTTACAAGGAAGGTCTGCAGAGTGATTGTCTCCGATTGGAAAAATTTGGATATGTGATAGAGGGAACAGAAAAGATACAAATTTTGACAAAAAATAATCTCAATTAATGAATTTTTTATTTTTATGAATTGTAGAAGAATTATTGAAATTATTTTTGTTCCCTTTTAAAATAAAACGAGTACAAAGGTTAAAGTCGGGCATGCCGACTATACAATACCCTACACCAGTCTGGTTAAAAGCCAACTAATGTTTGGACCCGAAATTCGAATGGGTTAAAATGGGACTTGTGTCAAAATTTTCTATAATGTGAGTCAGCGAACCAAATTTCATTAAAATATCCTAATATTTGCGACCAAGCTAATTTTGGGGGGACTAGGTCTAAACATGGACCGATGTTCGCCAAAATCAATAGGCTTCGTCTTTGGGCTGATATAGGTCGGTGTACCAAATTTTATCAAAATATCTTAATATTTGCGACGTGCAGCGTATAAACAATATACTTTTATGGGGACCTTTATATGGGCACTAGGTCTAAACATGGACCGGTGTTAACCAAAATCAATAGGCTTCGTCCTTGGGCCAAAATAGGTCTGTGTACCAAATTTCATCAAAATATCTTAATATTTGCGACCTGCAGCATATAAACAATATAATTTTGGTAGGACCCTTATATGGGCACTAGGTCTAAACATGGACCGATGTTACCAAAATCAATAGGCGTCGTCCTTGGGCCGACATAAGTCGGTGTACCAAGTTTCAACAAAGTATCTTAATATTTGCGACCTGTAGAGTGCGCACAAGAATGCATGGACAGACAGACAGACGGACGAACGGACAGACGGACATCGTTAAATCGAAATAAAAAAAAATTCTAAGCCGATCGGTATACTATAAAGTGGGTCTAGGACCAATATTTTTTGGTGTTACAAACATCAGCACAAACTTATAATACCCTGACCACATAGTGGTGTAGGGTATAATAACATGTTCGAATTGGCATTTGACATGTGGTGATTACACTGTGAGACAAATGGTAGGGGTCAGTGATCGGGAAGGGTTCAAACTACCGGGGAAAGTTATATCGGTAAAAAAGAAGTTATACGTGTCCCGGCGTTTCGCTGGATCACCGCTAGGAATCGAGATATATCGATTTGACCTTTGGTGGTCTTTTTTTTGACATAACTCGAGAACCACTAGTCCGATTTTGCTCAAACAATTTAAAAAAAAATTAAAAATTACAATTCCTTTAATCTGTTCATATAACGTTTTTCTATATACTCAACAGTTTTGCCGGTAAAAATAAATGTATGAAGAAAAAAATATGTTTTGCCTAAAATATTAAAAAAAAAGTAATAAACAAAAGTTTATTGATTTTTATGGTAGCGGTAACAAACATTTATTTTTACCGGCAAAACTGTTGAGTATATAGAAAAACGTTATATGAACAGATTAAAGGAATTGTAATTTTTAATTTTTTTAAAATTGTTTGAGCAAAATCGGACTAGTGGTTCTCGAGTTATGTCAAAAAAAGATATATCTCGATTCCTAGGGGTGACCCAGCGAAACGCCGGGACACGTATAACTTCTTTTAGACCGATAGAAAATTTCCGGTTGGTTTCATCCCATCCCGATTTTGACTGTCGGATAGTGTTATTAATTTAAGCTAATTTTGATTTACAATTTAAGTCAACATATTATGTTGTCTTATAATTATTGAATCATTCGATTACCATTTTCCAGTAAAAATATTTCGCCTTTTATAATCACTCGACGGAAATCAGAACACTTGTGTTTTTCTTTCATAAATTAGTGGGTGCCCCGGGCGTATGATAAATATTAATTTGATGTATACAACCCGAGTAAAAAAAATTATATATAATCATATGTGGCATATATTACAATATATAATTAGACATGTGGTTATGTATATCCATATATAATTATATATGAGGTTTTTTCCGAAAAATTTTCCTTATATTATGCCATATATAATTTCAGCTAATTAGATATCGGCCTTCATAATATTAGATATGGCATATATAATTATATATTACATAACATGGTTGATCTTATTGCATATATAGTTATATATAGAACTATATCTTAATATATATGGTGGCATTTTAGCAATATATAATTATATATGGTATCATTTAAACAATATATAATTATATATGGTGACAGTTAAACTAGATATTATCATATATGGTGCCATTTAAACAATATATGGTCATATATGGTACCTCATAAACCAAATCTTTAATTCAGTTCCAGATATGATAATATATGGTACTATATAGAGTGCGATATATATTTATATATGGTGTTATTTAAGCTATATATTATCATATATGGTGCCATTCAAACCATATATTATCATATATGGTGCCATTCAAACCATATATTATCATATATGGTACCATTTAAACCATATATTATCATATATGGTGCAATTTCAACAATATATGCCCATATATGGTACCTCATGAACAATATTTTTAATACAGTTCCACATATGATAATATATGCTACCATATATAGTGCCATATATATTTATATATGGTGTTATTTAAGCAATATATTACCATATATGGTGTCATTTAAACCATATATTGTCATATATGGTGCCATTTCAACAATATATGCTCATATATGGTACCTGAAGAAAGACATTTTTAATACAGATGCAGATATGATAATATATGCTACCACATATAGTCCCATATATATTGATATATGGTGTCATTTAAACAATATTAATATATAGACATATATGGTATCATTTAAACAATATATTGTCATATATGGCACAATTTAAACAATATATGGTCAAATTTGGTACCACATCAACATTTTGAATACAATACCATATATGGTTTAATTTGAATAATGTAAAACTGTATGGCGCTATAAAAAATATTATCAGATATGTTACTTCATTAACAATATTTATAATACAGTGTCATATATTGTAATATATGTATATCATTCAATATATATTGATGTATGGTAATGGTACAATAATTCCAATATCAGTTGAGATACAATTTGTGGGTCCATATCAACAATTTGTTCACGTACATTTAACATATATATTTGTACATTTAAGTTATAATTTATAAACACTTTATAAAGTTAAATAGTTCCATAAACCTCGTCTAACTGTATAGAATGTTTATGAATATACGATTTAATGTATAATAATTACAACTACAAATTGGTGCCATTATCTAAAATTTAATTTAATGTTAACTTATAATAAAATAAAAATGTATTTCCTAAAAATAAAAATATAGTGTTAATTAATGTTAATATACAATAGGTTTAAGTTTAACATCCCAGACAGAAAAATATAATCGGCACAATGCTGGCAAACCGTTGGCGATGGTCGGTTATGCGTTGGCAGAACGTTGCATTAACTATCTTGGCAAAAGAATAGATTTCAAAAAACATTTTTGAAAAAATTGAGAAAACTTTTTTTAATATTTGCTTTTAAAAACATGAAATTTAACCCAGTTCACCAGATTGTCAGCCAAGACCTCTACACTCTAATCTAACGAGACTTGTTATAGATGTGTGATAGCTACAAATTAAATGAATGATAAAAGCATTTCGAGCTAACTTATAAGCATCGAAAAAAGGTATTCCAGAAATTATTAAATGTATTTTAGAAAATTTTAATTGTATATCACAAAATATTATTTGCACTTCAGAAACTACAATATTACGCAAATTTAATTATTTATTTATTTAGTTGTGTCCAGAAATAATGAAATCTATTTCAGAATTTCATAGCTAATAGAGAAAAATTTCTCAAATACATTTCATAATTTCGGAAATATGATTGATAATTTCTGAAATACAGTTTGATAATTTCTGAAATAAAGTTGTGAATTTCGGAAATACAATTAATAATTTCTGAAACACAATTGATAAAACTGAACTTCAATTGACTAGTTCTGAAATAAAATTCACAAATGTGAAAAATAATTGATGAGTTCTGAAACACAATTGATAAAACTGAAATTCAATTGATTATTTCTGAAATACAATTGATAAATCTTAAAACAATTAATACAATTGGAAATGGTGTAGAGCGTCAAAAAGATGTAAATAAAATTATTTTATTCAAAGATTTCAATTTAATAAAAAAATAAATATATAATTTTATAAAAAAATTTATAGAAAACAAAATTTTAATTTTATAAAAAGAAATTCATTTTGTAAAAGAAATGCATATTGAACTCGTTACCTTCTGAGTTTAAACCTTATTTTAACAAAATATTGTAATTTTTATACAATCAGTGCTCTGCCAGTCTATTATTTTTTGAACAGTTGGCAATATATGTCTGGGATCTTATTTAATCCCAAATAAATGGAGATCTTACGTAGTACCCAAATATAATGCGGCATCTAATTTTATCTGTCATTTTTATGGATACTTTTAGATGTCAATCCCCAAATATATTGCTGTTTCTAATTCGATCTGCCATTTTAATACCGAAATAAATTGCTGGATCTAATTCGATCTGCCATTTTTCTGATAAATTTAGATCCAAGTTTATCCGCAAATATATTGCTGGATCTAATTTGATCTGCCATTTTCAGATCAATTTATATCTAAGTTTATCCACAAATATATTGCTGGATCTAATTCGATGTGCCATTTTTCGGATCAAATTAGATCTAAGTTTATCCCCAAATATATAGCTAGATCTAATTCGATCTGCCACTTTTTCGGATCAAATTAGATATACGTTTATCCACAAATATATTGCCGGATCTAATTTGATCTGCCAAAATTGAGATCAAATTAGATCTAAGTTTATCCCCAAATATATAGCTGGATCTAATTGGATCCGCCATTTTTCGGATCAAATTGGATCTAAAAATATCCGCAAATATATAGCTGGATCCGCCAATTTTCGGATCAAAATAGATCTAGGTTTATCCCCAAAGATATCACTGGACCTCCCAATTTTGAGATATAACTTGATCTTAGTTTATCCCCATATATACAATGGGATCTAATACGATATGATTGGATACACCCAATTTTGAGATCTAATTGGATCAGCTAGATATTAGAGCAGATCTTAAACAATATCAAATTGGATATAATTAGATATTGCGCGAGATCAATTTTTTTTACTCGGGAATTTATATCACTCATACGTTTAGGGGTATGTTTAGAAACAATTAGTTCTATATTAAGTTACCATATATGGCAACTGGCTATGATCGCAGTTTTTTCTATAAGTCTTGTATACAAATTTTATATTCCTGGCCTCTGCGATTTTCTGTAAGTCGTAGCAAATTATGGACTATTGGTAGTTTTATTTTTATCGTGCAACTTCTTTAAAATGAAATAATTCTTTAAGCCATATAACGAATTGTACTGTAGATATTGCAAAGTAAGTATGTGCAAGTAATGTGTGTTTGTATGTTGTTCGTTTAGAAAAATACTTTTTTTTATGTTTAAGATAAGTAAAAGCTATTTGTTTTGTGTTGTAATAAATACATTCAAAATCAACAAAATCCTTAAAATAAAAAATATAATATAATAAGGTGTTGGTAAATACATTAATGTTTTGAGTACTTTCCTTAACAAAGTATGCTTCAATGAAGCATTGCTTCATACATTAATACACTCGAAATAATGCGTACATAATTTAATCAAAATACACACTCAGAACAATTTGGTTGTGACAACCGATTTTTTTTCCCATCCAACTAACGAAATAATTCGACCCTCCTCCAAAGTTCCCAATGTTTTAAGAACCATCAAAAATTTTAATAACTTGTATATATCGTGCGAAATATGACTTCTATATAATTTTGGTATGCTGATTACGGAAATGTTAAGACTCTTTGAATTGAAAGGGGGGGTTTAGGGCTATTGCTACTTGATTTTCAATACACTAAAAAAATATTTCAAAATCGAATTTGTTGCTACTTGACTTTCACTACATTCAAAAAAATTAAAAAAAAATTCAATTTTTCGTTTTAATTTTTGGAAGTTTTCAAAAAATTGGGAATTTTGGCAGCTCTTTGGCAAGAGTACACATTTAAAAAAATTTTTTTTTTCAAATTCTTTCTGGGGGTGTAAGCATTTAAAACCGATAATTCATAATTTAAGGGACACCTTAGTGTACATAGTAAATACACGTACACTTTAAAATTACATTAACTCGAAAAAAATACAAGCGCCGAAATATCAGGTACATACATATGTATATGAATATAATTGTATAGGAAACATGTACGTTAGTGTGGAACGTGATAGCGCATAACCGATTTCGATCCATGCAAATAATGTGGAGTGATTTTTATGTAGCTCAACTAGTAAATTAATCAAAATATCTGCTCGATTTGTAGTTAAACTAATGATAGCCTAGTCTGTACATTGCGCCTCACTTTTTTGATAAAACTTTTTTTTAATGAATGAGGGGTATGTATTAGGCTGGGTCGATTTGTGGGGAGGCAAAAAAAATCGCCCATGGCTCAGGGAAAATCGTATTCTAGGGATCAAAATAAGAAACTTTGCCGAAGGAACCATACCTCTAAAACGAATTCTACTACCCCCAACTGTTGACTTTTGTCCCGTAGGGTCAAGTTTTGAAAAATCCCACTTTGACCCATTTAGAGTGCCCCAATCGAGTCCAAATGTATGACCGACCCCCACTAACTTTGGAGGGCCGATCCACCCATGCCAGTGGTACACCCCCTGGAACTCCCCTGGGGGGTTCCCCATACAAACATTTTAAAAAATCACCATTTTTGGCACTTTATTTTATTATTTTTTATTTATTTTATTTATTTTTATTATTTTATTTATTTTTTCTCTTTAGAAATTTATTTAGTCAGAACATATGTAAATGAAAAAATTAATTTAACTTAGTAATAGAAAAGAAAATAAAAAAAATTACTGTTTGAAGTCTTTTTTGCTTTCAAGTCTGGGCATTTTTTCTTTTCTATTACTAAGTTAAATTAATTTTTTCATTTACATATGTTCTGACTAAATAAATTTCTAAAGAGAAAAAATAAATAAAATAATAAAAATAAATAAAATAAATAAAAAATAATAAAATAAAGTTACAAAAATGGTGATTTTTTAAAATGTTTGTATGGGGAACCCCCCAGCGGAGTTCCAGGGGGTGTGCCACTGGCATGGGTGGATCGGCCCTCCAAAGTTAGTGGGGGTCGGTCATACATTTGGACTCGATTGGGGCACTCTAAATGGGTCAAAGTGGGATTTTTCAAAACTTGACCCTACGGGACAAAAGTCAACAGTTGGGGGTAGTAGAATTCGTTTTAGAGGTATGGTTCCTTCGGCAAAGTTTCTTATTTTGATCCCTAGAATACGATTTTCACTGAGGCATGGGCGATTATTAAATCGACCCGCCCTAGTATGTATAGTTGATCTTTCATTTGGTAAATTAATGTTTTTGTCTTTAATTGGAAAAATAATTTAAACGGAAAGAGATATTAATTTATGATCTAAAATCGAACTAAAAACACTTATTTACTTTTTTTTTTAAATGATTAGGAATATTATTAGTTTATTTTTCAATTGCTGAATTAATAAAATTTTTTTTTTATTTTTTTTACAACCCATTGTGTGTAGCGTGACGTAGCGTCTGTAATATAAATTTCCTATTTGATGCATGTGAATCTGACAATATAATGTTAATTAAAGCAAATAAAAAATTTACCGTTTATTAATACTAATATTTTAACCATCACTGAGTATCGTCATACTAATGAAAATTCGATTTTCACGATCCAGCCTAATGTAGTACGTACATTCGTTTGGAAATGTATGTGTATATTTTGATGGTATGCAAACAAATAGCGAAAATGAAGTTGATATGTTGATGTAAATTGTAATTTTGTTAATATGATAATAGCTTCAGTTTTATTTTTACGTCAACAAAAAAAAAAAAAAAACAAAAAAAAAAACTGAAATAAAATGGAAGACAATTTGTTTAAATATGTGGTGGCTTAGAGAAGATAAGAAGAATTGAAATCTATTTAAGAAAATAAAATGAACATACAAATATTTATCTGGAAACATTTAAATTCCCTTGTGAATGATATCAAAATTAGATTTTATTTTCTAAGGATATTTTTTAGAAGTTTTCTATTTTTCAAAAGATAAAAAAGAAAAGTGCATAAAATTGAATTTTAAGAAAAAAAGTTAACTGTCAAGTGAAAAGAAAATCTTAAGATAAATGTAGAACTATATAAAAATCAAAAAAAAAAAAAAGAGAAACTTTAGTCGGGCACGTAGTTGAAAAAAAGAAACTAAAATTAGGTTTTAGTTTTAGTCATGTACTTGCCAGGGGTTAAACTTAACTAATGGGGAAGATACCCCTGTGCTTCACTGTGAATTCTTTCTCTCTTGTTCGCTTTAAAATACTCTCTAATGGAGATTTTCCAAAAGAAGTGATGATATTTTAAAAATTTTACTTTTTTTAGAAAAACCTTTATACCAAGATACTCGCATAAGACATTTTATGTTTTTATGCACTCACAAAATATTCTCCATAACTGGTTGAAGTGTATTTAAAAAGTAATCAATTAAAATGTATGGAAACGTATTATTTAGCTATTTGTATCAGTCATTAAAAATATGTATTTTTTGTAGGGCTTGATATTTTCAGTTAAATGTTTAATATTTTGTTTTCTATTTTAGACAAAAAATTAAAATAATTGCACTATTTTCTGTTTTAAAACAAACAAAAACAATAATTTCGATTTGTTTTGGTTCAAAATAGTTTGTTTATATGTAAAGTTATTTAAATTCAAATTACAAGAAATTCTGCACTCATATATGAGTGCTGTATATATAGACAAATATAGCTAATAAAAATATGAACCGATGTGTTGTTCGTGTAATGTTTAGGAAAATAATAAAAAAAAAAACAAAACTTTCAAATATGAATAAAAAATAAACACAAAATCTCTTTTTCTAACGTTTTGTCAGTTAAATTATTTTTATTTCTTTCATAGATTATACTGAAAGATTTTTAAACCGATTGTTCTAATTAAAAATTTATAATTTAGTAACTTTAGCTTCAGAAAGAAAACTCTTTACACATTTTAAGCCTAAATCCGTGCCCTATTTTTCAAACTTAAGTGTGTATCAATATCTCAATAACTTTTGTAAATATAGTAGCTCAAATCAAAATTTAAAAAAATTTTTAAAGTTTTTCTAGAAAACAATTTTAAATATTAGGCGAAGTTCGATTTTAAATACCAGAGCCAATTTGAAAAGAAAAAAGTCGAAAATTTCTATATATGTCATATTGCATAAACAAATTATATCCACTTATAGCTATAATTTTTGTAATTAAATTCAGATTAAAAAAAAAAACAAAATATTCCACTGTACTACAAATCTACTGTGCTGCCGATTCAACTCTGGAGTGAAGTGGCATATCCAACCAAGTTTCGTCCATTGTTACATACCGACGCAAAAAGTTCTTTTTGTCTCTCGGCGAAACAGCTCCAAACAGCTCTCAGAATCATCGACACATTGTTGTTTTTGGTGCACTGTGAGCAAACGCAGCCATGCCAATAAAGCTGACGTATTCCTTCGATATCTCCAAGGCACCAGCTATCTCCTGCAACTTCACTTTACGGTCTGCCAAATTGAATTTGTGAACCTTTTGATGCTTTCTGGCATCACCACCTCTTTCGGGTGACCAGAGTTTTCGGCGTCATCGGTTTTTGTACGACCACGTTTAAAGTCCGCAAACCACTTTTCTACCATTTCTCTCGATGGAGCAGAGTCCGAATAACACTTATCAAGACAATCTTTAGCTTGAACGGTATTTTTCCATTAAAAAGCAATGATAAATCGACACATGAAATTGCTTTGAATCCATTGTTTTCAAAATCGCAAAAGTAGCGTCACTAAAACAGCCGTAACTTCCCTACGGGAAATTTAAACAAACTCTCCGAACTGGCCCCTTTATATGAAATAGAATGGTCACTTTTACATGTCGTTGTCATAGGAGGGGGAAATTGACCCCTTGTGACATGTCACAAGACAAATCCCAGGACAGGTCCCTGAACTTTGTTTTTTTATGAGAGTTCAGTAACCTGTCCTAGGATTTGTCTTGTGACATGTCACAAGGGGTCAATTTTCCCCTCCTATGACAACGACATGTAAAAATGACCACTCTATTTCATATAAAGGGGCCAGTTCGGTGTCAGTTTGTTAAAATTTCCCGTAGGGTTGTTAACTAATGAACGAATTGTCATTAAATTTTGACAGGTATCATCTGAAGGTTGGTAGTTCCAAAAAATTATATAGGTTTTTCTTAAGTGGCGCCACCTATGTGTCATCCTACGGACTTTTTGGCCGATATATTATCTCATATAGCAACAAATAAAGAACAAATAGCGAAACTGTGAACTATCCCAGCATTAACCCGGATAACCGGTGGTTCCTTAGACATTTAAAATAATACGTCAGCAGAAAAATTTGTCAACCCGGTTTCAAAACAATTTGACTAATATTTGACAAATTTTTAGTTGAAACACTGATACAAGCAAAGATTTTAGTTATCTTCATTTAACACAATACTAAAAATTCTCAGTAATTTAACTACTTAATTTTGAGTGTTAATTTTCCAAATTATTGAAAACTAAATTTTAAGAACATTTAACATTTTCATGTTACTATCCGGTAGATGGCGCCACCAATGTATCCGAAGTTTTAAAGATGGCGATATTTCTTTCCCTGCCGATTTCTTAAAATGGCCCATATCTCGAAAACTAAGAGAGAGAGCAAAATTGATGAAAATTTCGACTACCCCTAACCATACAATGCCCCAGCGAAAGGTGTTATCTCTATCCAAAAACGGACCTTTTAATAAAAACGTTCCACTTCATAAAATGGCCCATATGTCGAAAACTATGCGAGATAGAGCAAAACGGACAAAATTTTTGCTCCATTGGAAGGCCCTTACATGCCCTCACATGATTTGGACTAGGCCCGGGGGGGGGGGGTCTCGAGACCCCATATTTGGATAAATTCGACGACTCAGTATAATTATAGATAAAACTGTAGTTTCACAAATTTTTTTTTACTTTAATTTAGATGTGTTAAATTTAACAAATTTTATTTTAAGCTAAAAAACGGGAATAAATTTTGTTAAAGTAACAAATTTTTCTCTCCAGCCAACAGACGTATTATTTTGAGTGCAGGATCCGGAAATATATTTCGTACTAAATTTCGAAATTTTTAATTAAGCCTTTTAATTACAAATAAAATCTATAAAAATAATAAAATAAAATCTACTGTTGAACACTAATCAAATGATATTTAAGGACGGACCGTTTCCAGGCTGGCCAACATTTGGCCAGACTTAATATCGCGTTTAAAGATTTAGAGTCAGAAACATATCAAGTACCATGATCAACACTAACAGTTTTCGTTATAAATTCACAAAAAAGGTGATAAAAAATTCTACTGGGCAAGGGCATGTGAATGCAATTATAAATTTCGAATCCACTCCGCAGAATTGAAAGTTTGAAGCCAAGTGCTGTTCATTATGCTGTCTAGTTAATGCGGATTTATAGAGTAACAAAATTAATTAAGAAGTGTTATATTTCTAAGAATAAACCTGAAAAAAGTAAAATTTCCACATACCTTAAGTGTCAGTCAAGTATCCTGGAATACCTACCGACATGATTATACTCAAATGAAATATAAAAAAAAAGCAGTCTAGCTCACGCGCGACTACTTACTTAATTACAAAAATAATTTGATATTGGTCACTACTAATTTTTTAACCACTAATAAGTATATTAGTAAGCCTTATTTTTAACACCTTGTAACCACTTATTTTTTAACTGCTTATTAGCACCCGAATAACTAATTATTTTGGTAACTACTTATTTTATATATTTTTACAATGCAGCGAATATGGACAACTATCCAGTCAGAAAAACACAAACGGGAAAGCGATGGCAAAGCACTTTAACAGGTGGTACAAGTACTGGTAAAAATTACTTTCCCATTCCCAAAATGATAACATCATTAGACAAAAGGACCGGCTGTTCAAAAAGCGCCGGAAAAGCACTGGAGAAACAAATTTTTTAACGTTGTCAAAACGCTGGCAAAACCAAAAAATAGGTGGTCTGGAAATATATTTTCCAAAATAAAATTTAAAAAAGTTCATATGTATTAAATGAGTGATAATAGCTGGACAACTACTGGCTGTGCTAAAATGCTAGCACTGGCAAACAGTTTTTTGGAACTAATATGCCAGCGTTGGGAGAGCAAAAAAAAGTTGGTCTTAAAGGAGCTTTTCCACAAACAAAAAAATTGATTTTATAGAACAAAAAAATTTTTAAATTAAAAAAAATTAAAAAAAAAATTTTGCTTGCAACCGGATTTGAACTCGGAGCTATAAACCTTTTTTAACGAAGCGTCAGCATTTTTTTAAAATCATTGCTCTAGTAGTGAATTGGTTATTTTACCACTAGTAGCATTAGCTACGTAGCACTGGATAACCACTGGTTGCAAACCTTGGCACATCACTCTCAGACCATTCTTTGACAGTGGTTTTTTTTATAAACCTCCGAAATTTTTGTAAAACAAATACTGGAAAAACGCTTTTTGCAAACTCTGGCAAAGCGTCCCAAATGAGTGTTCTCCCAGTCATTTATTTTCAACACCGTGGTTACCCAGTGGTATGCCAGTGCTTGATTTTTTGTACCACTGGCGATTTCTGATTGGGTACTTACAAAAACGACCTTGTCGAACAAAAATAATGAGTTTTGACACCGAGTTATATGTAGTAGACCCTAATTCTGCTGCTTATTATTTGGATATTAGTAATGAGCACTCATTACTGAGTTTTTGCTGGGTATGGTAAAATTTTAATAAAATTTAATTTTTCAGACAAGAAACCTTCCTCGTAAATAAATTTATATTGAGAAAAACTAAAAAGTTAAAATATATTAAACAAAAAAAACAAAATTCAATTTCGTAGTTGTTTGCAACAAATATGTATGTTTTTTCCTTGTTAAATTTTTTTCAGCTAAATGTACCTAAGGACCAAAAGTTTTGTTTTCAAAACGACCAAATGTCATTTTCCACTAGTCATTTATTTTTACTAATGCTGTAAGTTGCTACTACAATATATGTATATATTTTAGACTGGCAGTATTTTTCGAATTGCGATTTTTATTAAATATGCAATACTGTTTTCTTTTTAAATTTGTAATTTTTTGAAGATTGTATAAAACAGTTTTAACAATTTAAAAGATATGGTATGAATTATTATACTTGATTATCTTAAGTTTAGTTTGTGTTAGTCAAATATATATAATAAGGCAAATTGACGAATACACTTTTTTATTGTTATTGCGCCACTTTTTATTAATTTAAAATAATATTTCTGGTATATTGGTACCTTAAGCAGTGCAGTGCAGAGGTCAAAATTGTATACAAATAAGCTGCAAAATTCCTGGAAGGAATTTCAAATAAGCGCAATAAAAATTGGGTCTGAATCAAAGAATATTTATAGTAGCAAACATCAGTACAAAGCCAATATATTCTATACCACATGATAGGGTATAATTATATTCTGTAGGGGTACACTCACAATATTTTATTGTTAAAAATAATCTAAAATACATATTAAATTAATTGAAAACACAATTAAAAAAAGGACTACTGATTTTTCATTATATTTAAACCATTTTGCTATCTATTTTCAAACATTGTTTAAACAATCCATAAAAGAAATAAAAATAATTGAAAAGTCTTTTAAAACAATCTTCAATTTTAAACTGGCAAAACGTTAAAAAAACGATTTTGTGGTTGGTTTTTTCATATTTTAAAGTTTTTTTTGTTTGAATTTTCAAAACACTACACACACAACACACACGTTCATATTTTTATTGGCTGTTTGTGTGTATGAGTAAAGAATTTCTTGTAATTTGAATTGAAATAATTTTGCATATAAACAAACTATTTTAACAAAAAGGAAAACCGAAAATATTTGAATTTTTTGTTTTAAAACAGAAAACAACGAAATTGTTTAAATTATTTTTTTTTTAAATAGAAAATTTGACTGAAAATATCAGCTCCTACAGACCATACGTATTTTTTGTAGTTTGTTTTTTATTGACTTGTACAAAATGTTTAATAATATGTTTCCATGTATTTGATTCTTCAATGGAAAACAAACTTTACCTATTACTTTTCAAATAAACCTTAATCAAAATATATTGTCAGTGCATCAGATATTCTGTATAGTTTTTGAATTGATACGTTGCTAAAATATCGCCTGTACAGTTAAATCCAAAACGGCGATCGTGAATTTTTTAAACTTTTGGCTTTCTAGCCGAATAAGGTGCTCAAAGAATCTGCTGTGTCCCGAGTGCTGCTTTCCGAATTGGGAAGATTTGTTCAATAGTTTTATACCAACGAAGGAAGAAATCAAGAAAGGGCAACAAATTTCGCAATTTTTCGAACTTTTAGGCATTCAAAACTCTGAAAAAAATTTATATTCACGGAATGAGTATTATCTGATTATAAGATTATGATGGACCCTTGAAGGAAATCGTATAAAATCGCTTTGTTGTGGTATTAGACTCACATAGCAAATTACATTCAATTGCCTTCAGAATTACGACGTACATATAATTTGCTTACATATAGTTTGATTACATTCATTAAGATTGTTAAACGGACGATTTAGTGATGCTAAATCGACTCAGCAGGTGGTTATACGACTGTTATTTTTGGTAGTTTGTAACAGCAGCACAAACTGAATATACCTTGTAACACAGAATGGCAAAGGGTATAAAAATGTGAACTTTGACCCCTGTGGTTCAGGGACTAGATAGGGTACTTCAATGAGGCTCAAATTTTTTACATATAAGCTTTAGGTTTAAAGGTACAACAATTTTTCCAAAAAATCGAAACCGGAAAAAGAAATTTTTTATGTAGCAAAAAAAAAAAAAACTGCCAGTCTATTATAGGCGACTGTGTTGTACCTTGAAACGCTTTAAGTAAACAGAATTCTAACCGCTTCATCAAAACACGCTAAAAAAGTTGCCCTGCTGCCAACATATATGGTGCCCAGCAAATCTTTGGTAATTGATGCGATATACTCCTCCATTACCTTATAATGACAACCCGTTACTTTCTGTATTATTTCAAAACAAAATGTGATGAAAAAATAACGTTCACTGATTACATATTGTATAATAATATATAAACCAAAAGTAATGATTAAAATATTTCTGAAGAGCATGAGGTGTATCAAAACATTTTCTTTTTAAGGAATCAAATATTATATGTGTCGATACTACAGAGGGTAGAGTTCTCGGCTAACAGGCAGGGATCCCAGGTTCGAATCCCAGCATGACCACTAGACCGTACCTCAAAAAAAAAAGTTCGCCGTACGATGTATTTTTGGAAGGCAATTTCAAAAAAAATTTTTTTTTTTGCCGACCGTAGGGGTCGCCTTTTTTAAATTTTTGTTATAGCTTTGGCATTTAAAATCGGATTTTAAAGTTTGATATATCGATTTTTTTTACCTCGAGGAGATCAGTGTTTTGCTATATAGTAAAAATCCAATTAAAAAAAATTTAAAAAGGCGACCCCTACGTTCGGCAACCAATATATAAAAAAAATTCTACTGGGTTTAGCGAAAAACTTCCTTAGCAAAAGTTTAATGATTTTTTGCGAGCTTTAATTTTCTGACATTAGGGTGGTACATTAGGGTGGTAGCAACTGAGATCTGGTGGGTAACTACTAGAACGGGATGCTTGAGGTTAAAGTGTTCTTAGAGCAAAACACTGGTCTCCTCGAGTGAAAAGCATGTATCATACTTTAAGATCCGACTGTAAATACCAAAGATATAACGAAAAATGTAAAATGGCGATCCCTACGTTCGGCAAAAACCAAACATTTTTTTTGAAACCTCCTTGCACAAATACTTCATATTGGAGGGTGTACGGCGCACTTTTTTTATGCCTGTAAGGTGGTACGCTCTAATGACCACGTTTATATATTTAATAACAAAATATTTATAATAAATTTTTTGTTAAAATTTTTTTATGTTAATCTGTTTTTAGTTACATTACTCTTCCAATCCGAGTATCCACATAAGTAACCACTTACTTTATCACCTCCTCCCCATGCATTTCCTTGGGGCTCATCGCCTGTAAAATTAATCGGTGAAGTAATGTGTAAAGTAATGTATTGTCCTTTTTACATTATTTGGTACATTTTGTGGTTTTGTTGGGTGGTAATGTATACCTGTTTGGAAATCCTCTAAAATTATATTCGCCATTTTCCTAATAAAGGGTTCTTCAATAAGAGCGCTACAAAAGTTTTTTTAAATAAAACAAAAACGGTTTTGGATATCAATGAAATTCTTTATTCCTGTGAAAGTACGTTCGATGCCATTATGTATGGAAATCGATCTCTTTTGCATGGCCACCACGGGCACGCTTGCAGAAGTCCAGACGCTGAACCCAATTTTCGACGGTTTTCAAGCATAAATCGGCCGATATTCGTACGAAGTTCATCAATCGTCGCTGGCTTGTTGGCATAGACCATAGATTTGACGTAGCCCCACAGGAAATGGTCCAACGGCGTCAAATCGCACGACCGAGGCGGCCAATCGACAGGACCATTTCGTGAGATAACACGTTCTCCAAACTTGGTTTGCAATAAATTGATTGTGACATTCGCTGTATTGCTTGTGGCGCCGTCCTGTTGGAACCACATGTCCTCCAAGTCCATATCATCCAATTGGGGCCAAAAATATTCGGTTATCATTGAACGGTAGCGATTCCCATTCACAGTAACGTGCCGGTCTTGATCATCACGGAAGAAGTACGGCCCAATGACGCCGCCGGCCCATAAACCGCACCAAACCGTAATTTTTTCGGGATGCAATGATGACTCATGGAGTGCGTGTGGATTGCTGTCTGACCAATAACGCATATTTTGTTTATTGACGAAGCCATTCATTATGACGACCATAAATTGGACGTAGCGCTCTTAACGTTGAGGCCACTGACTCCGAATGTCGGTAGTAAATTTTAATAATTTCGACTCGTTGTTGGCTCGTATATCTTTCCATCATGAAATGGCAAACCTTACTGAAGAGAAATGTCAAAAGAGCGGCAAGAAATATGGCGTCGTTTGCTGTCCCTGTCTTTCTACTTTTGTAGCGTCCCTGTTGAAGAACCCTTTATAATAATTAGATTGTAAACATATATTTGTTTGCATTCCACAAACATAATAATAAGCGCACTTTTTAATCACCTGGATTTAGCTTTTTTCATACAAAAAGTGGATTTATTACATAAAAAAAAAGTTGGATTTATTTATCCGGGTTTACACATAACAACAAAAATACAAATATATGAATCATTCTGTTAATTTAATGTCAGAAAAAAATACGAATGAAAGTTAAAAGAGAAACAAAAAAATTTTAACTGCACAATTTTCTTGAGCTTAAGGTTTTGTTTTTTATGTTTTAAAAATTTTTTATTTCAATATTTCAATAAATTATAAACAAATTTTTTAATTTCATTGTTATTTCCTGAAGATGCTACACATTGGAGTAGCGAAATATTGAAATAAAAAACTTTTTATACATAAAAAACAAAACCTTAAGCTCAAGAAAATTGTGCAGTTAAAATAGAAAAAGAAGGTTAAATAAACTACAAGAAGAAACAAAAAAATTGTAAAACTAGAAAACAAAATATTTTCTTGAATTTTTTTATTAAATATGTTTAGAAAAAAAAACTGCACTTCTCTAGATACTTATTTTCCATCTTGGACATGGAGAAATAGCTGAAATCGAAATGGAAATTTTCACACTACTGTAAGTAATTTAATTAAATGCAATTGGTGAATATTAAACATTGCAGTGGAATATTTTAATTTGTTCTTAAAAATTAGTTTTAAATAATTTTGAAAATTAACACTCAAAATTAGTTAAAGTACTGAGGATTTTAGTATTATGTTAAATGAAGATAACTAAAATCTTTGCTTTAATCAATGTTTCAACTAAAAATTTTAAATTGCAAAAGCCAAGTCATTTACACTGGCTATTTAGTTTTTCTTTGTCATAACACTTTTTTATTACTTACTTTTCCTTCTTTTTTATTCGTAAATTAATGTAAACAAATTATTAATATATTCAAAAAAGAATAACAACACACAATTCCAAACTAAACTAGAAATATTTTTAAAAAATTAAAAAATATTTTTTTTGACACTTGCTTTACTCCTATATTCGTTGTAACTGGGTGTATCGATTAATTATAAATGATACCGGGTGTATCAGAAATGCACATTTCAGATATTTTTACTTGGTTTTTGGCAAAAACTTAATTAATTTTGTAGTTTTCGGCTCAAAAACTAAAAATGGCCAAAAACTACTAGTTTTTGCCCAGACTAAATACACTATTACAAGCAAAATTAGGGTAAATTAGGGTAGTTTTTAATTGAGTAGAGCACATTAACAGTATAAATATTAAAATTAAAAGAAGTCCGCCTGATTAAATTCGTTACCTCGAAAATGCTGATACTATCAAGAATATTATATATTGTTCTTAAAATGGTTTAAATTTTGAGTTATATGGAATCATACGGATTCGTAGATTTTCCCATTTATTCAACAATGTTTTTTTTTCCTTGTTGTATAAAAAGCGGCATTCCTTAAAGTAAAATTCTCTTAGTTTGGGAAAAATATTGGTTCCTACTATAAAATAGTATTCCGAATTAAAGTCGAATTTTTGCATGAAAACTAGAGCGGCATTTTCCTCTATGTCATGCAAATTTGACAAAAATCTTTCGATTTCCTAAAATTTTTTAAAAATTGCTTTAAAAATAATGAAAAAAGGGATAGAATTTTCAAAAACGCCGTCTTAGCGGATGTCAACGACAGATTTCCAAAAATCACATCTCAAGGCGGGTTTCCGCGAACACGGTAATCGGCTCCGAAAACGAAATCCCATACATTTGCGCCGAAAAAAAGGTTGTTGCCGAAATCGGCGACGAAAATTAGGAACGTAACGGTGCCGATCAGCAACGAAATACTACCGAAACGAAAACAACTTCAAGTTGGTTTTTTTCGGTGCTAGCTCTTTGCACCGAAAAGAAGACTATAAGAAAAAACTACAAGTATGTAAAAAATTTAGTTAAAACTACTAAAAATTAGTTTTGAAAATGATGCTGCAGAAAAAAATGCTAAATTTAGCACATTATATTTGCTATTATGTGACAGCGCATAGAGAAAGGGACCTAAGGGTAAAAAATCAATTTTTTTTTTGTGGACAACATCTGAGCATCGAATGAGACCGATCCCATGCTCTCCTGACCTTAGCTCCCTTTCTATCCTTAGGTCCCTTTCTATTTTGCGCGTCACATATATGAGGAAAATAGGAACAGCAAAAATAAAACCCTTTGAATATATAGAATTTTAGTTATATTACCTCATAACAATTGTTAATAGAAAATAACAAATTAACTTGCTAAAATTAGCAAAAAAATTTTTTTTCGATTTTTTTTAAATGCAAATAAAAATCGAGCCTATTGAAAACAACAGTTAACAATTTTTTGGCAAATATTTTAGCTGATTTTAGCAGGATAGACCGCTAATTATAATCAACTAAATTTAGCTTAAAAATAACAAAAATTTTGTAGATATAAGAGTTTGTTTTTGCTATTTTTAGTTCACTAAAATTTAGCGAAATTTTCTGCAGATTTTACATAACAAATTGTCATTTTCAATTAGCTAAAAGTTAACTTAAATTTAACTAAAATTCTGTGAATTTAAGTTAAATTTAAGCTGTTCTTATTTCACTAGTATTTAGTGAAAAACATTTGCTTATTTAACAGTTTTTTCAACAGCAAAATTTTTAATTATTTTTTAGTTGCTTTTTCTGCTATTTTTACAGATTTCTTTCTATGAGTGTAGTTAATTTAAAATAATTTTGTTTCTTGAGTTTCAATAACACTTTGTATTTTCATAGTTTTCATATTATCATCCACTTCAAAATGACAACTAAAAAAATAGAACGCACTAATTTCGTTTCTGTTTTATGTCGCAACGCTCCCCACCGAAACGAAAACTAAACAGAAACCAAACGGTGACGAACAACAACGTTTTTCAGTTTCAACACGCCTTCAGCGGTTGTCTATGTCGGAGCCTATATCTACCAAATTTCAATTAAAAGTTCAATTGCTTACAGCTGGTAGGGTAGGCTCCTAAGGGTGGCACTTTTACCCTTTTGAACTCGCAAAAATTCTGAGCAGTATCTCATCAGTGAATCAGTTGTACTCCAATGAACACAAATTTTAAGTTTCACGTTTCCAGCCAAAGCAGTTTGGACAGGGCTATAGTTTTCCTTTTGCCCTTTTCGTAAAAATCTAAACCTTTATACATATCAAATTTAAAATTTATTGATCCCCCGGTTTGGGCTAGTGATCTTGAGTTAATCAATCAGGCCGACTTTTTGGGGTGTCAGTTAAACTTGGATTATTATTAGATTTGTACCAGCCTTTTTCAAGTTTATTGAAATTAAAATTTGTAGGAAAAACTTTTCCTTGTTTAGAATGTCGGTCCACTTTAAGAATATTTTACCCAAAATTCTGACTAGAAAACTGGCCCCTAATACGTGAATATTTTTAGATAAACATGGGCATAAAGCAAAATAAATCACTTTGTATGGGAAAATTTGTCTATAAAACATTGGAAAAGTAGTGAAAAATAAAACGTTTCAAGGTACACCACTTTCCCTTACTAGTAAGTACTGCAGTAAGAAGTACTGTTTACTTTTCTTATAAAAATGAACACAAAACACGCATCTTTTGCAAATTAGAAAAGTTATAAAAGAGTTTCTAAAACAACAAATGTCCAAATGGCATTAGTATGCTCTACAATACTATCAACTGAACAATATTTGTTGTATTAGTAACTTGTTTTTGTATTAGCTTTAGTTTTTTTCTCAATGTTGTCGTAAGAAATTTGAAAAGTTTATTTTCTCCAATAATTGAAAAATTAATATTGCAAATTTTTTGATTAAGGATTATTGAAATATTATCACAACCACAAAATTAAACATCAATATTTTAAACCAATTAGTTTAAGAAAATATATATTTATTTCTTTTTTATCAACTTTGTAGAAGCAATCATAACATTTTATATACTTCAATAATAATATTTTAATTTGCCTTTGATGATCATAAATCTTTATCCTTGAAGGAGAAATAGTGTGCTTGGCTATATGGTGCAAAGTGTTTTTGGGGATAGAAGTTTTGAAGAAATATTTTTAAGTACTTAATGGAGGAGTGTTGTTATTAATTTTTAAACTTCAAACTGATATTTGAGTTTTCGTAAAGTTCGTTTAAGTTTCTACCCGCCGGTACACCCAGAAAACAGATTCGTTGCTGACAACCGCATTTGTAGACAATCGAATGGTTAGGTAGTAGCTGAGTTTTTCTGTTGTGACAACAGGAAAATAATTGAGACAGGACTAATTTGACTTTGTCAACAGAATTTCAGTTGTATGAAGAATAATTCGGTAGCCGCAACCGAAAAATTCATTTGATGCAATAGAACCATGCGGTGATCAACAAATTGGGCTGTTTTCTGGGTGCAGACATGTTCAGACCTGTTTCGCATAGTGCGCCTAGGTCGTTAGTAGCTTGTGTAAATCCAAAAGATACACTCAGACAACTTCTGCAGTCAGAATTTGTTAGTTGCTTAAATAGTATTTCAGTTTTATTGTTTCAAGTGATAATTTTAACTACATCCGTAAGTCGTTAAAAAAACAGGCAACATAAAATACCGACAATTTGTAACATTGATTTTATTAAATTTTTTTAAATTAATCAAAAAAAAAATGTATGTAATAATTTTTTATAGTTGTTTTGACTAATTTTTGGTGCATTTTGTTAACAGTCAAGAAAAAGGAAATATGTATAAGTTGAAATTTCATTTGTGTTCAAATGTATTTGCAGCGGTCTTTACATACAAAATAATATTTTTAGTGTACTAACCCAGTGTAGAAAATCATTACCAGATATGTGGTTATGTAACTACATACTTGGTAATGGTAACTAGTTACTTTTGTTATTACATTTCTTATTACCTTTATATGGCGGTGTCGCGAAAAATAATGAGTTATGGCTACACACCAGCATACGAAAAATCAAAAAATATATCGTTACCTATGTGCTTACCAGTACTGACAAAAATAATGCGTCTAAATATAGATTTTCAAAAATATAAATTATATAAAAAAAATATTTTTTATTGTATTTCATTTAAAATAAAATTTGCTGGTGCGGGAATCGAACCTGGGTCTACAAATTGCCAGTCAATAGCTCTACCATCTGAGCTATATCAACATATAATATTTAATAGATAAAAACATAAATGACCTGCTGCACACAAGTAAGCTTACTCGCCAACATACAAAAAATCAAAAAATATGTGGTTATTTATATCTTTACCAGTGTTTAAAAAATATTGAGTCTAAAAATAGATTTCAAAATATTTTCAAGAAAATCTAGAAAATTATTTTCTATTTGAAATAATGATAAAAATAAGTCATTATCAGTAACTCATTATTATGTTTTAAAATAATGCAGAAGGCAAGTGGGTGTCATTACTGGTAGTCCAAAAAATAATGATATGTCATTACCGTTTTATCACTGGGAATGATTATGAAAAATTTTACAATATAAACAATTTTTAACATTTGGACACTGTTCAAAATATATAGAGCAATTCCATATGAAAGCGATCACCTTTTGGACGTCCCCTCTCCGATTCTAAAATAAATAGTCTCAATCGATTGCCCAGCAAAAAATAATGTACCTACATATTTTTATTTTTTTTATAGTGACTGGTTTAGTGGTGGTGTACACCACTGTCATGTGACAAAATTGAAGAATTCTTCATAAGGGACCTCATCGCAACGAGTGATAGCTCGTTGGAAAGGTATTGAATCAGGCTTTAATTGAAAAATAAAATTTTCCTAATTTTTCTCAGAAATTTACCTTTTTTCCCATGAAAATTAAATTTTCCCATGAAAATTAAATTTTCCGATTTTCCACAGAAGCTCCTAAATTTTCCGGCTAATTTTTTTTTTTTTTGGATTCCTCATAATTTTTGCTTAAAGAATCAGCAATAAAAAAATGGGCCCCGACTCCTTGTTTGGACAGGAGAGGAGCATTTAAGAGACCACCTTGTTCTCATTGTTTTTATATTTTTTATAATTGAATTATTTGTAATTATTTAACATTATTTTATTTTATTATTAAAAATACATTTTAAAAATTATTTTACAGTTAAAAATACATTTATGAAGAAAAAATCAATTTTTTTTAAGAGCCCCAAGTTGAGTGTGTAGTGAATATGGTCTGCCTGCCTTCACAAGATCGGCCATAAATCCATGGATAATAGCAGCAGTGGCATGTAATGGCACACCAAACCCGACTGAGGCTACAGGTCATAAAATGTTTTGTAAATTTTTTAAATTACCAGGTAATAAATATTTCGCCTAAAATGACACGTGCAGAAACAAGTCATAAAACACGGATTTTCCATAAATATGGCGAAATATTTATTACCTGGTAATTTAAAAAATTTACAAAACATTTTATGACCTGTGGTCGGCTTATTGGCAGTAACCAATTAAGTCCCTCTTTAAAAAACATTTTATGACCAGTAGTTCACGCAAATTTTCCTATTAAAGAAAAGCAAATATCGCTTATTTTTTTTACCTATTTTTTACCAAAAAATAAATATAAATACTTCACACACTCTGAGTCAAATTTTAGTTGAATACTAAACGTGAAAGTGTTAAAGTGTTTTTTTTTGTAAAGTAAAGAGTGAAGCTGTAAAGACAATTTAAAGTAAAATGAATAAATTTTGCTGCAATCCGTTTAACAAGAGTGGACATCGTTCGAAAAAGATAAAAGTATTAAAATTAACTGGTGTTTCGAAGCGATACATGAATGAATTAAATATACAATACGGTGAAGAAGCAGAATTCATTTGCCCCAAGTGTAAAATCGATTTGTCTCAACAAGCAAATGCATTGAAACAAATGCAACCACAATCCGAGAGTGAAATGACAATTGAACAAAATGTTTCATCTGATAGTGAGGCAGACATTCCGATGGTCAATATGTCTTTGAGTCCTTTGAATGAGGCTATTACCACTTTAGGTGAATCGCCTATTACAAAAAGAAAGTTGCGAAGTGAAAAATACAGGAAAGAGAAAAAAGGCAAGGTTATGAGTGCAATCGCGACAATATTTGATGAAGGCTCTGATAACGAATGCAGTCAAGCAGATGACGTTGATGACGGCAAACAAATGATTGAGCAGTTGAAAAGAAAATTCAATTTAGCGATCACTTTTCCGGAGAAATATCTCATTTTATCTGTGCTGCCTCAATCATGGTCTATACGCAAGATTTCTGAACAGTTTCAAACATCTTTTTACATCGCGAGAAGAAGCAAAGAATTACTTCGACAGAAGGGCATATTGGCGACTCCCACCAAGAAATTTGGCTCAAGGACCCTCAGCGAAGCAACGGTGAAATTGATTCAAGATTTTTACTGCAATGCTGACAACAGCCGCGCCTGCCCAGGTACACGTGACTATGTTATCACACGTGAAGATGGAGAAAAAGTACACAAGCAGCGCAGATTATTATTATGTAATCTATCCGAAGCATACCATCAGTTCAAAGAGAAATACCCAGCAGAAAAAGTGGGATTTTCTAAGTTTGCCATCCTACGACCAAAAGAATGCGTGCTGGCTTTAGACAGGCACGGAACGCATTCAGTCTGCGTTTGCATGTTTCATCAAAACATCAAATTAATGTTCTTTCCTTGCAAGAAATTGAAAGTAAAAAAAAAAGGTAAAAAAATAAGCGATATTTGCTTTTCTTTAATAGGAAAATTTGCGTGAACTACTGGTCATAAAATGTTTTTTAAAGAGGGACTTAATTGGTTACTGCCAATAAGCCGACCACAGGTCATAAAATGTTTTGTAAATTTTTTAAATTACCAGGTAATAAATATTTCGCCATATTTATGGAAAATCCGTGTTTTATGACTTGTTTCTGCACGTGTCATTTTAGGCGAAATATTTATTACCTGGTAATTTAAAAAATTTACAAAACATTTTATGACCTGTAGCCTCAGTCGGGTTTGGTGTGTCATTACATGCCACTGCTGCTATTATCCATGGATTTATGGCCGATCTTGTGAAGGCAGGCAGACCATATTCACTACACACTCAACTTGGGGCTCTTAAAAAAAATTGATTTTTTCTTCATAAATGTATTTTTAACTGTAAAATAATTTTTAAAATGTATTTTTAATAATAAAATAAAATAATGTTAAATAATTACAAATAATTCAATTATAAAAAATATAAAAACAATGAGAACAAGGTGGTCTCTTAAATGCTCCTCTCCTGTCCAAACAAGGAGTCGGGGCCCATTTTTTTATTGCTGATTCTTAAAGCAAAAATTATGAGGAATCCAAAAAAAAAAAATTAGCCGGAAAATTTAGGAGCTTCTGTGGAAAATCGGAAAATTTAATTTTCATGGGAAAATTTAATTTTCATGGGAAAAAAGGTAAATTTCTGAGAAAAATTAGGAAAATTTTATTTTTCAATTAAAGCCTGATTCAATACCTTTCCAACGAGCTATCACTCGTTGCGATGAGGTCCCTTATGAAGAATTCTTCAATTTTGTCATATGACAGTGGTGTACACCACCACTAAACCAGTCACTATAAAAAAAAAAAAAATATGTAGGTACATTATTTTTTGCTGGGCAATCGATTGAGACTATTTATTTTAAAATCGGAGAGGGGTCGTCCAAAAATTTGCCAATTTTGATCGTTTTCATATGGAATTGCTCTATAATATCCTTTTTTTATTGCATGTCTACAATTTTTCAAAGTACCCAAGCAAAAGGGAAAGAAAATTCTGTACTAATTTAAAAGTAAAAGTCAAAGGGGCACCATACAAACTCTATAGTAGGAATCTATGTACAAACAAACTTGCTTTATGTATACGTACTTGATTTAGTATACTTCAAACTCAAGTATATTTATATTTGCAAGAAGCTAATAAAAGTACTAACTAATAGTTATAAATCAACTGAAACTAAAATCGAATGCATATTGGTAAGAGTAAGAATAACGTCTATAGACATTTATACACAAATTTTTATTAGTCAACATGTGAACATAGTGTTGAATTTGCAAATAATAATATTTTACTTCAACTATATATTAGCATACTTTTGGGAGTTTTTTTTTTTTTGTAGTAAAGAAGAAAAAAATTAGAAAGCAAACATTAACAAGAGATTTCTTTTTAACACATCATTTATCATAAAATGTTTTCCCCTAATGGTCAATAAATCCTATATGATCATTAGGGCGGCCCTCTCTTGTATGAAAAAAAAAAGTATATTTGGATTCTTTAGCCATCAGCTTATTTCTAATCCATTTATACACTCACATTTTACATATTTTATTCTTAAGAACAACCTAAAATACATATTAAATTAATTGAAAACACAATTAGAAAAGGACTACTGATTTTTCATTATATTCAAACGATTTTGTTATTTATTTTCAAATATTGTTTAAGTAATCCATAAAAGAAATAAAAATAATTGAAAAGTCTATTAAAACAATCATCAATTTTTAACTGGCAAAACGTAAAATAAAACGATTTTGTTGTTTGGTTTTTCATATTTGAAAGTTTTTTTTTTGTTTGGATTTTCAAAACACTACACACACAACACACACGTTCATATTTTTATTGGCTATGTTTGTGTGTATGAGTAAAGAATTTCTTGTAATTTGAATTGAAATAATTTTGTATATAGACAAACTATTTTAACAAAAAAGAAAACCGAAAATATTTGAATTTTTTGTTTTAAAACCGAAAACAACGAAATTATTTAAATTATTTTTTCTAAAAATAGAAATCTAAAAATAGAATATTTGATTGAAAATAACAACTCCTACAGACGATACATACAGGGGTATGGCATCACCAAAAAAATAAGTTATAAAAAAATCGTTATCACTAGATGGCACTTTGTAAAAAAATTGACAATTTTCTTTTTTTATTTAACTTTAAATAATAACAAACAACAAAGGAAAAAATACAAACAAATATTTCAAATTTTATTATTTGAATATATTCCGCGTTTATTTTTTTCCTTATTTTGAGCAGTTTTCAGCAGTTTTTGAGTTTTTAAATATAGGCTCAGCTGGTACTAAATTGATACTAAATAGTTGCTCAGGTAATACTAAATATCAGCGCCCTCTATCGGTGAGTAGTTTAAGTTTTGATTTCCTATCTCTATAATTAATAGTCTCTGGATACATATTTTCTAGTAGTTTGTTTTTTTATTGACAGACAAAAAAAGGTTAAACAATATGTTTCAATGTATTTTAATTGATTCTTCAATTGAAAACAAACTTTACCTATTACTTTTTAAATAAACCTCAATCGGTTATGGAAAATATATTGTGAGTGTAGAAACCATACTTGTACATAATTAATCAGATGATATTTATTGTTAATAATCTTCGACTTTTATACTTTGTGCAAACCAGAAAATTTTTAAATCGGTTGCCAACCATACCAATTTTGCAACTGGCTTCCATGGAACTGTTTGGAGAACGGGTTCAACAGATCTTTTATGGAACATATGATCGATGTAGAATCTGTTCTAGAACTAGTTCCAGAACTGATTCTAGGGCAAAGGGTTCTACTTTGGAGCTATAGAAGCGGTTGATTTTGGAACAATTTCGAACAAAAATCATGGGTGTTAAAATTGACAGCAAAAGGGATTGTAAAGGAAAAGTAACTATTATAAAGGGTTGTCCAACCAAAACGCACGATGTTACATGTAAATAAAACAAAAAGTTTTCGGGGAATTACCTTAATACTTTTTATTATGGTAGAAGGATCTATGACAATTATGTATGAAACAAAATATGGGACAAATGCTCGCCACGGCTTCGGTGGCATACCTCTATCTGATGGTCCATATTTTCAATGACTCTGTGACATAATCAAGGTTCAATGTCGTTACTGTGACGAATTATCTCATCCTTCAGCTCCTGAATTGTTATTGGATTATTGACATACACTTTTTCTTTTAAATATCCCCAAAGAAAAAATTCCAGGTGTGTCAAATCACATCGTGGCGACCAATTAACATCGCCACGACGTGAGATAACACGGCCATTGAATTTCTCGCGCAAAAGAGACATTGTTGGGTTGGCTGTGTGGCAAGTGGCACTATGCTGTTGGAAGCACATATCGTCCAGGTCCGTATCCTCAATTTCTGGCCCCAAGAAGTCCGTTATCATCTCGCGATAGCGAACACCATTCACGGTAACTGCTTGGCAGTCTTCATTTTCGAAGAAGTGCGGCCCGAGGACGCCGCCAGCCCATAAACCGCACCAAACAATGTTTTCACATTTCCTACAGATCGGGTTTGCTGAAATTTGCGCACAATTCTCCCGATTGTGGACACATTTGGTCGATTATGCTGACCAAAGAAATCACGAAGTGCATTTTGATTTGAACGCCAATTTTCGTAAAAGGCTTCAACTGTTTGCCTATCATGGTTGAGTTTGTCAAACACTGAAACAGAGATATGTCAAATTAAGTTTGGCAAAAAGTTTGACGTTAAGGTGTGACTTACAATTAACATCATGCATTATGGTTGGACCATCCTTTACAACTGATTCTTTGGAATAGAAAAATTTTCCGTGTAGTTTAATAAACAAATTTCGAGTTTAGTTAAAAACAACTGCACATGCATTTAGTCTGCAAAGAAATATTAAAAAAATTCCTTTATTTTTTTAATTAAATTGTTTGTATATTCCTAGAAACTTTTAACATCTTTGTAATTTTTGTAATTTATCTATTCCTTCTTATATACAGATTGGAAATAGTAGTAAATGTTAATTAACGGTCGTTACTTACACTATAGGCAGTCAACCTGAAAAACTAGGGGTTGCAAATACTTTTGTTTAGTATTTATAAACGCCCAAATTTGGAAAATGTAAAAAATGGCTTTCGCTTTTTTAAGATTCTTTTGTTCATGAGAGAAATCCGTTTACTGCTTGAATTATATATGTGAAAATTACTTGCAACACTTGTAGAAAATAAATATTTTAAGTGTAATTGTTGTATTGGTGTATAATTTAAGAAAGCATGATTTTTGGTAAATTTTGGGCGTTTATTGGGAACATTGGTACAGTATAAATTTATTCAAAGTATTGACCATCGTTAGCAACCTATGACCCTTTCGCATCTTTCTGGCATCATATGGATTCCGCGCCAAACGAACTGCTATTTTTTTGAGGACAAGTACGAATCAAACCAATTTCAGATATCCTACCCTACGGGGAAGGGACCGGTCCCAGATGACACACATGATAGGTCCCAAGGGGGCGGTGACCGGTCGTTGATCGGTCTTTTTGTTTGAACTAGACATATCACTTTAACATGGTGTTGTCATTGGAAATGACATATTGCCACAGTTTAGACACATTGTGGCAGTAAGGTGGTGTGTCTAAAAATAGCTTTTCAAATAATCTATTAAAAAATTAAGAATTAAAAATAATCTACTTGGCGTCGAAGTAGGGCTCGATAACACAACCTTCTGCTTGTAAGGCAAACGCTCTACCGTCTGAGCTAACGTTGCTTATGTGTGATGGCTGGCTGATGGTTAAGTTATATGTGTTTCGTTTCTGTTCAAATAAAAAAGAAAAAGAAAAAACAAACACACACACAGCAGATAAAAAAAACATGGAAAAGAAAAAAATAGAAAAGAAAACAACATTAACACACACACAAATATGGTGGAAGTGCCTTGAATATGCCCCCGATTGACCGGTCATGGGATAGGTCCCTTAATGGCAGTTGATTGGTTTTTTGCGTTGGCCATAATTAAATTAAAAAATCAATTAAAAATTAGAAAATTACCTCAAAACCTCTGATAATATAAATAAAAATTTAAAAAATTCCCCTTAAGTTACAAAGAAAAGTTAAATGAAATACCAATTGTTAAAACTAAAACAGCTTTAACATTAAAAAAACGTTGAAAATACAAAACTTAAAATTTCGTAGCAAAACATTATAGAAATTTAAAATAAGAGCTAAAATAAGCAAATCGTGAAAAAATAAATAAAAGAGGAAAATAAATAAAAAATATTTTTAAATATTTTATGCCGCGAATTTTGTTTTTATTTCGGTATCGGTCAAGTTTTTTTTAAAAGCAACAGTGAAATTAACGGATCAGAAAATACTTTGAAAATTAATTCATTTTCTTTTGTTCATATTTGTACTAATTTAGTAATATGCCTTCGGTTGACCGGTCACAGGATAGGTCCTTGAAAGGCAATTGACTCCTCATTCCCCGTAGGGTACTTTCAAGTGAGGCTTATTACAGTGACAGCATTCTGCATCGATCAAAACAACTGGTAGTCGGACGGGGCAAGGTCTGGACTAAAAGCTGGGTGACGCAAAACTTCTCAACCACTTGCAACATGTGGCCAAGCGTTGTTATGATGGAATATTACGGCTTCATGTTTGGTCGCATTTTCCTGGCGTTTTTCGGCCAATGCTTGCTTCAAACGAATTAATTGTGTTCGGTAAAGGTGCCCTGTGATCATCTGGTCCTAACTCATCAATAGCTCATAATAGATGGGACCCTTTTGGTCCCACCAAATATAGAGCATTACCTAATTGGCCGGGCTTCACATACGATTTTTTACACTTCGGGTTATCGTAATCGATTTATTTTTCAGTAATGATTCGATACAAAAATTACTTATTTTTATGAAGTTGAAGCAGCATTTCGGACATGCAAAATCGTCTTTCAACATCTCTCGGCTTCAACTCCTGTGGTACCCAATTTCCTTACTTTTGGATGAATTCTGCTCTTTTCAAATATTTTGAAATTGCTGCTTAAGTGACTTCCAATAATTTTACAAGTTGTTTTTGAGTTTCACAACAATCTTTATCGAGTAATACCTGCAATTCATCGTCTTTGAACTTTTTTGGCTGACCTGGAAGGTATTTGTCCTCGGTGTCAAAATCACCACTTCTGAACCACGCAAACCATCTCTCGCACGTTGAAATCGATGAAACATATATAGGATAAGCTTTGGTGTGCAATCGATATGCTTAAGCTGGACTTTTTTTTTAAATTGAAGAAGAAACATTGATCCTTTGTTGGCACAAAATTCGACATTTTGGAAGCAAAAAAAAACTTTGTTGTTTACACTATTTCGTTCAATGACTAATTGTAAGTAAGAATAAATGACAGATGTTTACCCTCCAAAATGGCTTAGAAGTTATTAAAGACATAAACCAATTATATTGCGCTTTTTCGCATTCAATAGTTGGAAATTGAATATTGTTTGGAGAGATTCTTGCTGCTATGCAAATTAAATTTTTTTTTATTTAATGTTTCTAATCGGCGCATAGAATTTTTTCTTAAGCTGGCATACAGGAAGAAGAATAAGAAAATTTTTTATTGAAAGATTTAACAGAGCAAGTGAATTCATCAGACTGCTGCAGAGTAGTGTTTGGATAGAAGTATTCTTAGAAAGTATGAAAATTCCAAACTTTTATACTTTGTGTACCCTAATGTTTGTATATGGTTACGTGGTCTCCTTTATGCTTACAATTTGTTTTTAGGTCCTAAAAATTTTATAAGTACAAATAAACTATTTTTCTACTTGTGGACAGCTTATGAAACCATTTGTGTAAACTTAATGATACAAATTATATAGTTTATGTATATTACATAGAAATGGTCACATCGTTTGCTTGGTGTTAAAAGGCGCCAAATTTACACCTTTTGGAAACATAAATACCCAGTGTAGAAAATCAGCGCCAGATATGTGGTTATATAACCATATATCTGCCCAGTGTAGAAACAAAAATGACATATAATTACTTTTTGGACTCCTATTAATAACGCAAAATTACTCTCTTTATTATTTTGAAATATATAATAGTGACTTACTTATAACAAGCTTCTGTGTCCACTATTTGATACAGAGAGGCACATAGGTAAGAATTTCTTTGGGGAGGGGGTCTTTTAAATTTTTTTTTAATTTTCCCTTTTTTTACTGGTGGAATTTATAAAACTATGTGCACAGAAAAAAATTTATAACCGTTACAAAAAACTCGTTATTTTAAATTAAGTGTGCTCCTTTACTTTTTGTGTAATGTTCAGTAAAATTAGAGTAAGCACAAAATCCTCTCTCTAAATGACAAAATTGCCCAAAAATACTGAACGCACAAAATCAATTTTTTATCCCAAAACTTTATTTAAAAGAAAAAAATGAAAATGCGTAAGGTTTTAGTCTGTAAAATCGCTCAGGTACACATATTTAATCATTTAAAAGTTTTTTTGTTTACTTTGTTCAGTTAATTTTTATATGTTTTTATATTGAAGTTTTATTTTGTGTATTTCTTTGCTTAATTAAAATTTAGAATTTTTATTCACAATGGTGTTTTATGTTTATCATTATACCAGCTGTCCCTTTTACAATTTTTCGAAGTTAATTGTAAAAAGATAAACACAAATACACTCCTTTGCCATAAAAGAACATACCTTTTTGTGATAATTCAGCAGAAAAGTTAAAATACAAATTCATTTTATTAATTGCCTGATACTGATAGAAAAAGAAAGGAAAATTTCAATATAAAAATATTTTTTTATAAAATAGCCAGACGCAGAAAATTTTATAAAAATATCTGTAAGAGCGCAAAAATATCTGTAACAGTGTAAAGGTTTTTGAAACTTGTTAAATATTGCAACTAGAAATAGCTAATAACCATGAAAGAACATTCAATTTTTAACGCATTTCCTAAGTTCTAAACTAAATTATATATTTCAAGTGTAATTTGATTTCTAGGTGATCAATTTTGAAAGATTTAAGTGTTTTGTCAATATTTAAAATTTTCTGCAATCTGTTTCTGATATGCAGTACGTTTTTGAACCCAGAGCTTCGGAGAATTAATTTCTTAATTAAATTTTTCAATTCTGAACTAAAAATTCGATTAATTAATTCACTAAGCACCATATATTGAATGGAATTAATTCATATTTGTTTTCGTTCGATTTATTTTGTTACGAATTAATTCATTTGCTATAGTTCTTTTTATTAAATTATATCGATTAATTCACTGGTGAGCGCGTTCAATTTTATAAATCGAGCGAAAAAAAAGTGAATTAATATTAATAAAAAAAAATACGTTCACTAAATTCAAAGGCTGTTTTCTGCCGTTCAATAGAAGAAAACATTTATTTACAAATAAAATTTGTTACTAAGCAATTTTACAGCGTTTACTAGTAAAAATAAACAAATTATATATTAAGTGCTAGAGAAACCCGATGCAGTTTATCAACCTACATGATTAAAAAATATAGCCTTTTACTATTAAAAATAAAAACTTTACAGATATAGATGAATTTGTAAAAAAAATATAACTATTAATTTTGCAACTTTTTCTCCCCGTAAAATGAATATGACGTATTGCATTTATACGTTTATACAATACTAAAAACTCTACAAGCTATTAAAATATGTTGCTGCTGCTCATTTGAGTTCAGTGAATGTAATTTTTATTTTTCAATTCACTGAACGCATTATTTTTTAATTCAGTGAACGTATTTTTTTTTGAATTCATTGAACATAATTTTATTTTTTTTAATTCACTGAACGAAAATGAAATTGAACGATTTCAAAGATGAATTAATTCATTAAGAAATTAGTTCACTTTTTTCCGTTCGATTTATAATATTGAACGCGTTCACCAGTAAATTAATTCATTTGATTTAATAAAAACGACCAGGGTTGGCAGGCAATACGGCTAAAATACCGTTATCGATTCAAAACCCTTTCAACTGACTACCGTTACCCCTAAAATACCGTTACCGAAATACCCGGAATACCGTTATCCTTAAAATACCGTTAGCGAAATAACTGAAATGCCGTTACCCTTAAAATACCGATACCGAAATAAATGAAATATCGATAACCTTAAAATACCGTTACCGAAATACATGAAAAAGCATTATCCTTAAAATACCGTTACCGTTACTTTTAATTCTCTGCTGCTGGTCATTGCACGTTTTTATTGAATATTTCACATAAATTAAGTCTATTAATTCGATATGTTTTTACTATAGTTTGGTTTTTGCAAAAAAACAATGCGGTATATACCCGAAATAATTGACTGGGAAGTTGATACCCAGCAAAAAATAACCTGGATTTGCTAAGCCGTAACTAAATGTGTATGCTTCCAAAATAGCGCTTAAACTTCATGCGTTCAAGAAATCAATTAAAGAAGGCAGAAAATCAAATCTATTTTAATTTGCTTTGCCTTCTTAACTGCATACTTTTGAAGCAGTAACGAATGCAGAGATTTATTTTGCTGATTATACGATTTGTTACGAACAGTACATGAAGCATTGAGTTCCGATCTGTAGACATTTTTTTACTCTGCCTTCTAAACTGCTTCTTCTAAAAGCAGGACAGAAGGCAGATATTTTATTATCGATTTTGGGACGAAGTGTTACCAGAATAGACTTTGTCGGGAGCTCCAATTCCAGCAGGAGTCCTTTATTTTAATTAGCATTTTATTAGCACATTTATGAAGCAAGTATTTTACTGCAGCTTTGGAGAAGTGAGTGAAGTGCTTTAAATTTTATTAAATACACATTATTTTAGTGCATCTCGAAGCTGAAGAAAATGCGCATTCCATTGCTTATGAAGGCCTGATTTTAATGCCATGGAGGAAGCGCTTTTCACCTGCTGAAAAGAGATATACCAAGTGGGACATCACGAACAAAAATCATGTCTTCTGGAATTAATTTAGGAAGCGCACGGTTATTAAATTATGCCTTCCTAAACTGCCTCTAGGTATGCAGTATTTTTTGTTGGATACCCAGCAAAATTGTCGGATGCAAAGAACCGGTTGTAGAACAACTTGCACTGACATGCAACTTGCTCTAATTTATGTTCTATCATCGGTGATTTTTGTTTGAGTTTGTCCCAAAAGCGACAGGTTCTGTTCCTCCAAACTAGAACTGGTTGCTTTGGAACCGGTTCTAGAACCAGTTATAGAACTGGTTCTGCGACAGTTAAGCCTTCCATTTTGACTTCCAGGAATCAGTTCTAGACCGTGTTCTACGGAACCGGTGGTAAAAACACTTATTCTAGAACAGATTCAAAGGCAACCAGTTCAAACAAATTTTGCTGGGTATTAATCAAATGTTGTGGTCCTGTTCTCAAGTGAAATTTAGTTTGATTTTATATACATTTGCAGCAGTATTAACATACAATTTCTTACAGTCCCTTTAACCCTTTGAGGACCATATATTTTCTGCTGAAGCGATTTTGAAGTTTCTACGATTTTCATAATCTCTGACCTAATAATAGTTATGCCAAAAAAAATTGGCTCTTTTGAACCCCTCCTTACCCCTCATTTCGCTTGCTTAATATATTTCCCATTTGACGATCCCGCCGTTCCGGACCGAGCGGTTTTTATTTTTATTTTATTTTCGTGATCTGCAACTAAATTATAAATATTTCACAAAAAATTGACGTCATAGGCTCCTTGCTTGCCCTTCTTTTCGCTTCTCAAAGTTTGTGCTTTTTACCCCAGCATATTCTGAACTCTAGTTAACCAACTTCGAGGGCTCGCAAGGGGAAAGTGGAACCAATTAGTGATTTACGGCAAACTAAACTTTTATTGCCTCAACCCTCCTTGACAAATCAACTTTGGACATATTTACTCTATCTTTTGTCTGGGCAATTATAAGTGCGAAAAACCTTTTGGCAAGCATACTTGCATGTGGTCGTCAAAGGGTTAACCCTGGACGTTGACATTTTTTCATCTCACACAGAATTGTTTGAATAAAAATTCAAATCAACTAGCCCATGACTTTTATTTAGATGTGCTTTTTGGCAAGAACATGTATCAACTTAAAATTTTTTGTGGTGTGTGCTTTACTATACCCTACATCACTACGTGGAGAGGGTATAATAAGTTTGTGCTGATTTTTTTAACATCAAAAAATATTGGAACTAGACCCACATTATTGTATACCGATCGGCTCGGAATCACTTTTTATTTTGATTTAAAGATGTCCGTCTGTCTGTCTGTGCATGCATTCTTGTGCGCACTCTACAGGTCGTAAATATTAAGATATTTTTATGAAATTTGGTACACTGACTTATGTACGTCAGCCCAAGAACGAAGCCTATCGACTTTGGTTAAAATCGGTCCATGTTTAGACCTAGTGTCCATATGGGGCAAATCATCAAGGAAATATAAATTATCTTGGTGGAAAATTGCTGAACACAGAGTGCGAAATTCAACATATTGTTAACGAAAGTTATTTATCTGATGAGTGGGATGAAATTATCCAAATTGTACGAGTTTGCTACAACTTCGACGTTACATAGCTACATTCTACCTAGAAACATATAAAGTGCCGTCTGTACGTGGTTCTAGTCTGACAATTATTTGAATTTGAATTTATTTACTTGAATTTCTATGCTACAAGATATAATCTTATAATTACAGCATAGAACTTAAATTGATTTACATAGGTTGATTGTTTTATTACAAAAAAAATTGATTATATAAAAAAGCAATGAAAAATGAAAAATTTTAAAAATAATACAATAATAATTAGTTGAAAAATAAAAAAAATTATAATAATAATAAAAACCAATAGAAATTAAAATAACAAATAAAAGTAAAAATTAAACAAAGAATTTAAATAAAAGAAAAATAGAAAAAAAAAATAGAAAATATAATAACATTAATAATTAAAATTCACAGAAAAAAAGATTTGAATTGAATGATCATAATTATTTATTTTACAAAGTGAACATTTATTTTTAATGAACTATGTAAGTAAATTTATTATTTCATTTTTAAATTTTAATGCGTTACTATTCTGCTGGATGTTGGATGGTAATGCGTTCCAAAAACGTATGGCATTAATAAAAAACTGCCACTCTGAAACCAGAGTCTGAAATAATATAGGAGTAACTCTCCTGCCTCTATTAGAGATGTTGAAAGTTAGCCTATCATAAAGGTATTTAGGTGATTTGTCATAAATAATCTTGTGTAGAAATAGAAGAGTCCTAAGCTTAAGCAGACTTTCGAGAGATATTCCGTATAGCTGGCTAGAGAACTGAGATATACGACTATATCTTCCCAAACCAAAAACATATCTGATAATGTTATTATAGACGACATTTAATTTAGGCTTGCTCTCGCAGTCACAATTAGAAAAAATTTCACAGCCGTAAAGCAAAGACGGCATTAAATAAGATTTAGCAAGAAGCTTTCTTATATTCAGTGGTGTATAGTACTGTGTTGCCCAAAGAGAGCGTAGCATGCTATATGTTTTACCAACGATACTGTTTACGTGATTAGACCAGGTAAGTGTGTTGTTGAAAATTATGCCAAGATTTCTCACGGATACGACTATCTCAATTTTATTATCATTTAGTCTGATATCAAGATCACGATTAATATTTGACATTCGTTTGTGAATCACAATACATTTAGATTTTTTGGGATTGAGACAAAGTCCATTTGCCGATGCCCAACGGTGTATTTTATCTAAATCATGATTCATTTTACTGCCCGAATCATCAAGCGAATTTATCGAACTACTAAGATAAACCTGTACATCATCAGCATACATGTGCACATTGGAGTATTCAAGCTGTGCTGGCAGATCATTAGCATATAAGGAAAAGAGAAGAGGCCCTAAAATAGATCCCTGAGGAACTCCTCTTAAAATATATGCGACATCTGATATATTGTCGTTATGGAAAACAGATTGCGATCGCCCCGATAGATATGACATGATCAGTTTTGTCGACGTAGTAGAGAAATTAAAAAAGTGTTTTAGCTTTTTACTCAAGATGGTATGGTCTATCGTATCAAATGCTCTTGATTGATCAAGCAGTACTAAGAAAACCAGTTCATCATCATCAACTTTCTGTCTTATACTCTCAGTAACTTCTAAAAGTGCAGTAACACAACTATGTTTCGGACGAAACCCTGACTGTCTTTCAGTAAGGAGGTTGTGTTTTCTGATGTAGGAGCTCATTTGGTTGTGTAATAATTTCTCTAGAGCCTTGGAGAGATATGGTAGGATTGCAATGGGCCTAAATTCGGATCTAGATTTTGGCACAGGTATAATTTTAGCGTGTTTCCAGTTAAGAGGATATGAACTTGTTGTAATTATTGTGTTAAAAAGATTTTAATAAATTTTGGGTGTATATTGTCAAAACCAACAGCATTTGATTTAATACTAGAACAGCACTTCAGGACATCAATTTGATCAACGCACTCAAATTCAAACATGTTCATCATTTCACTGTTGTCGGAAATTGTGGTTGAATTCGTGTTTTCAGTAAAATTGTAGAAACTAGGATCTAAAATAGTCATATGGATATTTATAAAGCTATTATTTACTTGATTAACATCTACCAGGGAATGAACAACGTTTACAAGCTTTCCTACGCCTATTTCCTTTATAGTTTTCCATGTTTGTTTAGTATTAATAGCATTAGTAAAGCGATTGGAAAAATATTCAGATTTTGCTTTTCTGATCATATTATTAACATCTCTTCTCAATTGACGATACTCATTGTGAAGCTCTGTAGTTTTGAATCTTTTCCATCGTGAGTACGCTATATCCCTATTTTCAATTAAAAGTTTTATGGAGGATGTAAACCAAGGTCTAGACTTCTTTGAGATACGTTTAGTTTTTAGTGGTACAAAAATATCATATAATCTTAAGATGTTAGACTCAATAAACTGTAGTTGAGAATCAACTGAAGCCATAACATACACATCATTCCAATCAATGCTAAAAAAGTTTTCATACAAAAGCTCAATGTCAATATTCCTAAAGTCGCGAAAGGTATATGTTTCATCACACATTTGCAACTCGAAATCATATCACAGAAAAATCAGGTCATGCTTAGAAAAACACGATGCTGATATCTGATCATAAAGTAATACACAAGAGGAATCACCAACGAAAAAATGATCAAGTAGAGTGCTGGTTGTGGATGTGTAGTGGGTAGGTATGTACTTATTGGTTGGTATAAGGCCAACAGATATCATTTTTTCGTTCAATGATGTTTCTATGAGTAGATTCGAATTAAAATCTCCAGACACAACTATGTGATTATATGATATTGTTATCATTTCCAATTTTGACATAAAATTATCAATTGCTACGTTCTTGTTAGGTCTATATACACATCCTACTAACATTTTCCTCCCAAGCGATTGGATCTCAATAAATAAGTATTCTACAACTTGCTTCTCCTTATTTTTCTTACCATTACCTTTTCTCTGTTTCCTAATGCTGCCTTTTTCTTTTTTCCTATTGATTCCCCTTCATCTATATTTTCGTGTTCATCCTTTTCACCAGATTTGCAAACAAATTTACTACATATATTATTTTTAACGAAAATGGCAACACCACCAGCTCGAGTTTTTCTGTCAGCTCTAAACATTCTATATCCATTTAGCAAAATCAAACCATCAGAGATTTTTTCAGCCAGCCAAGTCTCAGATACACATATAACGTCGAGTCCCGAATTCTCGAAAATAAACCTAAATTCATCTAATTTATTTTTTAAGCTCTGTGCGTTTATATGACATATTTGAATACCATTTTTTTGCTTCGCCAAAATTCTGATCATATTCATGTAATTATTAACACTGATGTACACTCTCAAAAAAAATTCCGTTGTGACAACCGAATTTTTTCCAACCGAATTCGTTCGGTTGCCTCAACCGAATTCAGTTGTGACAGCCGATACTTCGGTTGCCGCAAACGAATTGAAATCGAATTCGGTTGCCACAACTGAATTCGGTTTGGGTAACCGAATTACGAGGTTGCAGCAACCGAATCAATTCGGTTGGCAAAAAATTCGGTTTCCACAACGGAATTGTTCTGAGAGTGTATGATTCAATGTCATAAATCACAAAAAGTCAAATTTCATTTGTATCAAATATAAAGAGGTCTTCCCTCAAAAGATTGTTTTAAAATTTTTCATTCGCCAAATGTTTATACAGCATAAGGTCCCTTATAAGGGACACCTTGTAAAACTCAAGTTCCTTGTTTTTTTTAATAAAACTTTTGAAAACTATTTAAGTAGCCTTATTTATTACCAAAATAACGAAAAAAATCAAGGAACTTCATGCACTAATGGGTTAAATGAGAAACATATTAAAAGCCGAATACTTGGGTCATATTTTTTGCATTCTTTAACCGCTAATACTATATATCTCTAAATATTTTGTATTTTAGAATACATCCTAGTTTCGTTAACACATTACTTTTCGTATACACGTTAACTTTCAAAACAGATAATTATCAACGTTGAAAACTCAACGTTTATACATTTTTACATCTAACGTAACTTATTGGCGTTACTTTCTTAAAACATATGCTGACGTACGTTCAATTATTTATAAGGGAACAATTATAAACATAACCTGTTTAAAATTTTTTTATACTACAATCGGTTTAACGTAGATGTGCTTTAAATACTTAAAGTTGATAGGCATAAGACAAAATACAGCTGATCTACGGTTTACACCAATGGCTTGTTTCCTTGTTAGTAATGAAAATTTCTCTAAAAAAATTTAATATGATTTTGTTTTATTTATTGTTTAATGCACCGAAAAATCCATTTGCAAGTTAATTGATTTTTGATTTATGCTATGTATTTTTTTTAGATAATCGTCTTAGTTAGTAATTTTGTTTAAACAAAAAAAGTCATTTTAAAAAGTATTAAGAAAATTGGTCATTTAATTAAATCGTATTAAAAATAGAATAAAATTGTGTTTCAAATAGAGTGCAGGATAAAGGCTTAAATTGAAAATAAAAAGAAAAAAAATTAATTTGTTATAAAAATGGAAGTTATGTACTGCATTACGTTCTAACCAAATGGATTTCATATATAAATAGTAAACTCCGGCTAAGTGTATTAAGGCCAAGAGTACAAAGCAGGACAATTTATACAAAATTTTTTTTGCGAAATTGATTAATTGTAATCACTCTGCTTTTATGTGATTAAAGTCACATAAAAGCAGAGTGATTACAAATGTCGGAAAAACCTCAGACACCCCAACGATTAAATTAAACTTGCGTTAGTACTCGTATATATGAGATTCAATCAAACCCTTAAAAAACCACAAGTTTTATTGTCATTCAAAACACACTTTTTGGAATACCAAAAGTACTTAGAACTTCTCCAACACTTTTTATAAGGGTAATTTTAAAAACATTCGAGATCTGTTGAAAGGATTTATAGAGTTAGGTAGATTATATTTAAAAATTAAAGTATGAAATTTTTTTTTTTTTTGGACTTCATGAGGAAATGAAAAAAATTGTTTGGAACTTGCAAGAGTTTTTTCATCCATATAATTTGTTTTGAACATATGTTAACTTCTAGAATTAAATCAACATCAAATGGAGACTCTGACTTGGCAAGTTAGACAAAAAAAATGTGTGGTATACTAAGAACACCAAAATTTTCTGATATTTAAATTTTCGTTGTTTTTCTGTGGGGTGCATGTGCCATTTAATAAAAGCTGTATTTGTGCGGCAACCTATCAATGTTGGCTTATCTCATTCCCATATAAATTTGACATTAGCCAACATTTAGCTTTCACTCTCAAAGTTTCTAATGTCAAATTTGTATGGGAATGACATAAGTCAACGTTGATAACTTGTCGCACAAACACAGCCAAAATTTAATTCTGAGAATACAAAACAATATTAGAATTAACAGAACAGTATAACTATCAATATAATTACTCGTACTATTAGAGACCCAGCCAGAAATTGACAAACATAAAAGCGTTCTGAAAGCACTTTGTATGGTGGTTGAAGCGTTTTCAAAGCAACATATTTTTGGGATTTATAGTGTTCTCATTATTTAGAGTATTTTAGAAACGTTGCAAAAACAAAAAATAAAGTGATTTTAAAGCGTTAGAATTTTTGTTTATAGAACGTTTTTAAAACATTAGAAAAACTAAAGATAAAGTGATTTTAAAGTGCATTAATACAAAAGTGGAGTGTCTTCCGAGAATTTTAAAAACGAAAAGTAGAGCAATTTTCCAGTACTCCCAAATACAAAAAATAAAGTAATTTCTTAGTACCAAAAAACATTTTTTTTTATATATTTTATTAGAACTTAAATTAGTTTTAAATGATTAATTTAAAAAATTATATGATATTAAGAGAAATGTAGATGTGTTAAATTTTTTGGTGGTGTAGGGTTCTGACGACAATGAAATAGTTAAAACTAAAGTGTTTGATGAAGAAGTAGTAGAGGAAAATTTAGATTCAGATGATGGGGACGTTGGTAGTTCCAGTTTAAGCACACCTGGAGAAACAAGTTCGGATGAATTTATTCCTGAGGAATCTAGTAGTGATTTAAGAACACTTATATGTGGTCAAATTAAGCAAATACTGAAAAATTGGGTTGTAAGGAAAATAAAACACTCACACAAACCTCTATAGACGAAATATTAAAGGTGCTGAGATCTGAAGGTTATACATCTCTTCCGAAGTGTTCTAAAACTTTTTTAGGAACTTCTACTTTGAGCGGCGATTCTAAAGTGATGCTAGGTTTAGACGATACTTTGAGAAAATTTCAAAATTTTGGAATAAAATCTTATCTTGATATCATTTTTGATCCCAATCTTTATTATAATGAAAAGGAATTTAAAATTATAATTCAGGTAGATGGAATGGATATGTTTGAAAAATCGAAAAAGAACTTCTGGTCTATAATAGGAAAGGTGTTTTCAACCGCATACATTACCAATCCATTTTTGATTGGTCTCTATTATGGAAATTCAAAACCGCATTCGGCTTAACAATTTCTGGAAGAACTTGTTTTGGAAGCCAAGTTCTTAACTAATGAAACTAATCCGATAGAGATAAAACTAATCCCCAGCATCATTCAAAAAAAAGAAGATAGCCCGCTGCTGGAAATCGTTAACTTCGATCCAGTTGAGTTTGTGGTGCTATATGAAATGCGTATGCTATATCTAGATATAAGCAAATATTTACTTAAAAAACTACATTTAAAAATTTAAAATCCATGTATTTCAGAGGAAAATGTTATAATTCTTTAAAAACGCTTTATAAAAAAAGTAAAGTATGTACTGACAGAATTCCAGAGGACATTATTTGACTTGTTAGAATTGGCAAACTGGAAAGCAAGCTCAAGCTCAGTGACAATGAACATTCTTAATCTAATACATATTTCACATGACGTAAATAATATAGGGGCGCCTATATCACAATTTTCAGCATTTGATTTAGGTTTTATTAAATCTATTGTAAATCGCCAAATAATCTCATTTCCCAAATACAAAGGAAATTGCATGTTTTTAATAACAATTCCACAAATAATATTCCATTAGTATATCCTCTCAATAAGAGCAGCAACTATTCTCTGGGGAAACCGTTACACTTCTA